>JAWZYV010013405.1:0-215345 GCA_038373885.1 Cheiracanthium punctorium
GGAAAAACGTGGTTTCTAGCATTTCCTGCATGACCCCGAACTTCACTGATGCATTTACTCGATTTTCTAGCTATTATAAGAATGTGAGGCTGTTAGCTTGGATCTATAGATTTTTTATTATCGCTCATCATGGGCAAAATGCAAAATGTAAAGAGTTAACCTCAGAAGAAGTGAGTTTTGCAGAAAAAAAGTTGTTATATTTGATACAAACTGAGAGTTTTCATAATACTGGAGTCCTTAACATTTCCAATAAGCCACCGTTACAACCATTGAGTATACACATTCCTCACACACACTAAAAGTTATTGCGCAATATGCAAAGCCTAAAATAAACAATTATCAAATGCAATCTGCTCCGAATTAGTAATCAGCACCGGTGAAAGAGAAAAATTGTTTAGTCTGCATTTCATGTGCACCTTTCTTCTTTCCTCCCCACCCTTTCGCTCGCATCTCTCTTCTTTCCCCACTCCCCTCTCTCACGCTTTATTTTTTTCTGTTTTCGGTTTCAGGCCGCGCCAATTGCGGAGGCTCGGTGATAGTCTCAATTCTAACGTGTTTGTTTCTGTCGGAGCGTATTTTTATTTGTTACCTTGCTTTCGTCAGGAATATGATAGAATTTTAATCTCTGCATAGTGCTGTGTAGTGTCTATATATAATTTATATTTATTTGAATGTTTATATGAAATTAGAAGAATTATTCATCCGTTATGAGTTGCTGTAAATGCTCTTCACTGGCACTTTCAGAGGAAAGACCAAAGAAGAAAAGTTGTCAGAAGTTTAAAGAAACATACAGCAACGAATTTCCATGCCTTAAAAAATCAAGTGTTTCAGAACTACACGCATTTAGTACTCTTTGTACCAAGAACATCAATTTAGCCCACGGTGGCCGGGATGACTCGGCGTCATGTGGAATCAAAAAGTCATCTTGAAAATGCGAAGGCAAAAGAGAAAACAGCAGATGTTTCTACTTTCTTTAAAATAAAAGAGAAAGATTTTGACATAATTAAAGCAGAATGCTTGTTTACTCGCTTTCTTGTTGAACATAATTTGCCAATTGCTGCTGCTGACCATGCTAATCATTTGTTTTCGGAAATGTTTCCGGACTCGAAAATCGCCAAGAAATACAGTTGTGGTCGAACTAAGTGTTCTGCAAAAAAAAAAAAAAAAAAAAAACATTTCTGAAATTATTTCATCTTGTGAAAACAGCCCATATTCTATTAGCATTGATGCCAGCAATGATTCCCAGAATAAAAAGCTCTACCCACTGTTAATATCCTATTTTTGTAAGAAAACTGGGAGAGTATCTACAGAGTTAATATCCTTACTTGAATGTGTAAATAATACAAGGGAAGGAATATTCCTTCTTATAGATCAAGAAATTATAAAAAAAGGTCTGACTTGGGAAAAGTGTCTCAGTTTTTGTTCCGATAATGCCTACACTATGTTGGGGAAGAAAAAAGGTGTTGCATCTTTTTTAATTGCCAAAAATTCTTCCATTGTTTTGAGAGGCTGTCCTTGTCATTTTGCTACACATTGCTGCAAAAAAAGCTGCTGAAGCATTTTCTGTTGATATTGAAATGTTATTTATAGATATCTATTTTTTGGACAAAAGTTCTAAGCATAAAAACAATTTCAGAAAACAACAAGAACTGTGTGGTGACACAAAACCCCATAAAATACTGAAGTACACTGCTACTAGATGGCTATCATTGTTAACTTGCATTAATCGTGTGTTAGAGCAGTGGGAGCCTTTAGAAGGATTTTTTTCTGATGAATCTAATAACTGCTCCAATCAGGGATGCTACACCTGCGACATTTGCGACGAACTGAGACAAAACCGCTGGCCTGCGCCATTTTGCGACATTCGGTACGATTTTGGCCGTATCTGCGCAATTCTGCGCCAAAACAGCGAACATGAGTAATTTTGAATCTGACTCACGGGAGCGCGACCACGTGTTGAGAGTTGTGCCGAACATTCCGGTCCTCAAAATAAACCTCCGACCGGTATTGGAGAAAGAAAAGCTCCCGGTGTAAAGGGGGGTGGGTGGGTTCACAGTTGAGTTTCAGGTCTACGTTACACCTACTGCAGCAACCACGCTCATTTCGTATCTACCACGTGGGGAGGAAATAAATTCTTTTCATTTTACTGCCTCTTCCTCCCCCCCCTCCCAATTAGCCAATATCCATCCAAATACGTCATTCGAAATTAGGCGAATCTCTACCTGAACGCAACGCATTATTTTGTCAGAATCGTGGTCAGAATGGATTAACTGCACCTGATGGATTCAGTGTTGCCAAATCCTATGGTGGAGGGGGAAAAAAAAAGAACAAAAAAAGCTGCATATGCTCTCAAATTACCACAGATACATAACAAAAACGCAAGTATTTTACAGCTGCGGAGCTAGTATATAAGAGAGGATGGGGAGGGAAAAAAAAAAACCTGGCCAGCTGGCTCTGTTTATTTAAATCTTAACGATTCCAAAGCGGCAGCACGAAAAAAACAAACAAAAAAAACCTAAGAGCAGAAAGGCTGATAACGGATTATTTAATTCTAGTGAGTCATGACCTACTTTCCAGCTCGACATTCCAATGATTCAATTATGTTATCGCATAAGCAGAAAGCAAGAGATAGGAAGCACAGAACTACACTCGATTTTCTTTTTTTTTTTTAAACATTCTCTTGTATTATTTTTTATTTTTATTATTCTTCCAACAGATTCAAACACATAAATTAAAAACTTTGTTTAAAAAATATATCTGTATGTACGTGCGTCCCCTTCCCCCCCTCCGTTTTGCCTGTCAACTTCGGATTGCTTTAAATTTTTAAGACTTTTTTTTTTTCCTATTTCATTATGATGATCGGAAAAAAAAAGGGACTGGCAGCCATTCCAGATTTTGGGTACTTCCGGATTTCGGAATTCCGGATAATCGGTCCTATGCTGTACTTATATACCTAATATGTAATTTTTATCATTAATTCCATATTGGGAGACCCCTGACTTCATTTAATATGAAAACAGGATTATTTGATATCACTTTGCTAACATACATTATACCTTTTAAAACTTTCAAAAATTTTGTTGCCCCCCCCGGAGACCAAAAAAATTTCAGCTAACATTTTTCTTGGCCAATCGCATCCCTGTTAAAAATCCCCTCGAGTCCCCTAATTTATTTTTATTGCATTTCAAATCTTCTGGCATGCTAAATATTGTCATCCCTGGTTTAAGCCTAAGAATCGTCGTACTGTTTGGTTCTTTTTTCTTGAACTTTCTTTTAATTATCAAATTGATGGGGAAAAAATTATTTTAGCGATAAACTGAGATAAAATAAATAAAATTGGGATCTGGAGTTTTGGTAGGTTTTCTCCAAATGTAACGTGAATACGCATTAGAACCCCTTAGAAAGTCCTCCTACCAAGGCACCCTCCATGCTAGGCAGATACCCCACATGCAGGTTTGCCTTAACACACATAAACAAACAAACAAATAAAATTGGTTGAGAGACAAACTTGAAAAAACGAATTTTAGTTGAGACATACCGAGAAAAAAAGGAATTTTGATTGCGACAAACTGAGACAAAAAAGGGATTTTGACTGAGACGATGCTGAGACAAACTGAGGTTTTGACTGTAGCATCCCTGTCCAATAACAAACGTTTCACTCAAGTACAGTCATCATTGAAAAATCCTAAAGTGAAACTTATTCTTTTATTCCTTCAAAACATACTTCCAGAATTTGTGAATCTTAATCTTTTGTTCAGCAAGAAGCTCCTCTGATTCACAAGTTAAGAAGAAATTTAGAACAGTTGTACATGGATTTGTTAGTCCGTTTTGTAACACCAGCAGTTGTTGCTGATAGCAGCAAAGAAATGGATTTTTCCAGCAGAAATTTTTTGGAGCAGTCATGTCAAAAAACTGATGAGGACTGGGTAGTAGGTGTAAAAACAAAAATGTTTTTGAAAGATAGCAACTTAAAAGAAGTTGATGTTGCTAGTTTCTACAAAGAAGTCAGAAAATTTTATGAAGAAGCTTTTTGTTATATATCACAAAAATTACTTTGTGATGATGACTTCTTAAAATATGCAGAAGTGGCTGATGTTTCTATTTGAGCTAAGGTATCATTTTCATCAATTTTATTTATGTTTAAGCATTTCCCACATTTAATCAGTGAATGTGATTTGGAAAAGTTGGAAGCAGAATTCGCTCATTATCAAGCTGATAGTCTTGAAACAACTCCTATTACAGAACAAATTGACTGTGTGTGGTGGGAAATATCTAAACTAAAAGACTGCAATGGTGCAATAAAGTACAAACTACTTCCTACTATAATGTTTGCTATATTTATAGTACCACATTCCAATGCTTCATGTGAAAGACTTTTTAGTTTAGTTAGAAAAAATCAGACTGATTTTCGGCCCAATTTAAGTAGTGAAACATTAAAAGCCTTGTTAGTTGAGAAAATAAAAATGATTATATCTAAAGAAACATGCTATCAAAAAAAGTTTACTTAAAGAACAGCTAAAAGCTGCAAAATCTTCAACTGCAAATGTTTTGAAAAAGAAAATTGATGAAGTTTAGTTATAGTGCATACGTGTTGTGTTAAACTACAGTAAATGGCATTTGTTAGACAATTGGTACTTTAATACAAGTTGCAATCTGTTTTATCAAAATGTTTTGAATAAATTATAATGAATGTAAGTTTTCATTTATTTTTAATTTAGATCAATTTTTAATAGGGTGTATTTAATTTATATTTAATAATAATAATTATTATTATTTTGAAGGGGGGGGATGATTGAAAAAAAAAAGAGCCTTTTGCGACTGACTACTGACAAACATCAAAAACTACTGAAAATGTTCTCAATTACTACTGAAAAGTCTCATCGGTCAAGGGTTGGCATCTCTGTTTCTGGCTATACTCCTGGCCTTAATTATCAACTGAATCGCACAATCTATATAAATAAAATTAGACTTTTGTCTGTACATTTCTTGGAATTAAAAAATTTTGCGATTTCTATCCGTTTCAAGCACCCGGGAATTCGATGCGACCCTCAAAAAAAAGTTTGTCTGTCTGTCATTCTGTCCGTGACGCTTTTTTTGTTTAAGCATCACGTAAAAACGACAGAAGCGAATGATATGAAATTGGGTGTCATGATAGGTGGTCACTCAACTTAAAACATAGGCGTCAAATTTTTAAAAAATCTTGATTGGATTTTGAGATTTTGCGAAAATCCTTTCAAACTGCGTAAATTTGTGTTCAAGCATCACGTAAAAATGACTGAAGTGAATGATATGAAATTGGGTGTCGTGATAGGTGGTCACTCAACTTATAACATAGGCGTCCAATTTTTAAAAAATCCTGATTGGATTTTACGATTTTGTGAAAATCGTTTAAAACTGAGTGAATCTTTGTTCCCACATTACGTAATAACGACTAAAGCGAATGATATGAAATTGGGTCACATGATAGATGATTGCTCAACATAAACTATAGGTGTCCAATTTTTTAAATATTTTTATTAGATTGAGATTTTGTGAAAATTCTCTCAAAATACGTTTCTATTTCCTCAAACATCACGTAATAACGACTAATACGAATGATACGAAATTTAGTGATATGATAGGTAGTTGCTAATCTTAATTTATAGGCGTTGACATTTTAAAATATTTTGATTACATTTTGAGATTCTGCAAAAATCGTTTTAGAATGCTGAAATTTTGTTCAAGCCTCACGAAATAAAGACTGCAGGGAATGAAACGAAATTGGGTGACAGGATAGGTTGTCACTCAACTTAAATTCTAGGCTTCAAATTTTTCAAAAATGTTGATTAGATTTTGAAATTTTGCGAAAATTATTTCAATATGCGTAAAAATTCGTTCGCACATCCCATAATTACGACTAAAGCGAATGAAATGATATTACTTAGTGACTCTCTAACCTGTAATATTTTAACAATACATAAAAATTATAACTTCGCTTTCTTTACTTTGGCAACATACTACATCCATTCTGTGTACTCCTACAATGCTGACGGAAGTTCTTGCTTTTTGGAAATTTGCATTCACTAACCCGTCAAGGACGGGTACTTCAGCTAGTAGTTTGTATAAGAGCAGAGACCTGCAATGTCAAATATTTTCAGTCCTGGGCTGCATATGCCCAATTTTAGTGAAGAGTAATTTATCTTTTATTCTTTCTTTTTTAATGTGTGAAAATGATATTTCTGTCCCTTCTCCTCAAAAATCTTAGTTACCTCTAGAAGAAAGTTAACATTAACGATATTGTATGTCTTCATTTGACTTAGCTAAAAATGTAGCTATGCTTTTGGATTAAGATACAAGTTAGTGAGATTAGTGTGCTGTATTGCAGACATTCATTTTTGAGCCTTAAATACTCGTAGACTGTGCTTTTTCCACTGGTGTGCCTTAAAAAAATATTGAATGAACAGTTTAATCATATGTTAGACATAGGGTTAACATCTTTTAATGTTTGAATAGAAGTCTATTTCATATTTGATCTAAGAAAACTTTGAACTTTAGAAAAGCATTGTAGCTAATATGGGTTTATAAATGTATCTAATTTTTGTGATAAAGCTATTGGAACTTTCCTGATATTAAATGATAAAATCCGAAATTTTTTGCTTTTCTAATGTTGTAATTTAATCATAATAGATAAAAATTAAAAAAAAAAAAATTCTGTATAATTTTTGAAATTTCTTTCTGTTAATCCTCAAATCAAAATAATTAAAATTGTACTTCATCTGTGTTACATGCTTAGCTAAAGAAAACTGAAAAAAATTCTTTTCTTTTCCAGAATTTTTAAGTCCTAAGCCACCTTGTATCTGTTGCGTTCCAAGCCCCATTTCCTTGACTGCAGCTATTGTTTCATATCCATGGTACCAATGCGTGGAGTGAATGTGTGTTTTGGCTTTTTTTTTTAATTTTTTGACATGTTATTAGTTATATTTTTTGTAACTGCTAACTTTTGCTGTTTGTAAAAATTTTGTTGAAATTGTGGGGTTTTTCTTTTCTTCTTCTTTTTTTTTTTTTTTGTAGCCTGTTCTGTGTAAGTGTTGTTTAGCTTTCCAATCCTGGTTTGTTTGCTTTGATTGGGATTTTTGGATGTCATTAAAAGATATTGGATTATGTTGAGCAAATGAATTTTGCTTTCCCACCACTAGTGCTGAATTTACTCCTTGTTGCTGCTATTTCTAGTCCATAAGCCCTCATCTCTAAAAATTGTCAGAAAAAAGGGTATAGTATTGAAATTAATAATTAATCAATAAAGAACTTTGTAAATATCACAGGTATATAAAAAGTAGTACCGTGTGAAGGTTTTTTGTGTAACAAAATACAATTGACTCCGGATATAGAGATCCTGGATATAGTGAACTTACAGTTATAGTGAGCACAAATCATTAATTCCCATTCACATATGTTACAGAAATGTACATAGAATTATGGGTTATAGTGAACCCTGTCTTTATATAAGGATCTCAGAATAACTCAGGTTATAAGGAACTCGGAAAATTCTGGAAATGCAGAAGTGATATTTTTTTATACTTACTCCCACGAAGATTCTCTTTTTTGTATTCGAGTCAGAGAGAAAGAAATAATCAAGTACCTGTCCTGAAATATAAGTGAATTACCAGAGTCTAGGCTAACATACTAAACAAGGGGGGATGCTATCAAAGGGGGTAAAGGTGTCAGAATTTTTTCATTACAGTGATGTATACTAATTCTTCAATAGCATTGACTAACAAAAGCAGGTTATTTTTCAAAGTGAACAAAAATAAAATTTTTGTTCTTGACCTTAAATATTCCATTTTCTACTCCCAGTGCAATAACAAAGGTTAAAAGCAACAATATCTTTTGCCAATGGAATATACGTACCATAAATGTGATTACCGTAATTTCCGGAAGAAACGCCGCGGCGTTTACGTGTTTAAAACGTAAAATTTTAACAGGTGCGGCGTTTCTAACGATGCGGCGCTTACGTGCCAAAAAAAAATATCCATTCACATGAACAAATATTAGCTTATCACTTTGGTTCTGTACGTAGAAGATCGTCAGATTTCGAGGAACTCTGTCCTTAAATGAATTTTTCAGAACCCATCCTCTCCCCTTCCCCTTATTTTGTAAATCCACAGTGATTCTTTCGGAAAACTGTCACGCCTCCACGTATCTTGCAAATGGATACAATATCGTCGAAAATATCGTCGATACTTTCAGGATTCAGAGAAGCTGAAATCATAACTCAAGATAATAAATCTATGATACCCCCAGATAATGATTTTGACGATGTCGCAGACTTGGATCTTGATTTAGGAAGATTCAGACTTTGACGGCTTCACATAATTTTGATTTCTCTTAGCAAAAGTAAAATTTGAAATTTTCATCTTTCATTCATTTTGTTTTTTCTTTGTTGGATCCTTTTTCGCAGTAGCATAGTATCAGTGTTACGTATATATGGACTTCTTTAACGGATAATTATCAAAATTCATGAACGTAAGTACATTTTCATATTTCTTACTTAATAATTTATTTTTATATTATGATTTTATTTCATTTTTTTTCTCTTAAATGAAATGCCATACATAATGACACAGAACAAAATTTTCCAACAGTGAGGTTCAAGGTCATGTGCATGCAATTTAATTTAGTGCGGCGTTTACGCCAATGCGGCGTTTCTGTACAGTTTTAATTTTTCTTGGCCTGTTTTCTTCGAGTGCGGCGTTTATGCTGATGCGGCGTTTCTTCCGGAAATTACTGTAATTAGCTTGGTTTACTTAATAAGTATTCAGTATGGACATAAAATCTATTTCTTATTGTTTCCTTGTTCTACATTGGTAAACTTTGGTTTTAGTGAATGAAATTCGCCAATCTCCAAAGGTCCATTATAGCGGGAGTTGACTGTATTTCCTTTACTTCAACTGCAAAAAGTCCCTAATTCCTCACAGGCAGGAAAGTGAGAGAACAAAAAGTAAACACAAAGCACTTTTCCCGAGTCTTAAAATTTTTATTGTAAGTTCATTGTTACCTATATTAGTGTAGATATAGGGGAGCAGGTGTGGCCTTCATCCCCTCTCTTTCTCAAGAAATTGGTATACAACAACAAATAGTAACTATTTTGATAGTATGTTAAAAATATTTACATTATTTTACACTAAATTATTCAAAAGCCCAAGATGTACCTTCTCCACTTTCCCTAAAAGTGCTTATATGGTTCCTTACAGCACAGTTTATGAAAATGCATTGTAAAAGTATTTAAGGCCGTGGCATAGGGAAGGTGGTAGTCCAATGGTTACGGCATTACACTGGTAATTGGAGTGTTGCAGGTTCAATTTTGACATACTAGAGATCACCATGTGCATGAAATGTACTTCCATGCTAAATCTGTGGTCCACAGGTCTTCCCTCTAGGCAGTTAGCAGTTTCTGAAGAGTGTCAATACTAGCTGGAACCCGTCGAATTCGACGGTCACTTTATTGACTGTAATATTCGAAAATAAATGGAAACGATCAAGAATGTCACCAAGGTCTTGTACAAAACTAACAGGAAAAATCAAAGAGCGATGCGGATGGAACATGACTTGTGACAGAAAGTAAACAAAAGGTTTCACGCCTGTTCTTAGCAACTGTGCAATGACGATGAAATGATTGAAATCTTTTAAATTTGTTTTTAACTATCTTTATTAAGTAAAAAAAAAGAGTAGATATTAAATGACGAATCAGCAAATACAATTACAAATTCTAATTGAGCATTTCGTTGAATACGATATTTTGGGTAAAGTCATCGACCTCGAAACGTCCAGGTGAATTCTCTTAAATGATCTTGACTGCCACAGCATTCTTTGATCCAACCATTGAAAGAGTGACATACAACATTCCATGAGAAAATACGGGCGCAGAAAGGTAAACGCCAAAAGTATGAAGTGAAAATAGTGAAAATTTTGGGAATTCTGCAAGAGAAAAAAATCTAATCCGCCAAATGGCGATCGCGCGCTCCCTGCTTTATTTGCCTTTTCTCAAGCTACCCTCGATGGTAAAGATCCAGTATCAGACAGAAAACTGAAAAATTAAAGAAATAAAAGATAAATCGCTAACTAAAGAAGGAGTTTATAACTGCAGTCAATGTCGTTAACAAACCACAATGTATTTGTATGGAGAAAAGTTTGAAAAAAATCTGAAACATTTTCATATTTTAAATACTCACTAAAGTGCTGTATATTAAATGCGCCTTACCTATTTTTCTTCCTTGTTTCATTAAATTGAAAAGTGTATCATTATTCATGGCTGTGCCGTATTTTTCTTCCTTGTTCCACAAAACACTTCTTTGGAATCGAAATCTATAGCTGCTAAAACTTTTTTACAATCTTCGCCAAGCATATTCCAACTATACTTCACCATTTTAAATACTGTTCAGAATGAGCATCATAATCCATGAGTGTGCTATATTTGTCTTTCTCGTTGCATAAAACACATCGTTGGAATTAATATCGATATTAAATTTGCCTACTAAAGCTATTTTACAACCATCGCCAGGCAAGGTTCGGTTTTTAAGTTTTTTTTTCCCCGCAAACTTGGCGATCAATTATCAAAAATCGCAAACCTTATCAGACTTATTCTCTCCCCCCCCCCCCCCCTTCCGCGTTATGTGGCAAACACATTTCAAAATATTTCCACCATGACAGTTCATCTCTACAAAATCTGTATACAAATCATATCGGCAGAATCGAGTAGACAAAGTCTGGGCGTGAACGAAATAGCACCCTAGTGCTAATAAGCGATAAAGCGCTAAAATAAAGGCTTTTTATGACAGCAAAATGCATTTAATAAACCACAATGTTATTTCTATGGCGAAAAATTGCACATTTGAAGTTCCGCTTGTTAGGAAAAGTAACTGTAAACCTTACCTTAAAGGTTCCATGACATGTGGCTGTGTTTCCTTTATTATATCTGAATGCTGTATAACTTAACTTTAATTATTTGCCTTAAAATCTAAAGGCACAGATAGCTCTTATTTTTTTATTAATTAAAGTTCTTACTTAACACTATTCTAATATCAACGCTTCAAACAAGCACCTAATTGCTGCAATACGTTTTTGCATAATGTGTTTCTGTTTTTGGCCGCTAGAGGCGCTGTACTCCCGGCGACTTGCCGCGGAGCTTTTTTCTCCTTTTTCTTTTCACGTCACAGGTCCGCAGTCCTTGGTGACGTCGTTGCCTGGCCAACAGTATAAAAGTTCGTCGTTCGCCGTGATAGTAGAGAGAGGAGGCGAAAATGGTGATGCGGCAGATGCGTGTATAAGGACGCTCGAAGCCAGCCATGTGAGATGCTCTGAGCTGAGTCAAACGATTAACCTGGCGAGCCTTCCCGCCGCAGCTTCCAATAAAGCCTTTTTGATTATGCCACTACAAGCTTATCTCAAGGTGATGCTGTTCGATTTGTTGTCCAGAATGTCCGATGACACATAGATGCTTTACCACATCAAATGCCTGTTTTTTTGTTTCCATTGTTCATCCCCATCTGTATACAAGCCTTCATGCTTCATTACTAAAATAAAAGAACTATCAAGGTAAACGCTTTTGTCATCTTTTACCTGGCAAGCCCTCAATTCATTTTTCTTACTAGCTTTCACTGCTCAAAGTTTTGAAGTATAAAACTCTGCTAAATACAGACATTTCGGTTATGGGCCTCTGCCATTTAAAATTATGTGAAGATTATGTTATTAAGTATATGCATGTATTCCTTGATTTTAACTATTTACAAAAAGATTTTAATGAGCATTAAGAGGGCGGGCCCTGATTAGAAGCTTTTAATTATATAAATCTATCTGGAAAAAAAAATGGAAACTATATCGATGCAAGTTGATAAATTGGGCTCTGATAACTATGAGACATGGAAAGAAGATATAAAAGTCTTGTTAATAGATAGAAATTGCTGGGATATTGTAACCGGCGAAGAAATTAGACCAAAAGAAACGGAAGTTAAAGAGTTGAGGGACTATAAAATTAGATACGGTAAAGCGTATAGTACCATATATTTAAATATATCCAGTGAATATAAGCCCCTCCTCGCCGGGACATATGATCCCAAGGAAGTTTGGGAAAAGCTAAAGAAACACTTTAAGCCCGAATCAAGAGCTCGTTCTATTGCTTTGACCGATGAGTTCTTTTCATGCAGAATTAACGACAATGAGGAAGTAGGATTATTTGGTGCTCGTTTAAAATCTATTGCAACGCAGTTGCGTGAAGCCGGTACACCATTAGCGAATTGGTACCAATCTTTTCAATTAATTAGATATTTACCCCCTGAGTACGCAGGGATTGTGCAGGCCATCTATAGATGGGATGACGATGAATTTAAATTCGATAAAGTTCTAGCTGAATTATTAGCCGAGGAAGCCAGGTTGAAACAAAGCTTAGGCGACCGTGCCGCTATTGCTATGTCCAGTCAAGCCAAACATGAAAAACGTACCCCTCGTAAAGGAAACTTTAAACGTGAGACGAGGTGCTGCTATGGATGCGGGAAAACCGGACATTTAAAAATCAACTGCAGACACCCTCCTCCCCCCCCCCGTGGCAGAATCGCGGCGACACAGCGACATTGTCGCAGAACGGCACTGAGCTCCTGCAGAAAGATTTTCCACACAGGAATAAAATTTCCATTTAGGGAGACCAAAAAAAAAAAAAAAACCCCACTTCTGCAGATTAAGTTTTGTTTCTGCAGAATTCTTTTCAATGGATTATTTTACTCGCAGATGCAGACTATAAATATTTATCTTCCCAAGCACGTCAGTTCATGCAGTTTCGCTCGGTGACTGCAGCGCAGAATTTTCTGTTTACAAAAGACCTGCACGTGACCCTTAACCCCGTTCGCTCAACTCTCTTTCATTGATATATCAATGCTCTCTTTTCTCACTTCGTAAATGCAACGGAGCTTTTCGACCTACGTCATACCATAGCAACCAGCCCGGCAACACTTTTTTGCAGAACAGACTGATTGGCAGAAGGCGCGACTTCGTATCTGAGTAGTCCAACATAAAACTGAAGAGTTCTTGGCGGAAGGAAATATTTTCGATACAGAAATTAAAAAAGAATGGAAGTTAGGGTAAAAATCCAGCCCTAGATTTTTGCAGAACATGTTTTGTTTCTGCAGAATTGCTTCCAAAGGATTGCTTTTTCTCGCGGAATTCTTACATGCGCGTGTATGCAGGAGCCAGGGCCGGCCCAAGGGGGCTGCGAATGTAGGCGATCGCCTAAGGCCCCGCGCTTATAGAGGCCCGGCTCCTGGGCTATTTAATTCTATCTCATAAGACACATGATAGAGAAGAGGCCCCGCTCTTGCGCTTCGCCTGGGGCCCCGCACGCCTGGGGCCGTCTCTGCAGGAGCAGAATCACGGAGGCAGAATTCACACCCACTGGAGAGCTATTTGAGAAATGCACTTGACCTGTGAGTGTGACCCCGTTCGCCCAACTCGCTTCGTGAGTGCCGCATATTTATTTGCAACATACACGTGGTTAGTTATCGGACTCACTTCACGGTAATATGTTCAGCACATTTTTAATGCATAAGTGAAAGATATTTCGACTTTTTCTCAACATGTCTTCCAATGAAAAGGAGAATCCTAAAAGTCCGTTTTTCGGGCCGTATTGGTCCGTGTCTATAAAATTTTAATGAGAAAAAAAAAAAAAAATAACGTAAACGATTTTGACAGGGAAAATAGCGCCATTTCAATCTTTTTTCATCCGATTACTGGGGGGAGGGATCTTTACAACTAGCAATTAAATGTCCGATTCTACCACACCTATAGCACTTTCTAGTGTCTTTCTTTACAGTATTCTTAGGTGGAACACGTTTCACTTGACTAGACATTGCGACGGTAGCTTGATCCCCTACACTTTGCTTTAGTCTGGCCTCCTCAGCCAAAAGTTCGGCTAAAACTAAATCGAACTTAAATGTTTCGTCAGGCCAGCGGTAAATTGTTTGAACAATTCCCTGATACTCCGAGGGTAAGTACCTTAGCAATTGAAATGACTGATACCAGTCAGCTGGGGGAGCGTTAGCGTCTTTTAATTGTTTAACTATCATCCTCAACCTGGCTGCAAATAAGCCTATTTCCTCCCCTTCGTTCAATCTACATGAAAAAAAGTCATCTGTGAGTCTCATAGCATGAGCTCTAGATTCGGGTTTAAAGTGTTTATTTAATTTTTCCCAAACTTCTTTGGGGTCATAAGTGCCAGAAATAAGAGGCTTGTATTCATTTGAAATGTTCAAAAATATCGTGCTATAAGCACGCCCGTATCTAATCTTGTAATCCCTTAATTCCTTAGCGTCAGTTTCAGGGGGTCTTTTTTCTACACTACTGACTATTTCCCAACAATTCCTATCCATCAACAATACCCTTACGTCTTCCTGCCAAGACTCATAATTGTCGGCAGACAATTTTTCTATTTGGGTAATTGAAGCTTCCATTTTGGAAAGTTAGGACACAACACAATTTACAAGAAAAGATTAAAAACACTACAGGCCCGCCCTCTTATAATTTTAAGGCACTTAAAATCTGTTTGTATACGTTAAAAACACTTTAAAAACAAAACACATTATAAATACACTCGACATATTCAAAACACATTTAAACTTGGGCTTGAAGGCCCATAACCGTGAAAAGGAAACTAACTTAACTGATTATATTGTATTATAAATTAAGCTATTCAACAAACAAATTAAAAGTCTTTGGCTGAAATTGAATAGTCACTGGATTTTATCTGTAAAAAAAAAGTTTTTGTAGATTCTAGGCAGAGTTGAAACTCATTTAACTTGAGTTGCACAGTAGAAATCTTTGGTTTTGAATATGCGTTTAAATAAGAAAGACAAAGTAGGTACCTTTTTTCTGTACCTTGTTTATTGAAACAAGATGATTATGGTAGGTTTACACAGTGCACATGGTGAAGACACAATACTTAAGCAACATCCGATTAGTGGCACAAATAAAAATAAGCTTTCTCGAAGATAAGTCGCCAGCGGCGATCTTATTCTGATTCACAAAACACATCACATCATATTGAATCATCTGGGTACCCCAGCACGGATCCCTGATCCGGCTCTACTTGAATCACGTCGGTTGATTACACACACAACATAGCAGATCGAGTACACTCTCTGTCTGACTGAAAGGTTAACTTGTGATGCCCTTTTTATACCTGCCAGTTAGTGCGGGACTACGATGGATATTTGCATAGGAAAAAAAAAAGAGTTCTTATTTTATGCAAATCAGGAACAGCGCCATCTATCGGCGAGAAATGTAAACTTTTTATTACGGCGTTAAAGACATGACGATGTTTACACCGCCATTTTCAAATGCTAACGAACTTACGTTTTCACTTAGAAAACATTTAAAGGATTTTACAAAAGTTTCGTTTTTTCACTTTAGCAAATTTAGAGATAAAATGTCATGGAAATAAAAGGTAAGTAAAGAAATAGCGTTTTTTTTTCTAACACCGGCGACTTGCCGCGGAGCTATTTTCTCCTTTTTCTTTTCACGTCACAGGTCCGCAGTCATTAGTCAAGCAATTAACCTGGAGCCTTCCCGCCGCAGCTTCCAATAAAGCTTTTTTGATTATGCCACTACAAGTTTATCTCAAGGTGATGCTGTTCGACCCCGGTTCGATTTGTTGTCCAGAACGTCCGACGACACATAGATGCTGTACCACATCAAATACCTGTTTTTTGTTTCCTTTGTTCATCCCCATCTGTATACAAGTCTTCATGCCTCATTACTAAAATAAAAGAACTATCAAGGTAAACGCTTTTGTTATCTTTTACCTGGCAAGCCCTCATTCATTTTTCTTACTAGCTTTCACTGCTCAAAACTGTTCACTGCAGTTCCGAACCCTGAAAATGCGAAAATCATCGGAAACCGATGGGTGTATACAGTAAAAAGAGACGCTAGTGGAAAAATCGTACGTTTTAAATCAAGACTCGTCGCCCAGGGTTTTGGGCAAAGAAGAGGGGAAACTTACGATCAAGTCTTTAGTCCTGTTGTTAATTTTACTGTTATTCGTTTCTTTTTCTCATTACTAGTAGGTCACTATAAATGGAACCACTCTCAAGCTGACGTAACCTCCGCGTACCTGTACGCTCCGATTGAAGAGGAAATTTATATGTTCCAACCTCAAGGTTTCAAGGAAGAAGGTAAGAAAGATTTTGTATGTAAACTAAATAAAGCCTTATATGGTTTGAAGCAGAGGCAAGAATGGTTTAATGAGTTTCACAGACTTTTAACTGAATTACATTTTTTCAAGCTTGAGTGGACTAACTGCGTTTATGTTTACAACAATCTAGTAGTGTTACTTCTATACGTTGACGACATTGTACTCCTAGCTAAAACAGAAAAGGAAATAAACCACGTATTCGATTTATTAGAAGGAAAAATCAATCTTAAGAAGTTGGGGAAAACAAGAAAACTATTAGGCGTTCAGTTTGAAGAAAATGAAAATGGCTTATTTATACATCAAGAGGAATACATAAACAAGATTTACAACCGCTTTAAAAGTTTTAATATACCCATTTCATCCCTTCCAATCGCTCCGGGTATCGTAATGTCAAAAATGGACTGTCCAACTAATGCCGCAGAAGTTAAAGAAATGGAAAAATTTCCCTATCGCAACATCTTAGGATGTTTGTCGTTCCTTGCAAGCAGAACCCGTCCAGATATTTCATACGCAGTAAATGTTTTATCACAATTTCAATCTAATCCCGGATATAATCATTTCAATCAATTGTTAAAATTACTTGGCTACGTTAAATCTACTTCACACCTCAAATTAAAATTATCTAATATAAATCAGATTTCCATAAATTGCTACTCAGACGCTGATTTTGATTCAAACAGAGATGACCGAGTGTCAATGGGAGGATACATTTTAATGCTGGATCAAACCCCCATATCATGGCGTACGTCGAAACAGAAGTGTGTCGCCCTATCTTCGATGGAATCGGAATTTATCGCCCTGACAGAAGCCTCCAAAGAATTGCTGTGGATACAAATAATTTATTATGAGCTAATAAATCTAAAACTACTTCCTAAAGACCTGGATAAAGTTACACTTTTTTGCGACAATACTGCCGCCATAGATTTCAGCAACTCACCCATTGAGAACAGCCGGGCGAAGCACATACATGTAAAGTATCACTTTTTAAGAAGCCTAGTTATAGATAAATTATTTACCTTAAAATATATAAATACAAAGAATAACCCAGCAGATATTTTCACAAAACCTCTTCCAAAGACTGGACTTACAACATTCAACGAAAGACTTTTTTGTTCAGTATCAAAGCCCTACTCCCACTAAAGGGAACCTAGGCAAAATTTTTTGAAAATTTTCTTTAGACTTTCTTTTTGAAAAGAAAATTTCAAAGTCCTACTCCCACTAAAGGGAACCTAGGCAAATTTTTCTGAAAAGTCGCTTTTGACTTTCTCTTCTTGAACATAACCTTTTCTTTTGTCAAGTCGAAGACTCTCTATGAAAAAAAAGGGGGAAAGGAAAAAATTTCTTGATCTTTCTGGGAAAAAAAAAAAAAAATGAAAAAAAAAAAAGCCTTGGTCAAGAGGATTTGTTCCTTTAACGGTGACTCGTCACCATCCTTTTTTTCCATTGTTTGTTTCTTTACTTTTACAGATGTAAGGAGTAAAGTTCCCCACGGAGTATACTGTTCTGGGGGTCAGGACCCTTTTTAGCCCATTCGAGCAGCCTCAGCTACGTCTCGTGAGGTGACATTGTAATTTTCCAGAGAATGTGGTGGAGAAGGTGGATTGTTCTTAGACGGTATATTTTCGTCATTCGTCACAGGAGATGTTATCTTTTAATTTTGTGAGTCCCAGTATGTTGAATGGAAGCTCCTATATGCCCACCTTGCTCTGTGAATGTAAATGACTCAAACAAACTTTTCTATTTTTATCTCTTTCCTTAAGAGTTTTTTTTTGAGGTGCACCTCACCCCTAAAGAAAGTACAAGCTTGTTGGTTTTCTTTGTAAAGTGAATGCAAATGTGTTTAATTGCATTATGTGAATCTTTTGAAAAGTGTTTTTTTTTTTTTTTACTAACGTTTTTTTTGACTGGCCAGTCGTACTTTATAGCAGTCGTACTTTATAGCAGTCGTACTTTATAGCAGTCGTACTTTATAGTTGTCGTACTTTATAGTGTAACTATGCATATTTTGTACTAACCCTTGTGCTTTCTCATCTGTGTTCATCGCTATTTGCATAATATGTCTTTTGCTCTTTTCAGAGTACTTACTCTCTTTTGAACGAAATTTTTTTTTACTTGTTTGAAGCAGTTCCTTTTGCCATGTCATGGAAGGCGGGCCATTGTTAGGAAAAGTAACTGTAAACCTTACCTTAAAGGTTCCATGACATGTGGCTGTGTTTCCTTTATTATATCTGAATGCTGTATAACTTAACTTTAATTATTTGCCTTAAAATCTAAAGGCACAGATAGCTCTTATTTTTTTATTAATTAAAGTTCTTACTTAACACTATTCTAATATCAACGCTTCAAACAAGCACCTAATTGCTGCAAAACGTTTTTGCATAATGTGTTTCTGTTTTTGGCTGCTAGAGGCGCTGTACTCCCGGCGACTTGCCGCGGAGCTTTTTTCTCCTTTTTCTTTTCACGTCACAGGTCCGCAGTCCTTGGTGACGTCGTTGCCTGGCCAACAGTATAAAAGTTCGTCGTTCGCCGTGATAGTAGAGAGAGGAGGCGAAAATGGTGATGCGGCAGATGCGTGTATAAGGACGCTCGAAGCCAGCCATGTGAGATGCTCTGAGCTGAGTCAAACGATTAACCTGGCGAGCCTTCCCGCCGCAGCTTCCAATAAAGCCTTTTTGATTATGCCACTACAAGCTTATCTCAAGGTGATGCTGTTCGATTTGTTGTCCAGAATGTCCGATGACACATAGATGCTTTACCACATCAAATGCCTGTTTTTTTTGTTTCCATTGTTCATCCCCATCTGTATACAAGCCTTCATGCTTCATTACTAAAATAAAAGAACTATCAAGGTAAACGCTTTTGTCATCTTTTACCTGGCAAGCCCTCAATTCATTTTTCTTACTAGCTTTCACTGCTCAAAGTTTTGAAGTATAAAACTCTGCTAAATACAGACACCGCTACGCCTGATCCCTCCGACTTTAAAAATTTATCTCTTTAGATGACACATCTACGGAACAAGACCTTTTTTTAGACCTCTCAACCAAATTTTTACACATAGCTGTTCTTTCAATTTAGTGGATACTGGAAAAACATGTTTGAAATTAATATATAGAAAAAATTAAGTAAATAATCAATAAAGCACCAAAATAAAGAAAGCTTTTATGATTTTCAGATGTATTTAATAAACCACAATGCTATTTCTATGGCGAAAAATTGCACATTTGCCGTTACGCCATGTTTGATCTGTTCGACTTTTTCTCTTTTGATCACACATCTACAGGCTAAGGCCTTGTTTATGGCCGTATTTTCTTAAGGCCTTGTTTAGACACTTTAAAAATTCTCTTACGCCTAGCCGTTCTCTAAATTAGTGGATACAGTAAAAACACGTTCCACATTAACAGATAAGCGATAAAGGAGCTGTTTTTTGCTGTCAACAATGAGTTTTAATAAACCACAACGTTATTTCTATGGCGAAATATTACCAATTTTGGCGAGTTATCGCCAAGTTTGTCGTCAAAAAATGTCTCCAAGACTAAACTCAATTTGGCGATATTTGCTATACTTCGTGAAAATTTGACCAAAGCCTTTTAATTTAGAATGCGATTAATTTTTATTTATGGTGAAGTAATTCGAAGTCGGTTTTCATTTTTTTTTTTTTTTTTTTAATTGCTCTTATCTTAATCAGAATTTAGAACAACACATTTATTATCACTACACACTGTTGCCACATTTGCCACACAACATTTACAAAGGGATGCAATTTCTAACAAATAATTTTCCAAATAAATCAAACCTTGCGGATCTAAGGCAATCGTCTGCGTTAATAAACCACAATGTTATTTCTATGGCAAAAATTATCACCTTAGACGTTTCACCACGCCTAAACCGTTCGACTTTTTCTGATTTTTTCTTTTGATGGCACATCTACGGGCCGAGACCTTTCTTCAGACACCTCAACCGAGTTTTTACACCCAGCCGTTCTCTCAATTCGGTTGTCGAAAGAAAAACATGTTTCAAAATAATATATAGATTCAGAAGTTCTCCCATGTGATGAGGATTGTGACGAGAAACTCCAAAAAGGACATGTAGCTCTGACCGACACATTTGGTGTCATGAGCTATCCTCTCTTGGCAAACATACAAATAAGTCCCTGCCATGATTATCTATTTAAAATATGTTCATAAATCACATGGCTTTTTTCAAGCTACAATCTTAATCTTTTTCTGATGCCAAAAAGATTCACAACACACATTCGGCTGAGCACTGATCCAATCATTTCTGGATGAAAGTGAACAAGCAAATTCAGCTTGGGAAGCAAAATTCAATTACTCAAGTTTGTTCTAAAACAATCAGAGCTTATTGTTGTTGTTAGATATTGTGCTCTAAAAAAAAGGTATTTTAAATTCTTAGTTTATTTCTGATAACAATGAGAAAATAGAATTTGTGTATGATTTTATCACTTTGAAAATTGGCTTAAATGTTACTAAATTCGCATTTAGTGGAACCACTATATTAAAGCAGCCACAAATGTCTTTTCTTTATCATGTTGTAATTATTATTTTTTCATTGATTGTTAAATTTAAGTTTTCAAATTCTTAAAAAACTGCAAGTTCCTGTAGAATGCAAAAATATGCATTGAAGTTCGATTTTATTCATATGGATCATACAACTTTTCGTCCAGATTCCAAATTATAAACCTATGTATGAAAGAACAAATTGAAACAACCGATTCATGGAAATAGAAGTGTAATGCAGTGATGCCTTGATTGACAAGGGTAATCCATTCCAGGATTGTTGTCATGATTCAAAGTACAATTTCCGTAAGAGCTTAATTTTGAACCGATTAATTTGTTCTGACTTATTACCACAATCATAGTAGGTCAAATCAAAGTAACTGATGCACCTTTTACAAGAAAGATGACAAATTTAAAATGCTTCATTGTCCAGTTATCCACGATATGTAACATTTTTTGTCTGCTTAGAAAGATCACAAAATAACTTTTTACATACTCAAAGTAAAAATTGCTGAGCTATGCACCCAACCAAAATAAAACCTAGGGAGTACCTTGCTTTTAGCTTTTGAGTAACCAATGATTTCTATCCAATTTTCAGAAGTTATTAACCAACATATTATTTTCTTAGCGTAACTTGTTAACTAAATACACAATTAATCAAGGCACCACTGTACCTTTTAGCTATAGGTATATGTGATAAATGTCTTAAGCATTGGAAAAAAAAAAAAAAAAAAAAAAACATGATTTTTACAGATAAACAATGTGTAGAAGCTATGTAGAGTTTCACATTTTTTTAATTCAAAAAAACATTTCAAATGATACAAAAAAAAAATTCTATAAAAATAAATAAAGATATTTTAATCAATTTAAAATTTTCTGTGAAATCTCAAACTTTTGTGGTTTTTAAAAACTTGAAGGAGAAAAAAAATTAAAACTATAGTACAGTAATATTTTAGACAAAAAATTACAATAATAATTTTTTTTTTTAATTTTGTACTTTTAAGTGTTGATTCTGATTTTTTTTATCATATTTTAAATGGAGTGAAAAAAGAATTTCATAGATGTCATTTATTTATTTGTTTGCTTGCATCATTTATAGGTGAGTTATATGTTTATATTACACTCTTGTTATGGCTAGATTGTGTCTTTTTCATCTAAAATTTTATCGCATAAAAAATACTTTTCGATTTTATTTTTAAAGCATCCTGAAGATTTTCGTATTTTAAAATCCTCTTTTACATCTGTATAATTGTATTTTACTTTGACTCCAATTGTCAAAATTCTTTTGAGTCTTCTTAATTTTTTGGAAAAGGGAACCCTTTTGGTCGAAAGAAAGAGTTTGCTTTTTTTCCTTCTTGCACTTTTCTCTGTTTCTCTACTTCTGTTCTCTTCTTTTTCTTACTTTTTTGGTCTGTGCACACATGTCTGTAAATGTGTAAATGAAAAATCCCTTTCCGTTTTATACACTGTGAATAGCTTCTACATCTTTTTCTATAAATACATAATCAAAAATATAAGTTCTTGTTTTGTGAGTAGACAGAAGATGGTAATTCTTTTTTTAGCCTTAATGAAGTAGAAGCAGTATATGGGTCATTCCATGCTAAAGGGGACAAAAAAATAAACTTTTCAAAATTTATTTAGGATTTTTTTAATATATAGACTTATTTATATACTACTTGAAGTTGTTTGGCAACACTGTAAATATTACAGTATTGCTGTGAACATTACTTAAAGTTTACAGTACATATTTTAAATTAATTTTGACTAGTAGCATAAGTGACTAATGCTAATTTTTTTTCTGAGTCTATTGAAATCTCATTAAATAAATAAAAATGTTTTTTCATTCTCTGAATAGTTGTCCATCATATTTAAAAGTTGTGACTTTTAAACCTGAATAACAGAACAGAAATAAAATAATCAGTTTAACAAAAACTCTTTTAGTGCTCATAACATAAGTGACCGTGTCATTTAATTTTTTTTCTGTATCTGTATACACATTAAAAAATTCAAAACCACAGTAGATATAAGAGATTTGATCCACTGTTCTGAAATTTATCATAATATTCAACCACAAAGGTTATATAATCAGCACATCACATGTATCAGTAAAAATGCTGTCTAAATGAAATGTAAGTGACTCTGGAATGACTCTTAAATGTAATATATATATATTGATATTGTTGTTATTTATTCAAATTGAATTGTATTTTTGAACCATAGTTTTGTATGTTATGTGTACAATAGAGATGAGACGGGCTCAGCCCAAGCCCGAGCCCGGGCCCGACTCGGGCTCGGGCTCTGTAATTCACGATTGCGTTCGGGCTCGGGCTCGTGAAAAATTTCTTCTTTGTTGAACATACTCCTTGAAACAGATTTTAAAAAGTGATTCATGGGATAAATAGACGTACTTATTTCAAAAAATAGCGGCACGGGGACTAGAAGGTGTGTGAAGCTCCAAAATGTATTGTATCCTCTTAATGAAGTAGTTAATTTTATTTGTCTTTAGCTGAAATTTCGGGCTCGGGCGGGCTCGGGCTCCAACTTTAATAATACTTCTCGGGCTCGGGCGGGCTCGGATTAAAAGTCTTCGGGCTCGGGCGGGCTCGGGCTTCAAAAAATGAGCCCGAACTCATCTCTAGTGTACAACAGTAAACATATATTTATCATTTTTTATTTTTAACTTTGCAGGAGAGTGATAAATTCACGGATGATGATGACTTATACGAAGGTAAACAAGTTATTGTCGGCATATGTGCCATGGAAAAAAAATCTCAATCTAAACCCATGAAGGAAATACTTACACGGCTGGAGGAATTTGAATACTTAAAGACTGTCGTATTTCCTGAAGATGTTATATTGAATGTAATTATTGAAACTTTATTTATTATTTTCTTTCCTGAGTAAATAATTAAGAAAGCAATTTCAATTGCTCAGTTAGTCCAGGAATTCCTAAACTTTTTCAACTGCTGGCAAGGCTGCAGCCAGAGACGCGGATCATTGGGGAGTTTGATCCCTCCTCCCCCCTGAAATTTGAGTCAGTGTGTTAGTAGTTTTTTTTTTTAATTTGCATTGACTCGAGATCAATTATAGATGAGCAAATTTTAGCATTACATAGTCCCCCGCCCCCATTAAAAAAAAGTTTTTCTGGCCCACAGGATATTTTTGAAAATTAAAATTCATTTGACAGATCATATGCCAAACATGTTGAATTAATCTACCTACCTATTTCTGTATAATAACTCTAAAAATTCTTAAACAATGTGAATAAACTTCAAACTGTGCTTATTTATAATGAAGGAACTACTCAACTAAGAATTAATATATAATGAGAAATTATTGGGAAAGCCTGTTTCAAAGTTCAAAATAAAGTTGCACATTAGAAAACATCATTTCTAATATAAAATTTTACAGACCTACCCAATAAAAACTTACCCAAGTGTTGTACAATTACCTGAAAATAGGTTTCATTTGTAAATAAAAATTATTTAGTAAAATTTGTAGAAGCACAACAACTGTGGTAACTAAATGCTCATAAAGTAACTCTAATTCTAGATAGTTTCATTCGTTTAATTCTGTTTGCTACTGCTGTATATATATATATATATATATATATATATATATATATATATATATTCATATTAATATTTGCAAGCATATATAGTCAGTACTTTCATAGCCCAGAGAGTTGAAACTTGACCCCCCAATGATGCCCAAGCTTAGCTCTCAGTGTTATCATGTATAGTTTGGAAATTTTTAATTCTTAGTGCAAGCACTAGTAATTATAATTATGTGTTCTCAAAGATTACTACAAAAGTTTTGTAAAAAAGCTATTTATTTTAATCCATTTTTGGTGTTTACATTGCAATGTATGATTGTATTTTAGCTGTTGCATTAAGTTAATATGATAGTTTACAAAGAATGTGTAGTAGCTTTTAAATTTAAAAAGTTGCATATTATTTTGTTCTTAATAGATGGCTTATTTATGCCTAATTTTCATCCAGCAGTCAGTTAATTCAGATTAGATATTGCGTGCAATTGAATTCAAATGTCTAAAAGGTATTTATGGAAATATTTTGTTTATTAACAAAGGTTACTGTTTTTGTTTACTAGAATGCATTAGTAAAGTATACTATTTATTATTTATTTCATTTAATTCAATAAAAATTTAACATTTTAAAATTATTAATTTAGTTTTATTATTTTTATGTGCATTTAAATTATTTTATTTCATGTACTCTTCATAATAAATATGTTAAATACAATTCTTTTACTTTAAAAAAAATATAATTTTGTGATTAATGATTATATTTTTTATAATTTCTATTAGGAGCCAGTGGAAAAATGGCCTGTTTGTGATTGCCTTATATCTTTTCATTCTAAAGGTTTTCCTTTAGCCAAAGCTGTTGAATATTCAAATTTAAGAAAACCTTTTATAATTAATGATTTGTTCATGCAATATGACATCCAAGACAGGTAAACATTTCTTATCTTTCTCATTACTTTAATTTTACTGTGTTTTTTGTTAGTTTTGTTAGTTGTGTAATTTATTTATTTATTTATTCATAAACATTTTTCCCTGTGCGATCACTATTAATGTATAGAATATGTACATATACTTTTTTTAAAATATTTATTATTACTTGCTATTTATTATTACTTGAAATTAAATTTTCTGTGTTTGTATCATTTTTTAAAAACTGAAAAGTTGAATTCTATGAAGCTACACATTTTGCTTAAATTCCTTTATCAAACAACAAAAATATAAAAGTAAGAAAATTGAAAAGCCGAGTTCTTTAAGTGCTGCATTTAAAATTGTTTAAAGCAGTTACTTAAACTCAGCTGTAGTGGCACCTTGTTCATAATATTAAAATTATTATGTTCCATCCAAATCATGCATACTTTTTAAATGCTATTCAACTTGCTTAAAATAAATTTATAAAATTTCAGTCTATTAGCATTCATATTTCGTTTTATTTGGACAAACTTTTACAATTATCACAGCTGTATACTCGTATTAATATTATTTTATATAGTGTTTTTCTTTAATTAATCTGCACTTGATATGCTTAGTATGTTTAAACATTTTTTTTTTGTTTTTATCAGGCGAAAAGTTTACAGCATTCTAGAAAGAGAAGGTATTGAGTTGCCAAGGTATGCTGTTCTTGATCGGGAGTCTGAAAACCCTTCAGGTAATTTCACAGATAATTAACATAGAAAGAAACAACTTCAGTAAGCACCAATGTGTACCCTTAATATTATACTTTCATTTTTAGAATGGGGATGGTGTTTTATATTGGCTCTTAGGATGAAATTCCTGTAACTCACATAAGCTAATAAAGAAATAATCTCAAGTATTTGTAAATGTTCAAGTCATAGATGTCAACTCTAAAATTGAATCAAACTATGTAATCAGGAAGGTTTATCATGAGGCTTCAACTATTTAGATTTCTTCTAAAATCATTAATTGGCATCATCACAACAGGAAATAATGGCAGTTAATAGACTCCAAGATAAAATATTTTAATTCACTCACTTATTTAAGCCCTGAAACAAACAGCAGTTATTTCATGAATGCGAAATTGGAAAAGTTGTAAAGTATATAAAATTAAATGTCTTTCATGTATTTTATATAATTATTCTTAATAGATGGCTTATTTATGCCTTATTTTCATCCAGCAGTCAGTTAATTCAGATTAGGTATTGCATGCAATTGAATTCAAATGTCTAAAAGGTATTTATGGAAAGCGAGAACTAAAGTGTACTATTATAATCAATTTTTGCCTTTAATTTATTCATTAATAATATTACTTCATAATTAAAGTAAGGGAATAAGTTAACAAAACAGTGATCTATAACTCACAAAATTTTATAATTTGCTGATTCCTTGGTTCCAAGGTGTGCAGATTTAAGTCTACTGTACATTATTGCAAGCTTAATTGTTTTTTACTTTCATCATGACTTAATAAAATTTAGTAAATGTTCTTAGTATTAGTTAACGTAATAAAGTTCGTAATAAACGTCTTAGTATTTCTTAAGTATCACTTTAAAAAGCATTAAAAAATATTTTAAACTCTTTGATTTTAAAAGCTTTTCCCATTAATCTGGAAATTTTTATTTTTATCTCTAACTTGACAAAAAAAAAAAAAAAAAAAGATAAATGAAATTATTTAAAACTGATTAATTTACATTTGTTGTGGGTTATTTCTTATTTTATTACTTTGTTTTACAGCTGAAAGAAAAAAAATATATGTAATAAGAAAATAGCCTTTGACAGCTTAATCTAATTTAATTTAAAGTCATCTGAAAAACCATCTTTGTGAAAGAGTATTTTCACTGTAAGGTTGTTTCTCGGCCAAACAAATATTACTTTCAGAGATAATTTTTGAGAGTACTTAAGAATCAAAAGTGCGAATTAAGCTTTATTTGCAGTTTCCGGTCACCCAACCTAAAATTCTTAGGCTAATTAAGTAAATAACATCACTTGAGAGAACCAATCAGAGAAAGGGTAACGCTCTTTGTGTCTAGCGACAAGTTGAGAAACTAAGGGGTTAAGTAGGTCAGGAGCGAGAAATTTGGGGATGTTTTCGAAATTGTAATGGCCCAATCAACACTCAGCAAGTGCGTTGCCCCATCACCGGTCCTTCTCGAACCAAATATGAAAAATAATAAAGATCCAGATTAACCTCGACCAGCCTCGGCTGCCATTCTTTCGGAAAAGAAGTCATAGCAAAGAGGCCTCACCATGGCACAGTGGTTATGCCACTGAAAATGGTAGATGGCCGAAGTGTGAAGGTCCCGGGTTCGGGACCCATCGCGCGGCTGTCGATCTAACGGTCTGGAGTTTTGGTAGGTTTTCTCCGGATGTAACGTGAATACGCGTTAGAACCCCTTAGAAAGTCCTCCTCCCAAGGCATCCCTCCCTTGGCAGATCGCCCTAGTGTAGCGTTGCCATAATCACACACAAACAAACATAGCAAAGAGAGTGCCCGAAATTCGTGACATATACAGGGTGTCCAGTGCTAACAGTGCCTAATGGCTATTTTAGGAAATAGCACAACTGTTAGAGACGCGTAGTTCCAGTTACAAAAATGCTTTAAATAATATAATCTGTTATATCAGAAAAAAATCGAAATCTATTAATCAATTCCTATAAAAATTATGAAATTTAAGTTTTTATACGGTCCCCAGTCCTATCAGTTTTATTTAAAAAAATTTTCTTTATGCAGTCTCATGCACAATTTAAAAAAAAAATCATCCTTCTACATGCAAAATTCACTGAATTACAGCTGCTTAAAGTTAGAGCACTTTTCGAGCTGCGAAATAGGGGTTGTATACAAAATGAATTTGAGAAAAATTAATGTACATGGTTTTGAGCTTTGTAATATTTATTAGCAATTTCATTAACTATTTTATGAATATAGATTGCTATAAAGAAGATTAGTGTTTAACTATATCCAATAAAGTAACATAAAAATATAGCTTATGCTGAAAATAGAATTTTTTAAAGAGTTTTTTAAATGAACTGCCTTTAAATAACTTCCTTTGACTGGAATCTAAACATGCACCAGTGTAAAAACTCTTCCTGTACTTTGCTCAGCACAATCTTATGTTACACATCTGATGCTACGCATATATAATTTTTTAAGTCTGACCTCAGATAGATTTTAATAGAGCTTGATTATAACCCTCTGCTTGCAGGGCAGATTATGGCCGATTCTGACAAACATATGCCGCGGGCATTGATGGAATTCGGGGGTCCCCGATCTATGAAATTTGTTTTATTTTTAATAAAATTTTGATGTAAAAAAGAACATTTCAGGACAACATTTAAATTGGAGAGGCCCTTTCGAGCCAGGGGCCCTGGACTCAAGTCCCGATTTGCCCATGCAAGAATAAGGCCTTGTCTGCTTGAAGATCAGTACTCTAAAATTAGTTTTGCTTCTAAGCCAGAAAATGAAATTAAAACCTGTAATTTAAAATTTCAGTATTTATATGGTCCTTTAACAGTTTACAATAAGAGGGCATTTTTAAACGTGGAAAATTGTCTTATGTAACAATGTGTGACGTACCCCCACAGTGGTAGCGTGAATCTCTGAGGCTTTCGTTAAAATAATAAGTTTTATTTACACTAATATTTACAGCAATATGTAGGGTAATTTACAGCAAGCAGATAGATGAAACATTACGGCAGTACCAAGCCCGGAGCAGTTCGTATGGAGAACTTGCCTCCTCTCTGGCTAAAAGTCATCTTTCTCCTTTCTGCTTCCTTCCAAAACCTCTCACTCCCCATTCTTTGGGGGTCAGCTCTCTTGACCCCAGGGGGAGAGGGATGCTTTCTCTCGGAAGATGTGCGTCGATGACTGCACTACGCTACAAATGTTTGCTGCTTCATAAATCGATGAATTTTGGTTGTAGAAGGACAAACTTTTTTTTTATTGTGCATGAAATTGTGAAGAAAAATTTTCTAAATGTAACTGATAGGACTGGGGGACCGTATAAAAATTTTAATTTCGTAATTTTTATAGAAATTGATTTATTGACTTTGATTGCTTCTGATATAATAGATTATACAATTTAAAGCATTTTTGCAATTGGAACTATATGTCTCTAACTAACATAGGAAATAGCCATTGGGCATATTGTTTATATACTGTATGGACTACCCTGTATATATAATTAATAAGTAAAACAAAATATATACTGCAAATATGGCATCCCTGCAAGAAAAAATATGTAACTGCAGAGCCAAAGTACTATTAAACAATGTGAAAATATAATGAATGGAATGGAAATTATGACCACTGGTACCATCATCAGGAGCCATAACCAGTATATTATAATTAAAGACAATCAAAATAGTAGGATTTCGGTTGTGTGGCATATCAAAAGAGATATTCACTCCACACTTTTTAGGCTCTATCCTATATATATATATATATATATATATATTCTGGGATTTTTTATGTTGCTTTATAATTTTTTATTCTTTGTTTATATATTTTTAAATTAGTTAAATTAAATGTTAACCATTCACTACCATTGATCATTTATGTTCTGTGCTCGTTTTCAAAACATCAAGTTCGACTAAAATACACCACTGTGGATCCTCAGTGTTTTATTTATGCTGCATATCATTGATAATTGTATTTTTATTGATTTATGTAAGTCCTTATATTTTTTTTCTTTAGAAACTGTAGTAAAAGGGGTAAATGATTGTGCTTTAATGGCTATTAAAATTGAAACCACATAATACATAAATGAACTTTTTTGTGCTTTTTTTTATGAAAGTATTGTTTTGTGTGGGAGTGAAAAGCATTTCAGATAAACTTTGTCATTTAAAAGAATTTTCTAAATCACTTTAAAAGAATTTACAAGCAATGAAAGTGAATCCAAATCTAGAATGTATTACATGGTTTCTTGCATTTTTTTATTTATAAAGTGGCCGTCAGTGCCAGTTGTCTGTTAAGAGGACCATAATAAGAGCTGTGCATTTTTGTATTTTTTACTTGTCTGTGACACTTTGGGGGAGTTTTTGTTCCATTGTACTCAAGTGTCCGAAATTCCCTCCCCCCCCCCCCATGTTTTATATTGAAATATATATATATCACTGGATATTAAAAATATGTGATTGTCTTTTCTTTTTCTTTCAGAATTAGTGGAAGGAGAGGATCATGTTGAAGTTGATGGAGTTGTATTTAATAAGCCATTTGTAGAAAAGCCCATATCAGCAGAAGATCATAATATTTACATATACTATCCTACTTCAGCAGGTGGAGGCAGTCAGAGACTTTTTCGAAAGGTTTTCTATATATTTTATTTAGTTTTAATTAATTAATTAATTATTGTTTCGCTTGAGAGAAAGTTCCTCAACCCATCTGCTGTCCGCATTCTTATAAGACTGGAAAGCTGAATGGTTTATACTTTGGTTTTCCTCAAACCTCAGTAGTAAAGACCATTTTGCTTAAAAGTTGGATGCTTCTTTTCCTTTTACCCTTTCATTGTTTTTTTTTTTAATCTCTCAAGAATGTGTGTGCAAAACTGTCACTTAGTGCTCTTTATCACCTCAAATGTTCATATTAAATAAAGCTCAGATACTCATTTGAAATAACAGAAAGATTCTGTATTTATTTATTCCTCTTTTTTTTCTCTTCATTTATGAGAAACTGAATCATCATGCATTTTCTGTATAGTATGTGTTCTCTACTGTGCAATTTATTTGTTTTGTTATGGTGGGGGGGGGATCTGAAATACTCAAAAATAAATGTGTTCTATATACAGGACAGTTGTATCTATAAATGAGCATGTGATTTAAAACACTAATTCTGATTTAAATCCAGTTTCACATGAACTCAGCACTTATGTTAACTCTGGCTTGAAACCAGTCTTGACTCAGAATAGTAATAACAATTTATTTAACATACACCAACTTAAACAGATTAAAAACAAATAAGTAATCATTTTGTGCCAACTCCAATAATTGCTCCCACCCCAGATGTGACCAGGGCTGGGAAGTAGCGCGCTACAAGTAGCGAAACTACAGTAGTCGCTACTTTTTTATATAGTTTGTAGTGTAGCACGCTACTTTAAAAAAAAAGTAGTGTAGTATGTAGTGCACTACAAAAAATCAGTAGTTTGTAGCGCATTATAAACTACTTTTTAAGCTACTTTTGCCGAGTTACCACTTCCGGCGATTGATCTTGTCATGTGGTGATCTCATGATCATATGGTGCAATTACTCTTTCTTCTGACTCCAAGCATAGAACTGGAATTGATGCTTGAAGGACCCCCCCCCCCCCTCCCAGGGAGAACACACCAGCTGCACACAAGTGAGGGAACAGGACAGGAGAAGTGAAGGGGAAGGGGGTTTGCTTTGCCTGAAGCCTGACCTTGTACATCCTTTTTATATTTCACAGTATTATTTGTTGAATCACCACTCCGTCAGAAAGAGAACACGAAAAGAAGAGGGAAAGAGAGATCCAAAGCTGATCATATTTAGATGGGGCATTGGATTACTTTGGGGCCCCCTTTACTGTACCATACCAAGCATTTTAACATATTTTCAGAGTCTGATTATCACACGGACAATAGCCCCGGGCCCCTGAAAAATAAGGGCCTCCCTAATCTCTTGATTTATTGTATTAAATTTATATATGCTGCAATAACAATTTTTTAAGCTAAATTTCCTATATAATACCTATATCATAATTATGTAACTATAAAAAGACTTCAAGACTTATTTTCCGTTCTTCTAACTCAATCATAATGGTTTCTAAGACATATGGATCAATAAATAAGAAATTAAAAGTTTTTTTTGAAAACTTACGGCCATTTGTTCTTATTACAAAATATCCATTAGTTAGCATTTTTTATATTATGATGAGAAAAAGAAAATTTCAAAACTTTTCATACAAAAAAATTTTGAAATTTTCTTTTCTAGCTAAATTTTCTGGCATGTAAAACTTGGCGCACACATATGCTAATAATACAAATGGATTAAAAAAATATTAAAATCAATTTAAAATGCATAGTCTTGTTCTAAATGAGTATAAATACATGGTTAATTTTTAATTCAATTTTAGAATTATTTCAAAACGTTTTATTTTTATGCTGGGAAAATAGAAAACAATCAAAAATAAGTTAAAGCGCTTGTAATAGTATAGGGGCCTAAAAAACCTCTTGCCCAGGGGCCTCATCTAAGTATGATCAGGGTCTGCATATTTTTGACTGCTATTGCGTTTTTGCTGTATGAAACATTTTCAAAACTTCCAACATTGAATTTTAAAATTACGTACATATACTTGAGCAAGAATATATAACTAATAATAATAATTTTTTAAAAAATATTTTACCCATTTGTATTATTAACTCTTATGGACATTAAGTCTGGGATGATCATTTCTATAAGGTGCTCAAGTTTGGCATGCTAGAAATTTTTCCTGGACCGACAAAAAATTCATAATTTTCTTTTCTTCTTTAAAGTCTCCCTGTTGATCAAGTAATGGGCAGCAATAACTATTACAGAGGAAATTCAGTTTTTATTATTATTATTATTTTAGTATATATGAAATTCTAATCTATATTATCGGGATATTTGGGAGCCCGGGCTATTGCCCCCCCCCCCCCCCCCCCTGCCAGTGTGATAATTTGGGAATGTCGGAGAGAAATCAGAATTAGAACAACTTGCATTTGCATTGATGTCTAGTCTGACTGACATGTAAAAGAAAAAGTAGCTGCATTTAACTTCATATTAAGGGAAGGCCCATTGGCGGATTCAAAGGAGGCATCTGCATTCTCCAGATGAATCAAGTTTAGACCATAAAAATTGACTTATTTTGAAAATTAGAATGTATATAAGGTTTGAGTTTTTAAAATATCTATTTCTGTGCATAAAAGTGAGTATTTTTGCTTTCGAAAAGAAATTTTACATATCTATAAATAGTATGCTTTTGTTACATCATTGATTTTCTTTGGCCTTTTAAAATCCTTAGAGACTTATCTCTCTCTTATCCTTAAAATAACAATATGGTTCTATAAAATTCTTTTATGCCTAAAACAAAGAAGAAAAAGTTGTGTTGATAGTTATAACTTTTAAAATTTCTTTAACATATGCAGAGGATTTTTTTAATGTAATGTTTTATAGATATATCATGAATTTAATTAGTAATTGTTTTCATTATTTTATAAAATACATATCATATATGATGTTTTCAATTAAAATATACAATGTTACATGGTTCACACGGGTCATTCGTCATAAATCACTAATTTGGTAAGTCATGAAAAAAGGCTTTTATACTCATTAATTTTGTTTTGTGCTCAAGAAACTAGAATGTTTCTACAACATGAAAGGGCTCTCAAAACGGGCCTTTTTTTCCCCCGTTCAGACATCCAAGATTTTTTAAAAAATCTTTTTTGGTCCTCATGATTTTTTTCATGCTTTCAGAGCTCACTTCCCCAATTTATTTTTATCATAGAGGTATTAGAACTTAATTAGTTTCAGCAATACTTCAATAATTAGCCGTAGTTCTCAGTATCTATATATAAGCTTCCATTTCAGGTGGAGGGGGACGATTCGGTATTTTAAACTTTATTATTCTAAAGTAGAAATGTTTCAAAATAGCTCCTTTTTAATAATTGATTTACAGTTTCTGAGGTGGGCCTGCCGTCCCCCTCAAATACTCCCCCTTGTAGTTGTTTACTGGAGTAATAGTTTTCTCTCATTAGGATATCCGTTCCTATATTAAACGCGGAATGTGTGTGTGTATGTCCGAACGATCTCGAAAACGGCTCTAAGAATTCTTTTTAGATTTCGTACTTGGGGGGGGGGGGTTTGGGCCCCTGAAACAATTGAGCTAGGTCACATGACTGAAAAAACTATAAAACGCTCAAAATTTAAAATTTAAAATTTTTGCACGGTAGCACCATCTATTGAGCATTTGAAAAACACACTTGATGCAATCTTCCTAAAAGGGACGCTCAAATAAGTTTGTGGCGGATTAAAAAATGCACGTCATCGATATATAATAGTAAAAATTAATTTCGCAAAGAAACAAAATAAATGGAACTTGATATCCAGTACACTGACAAATAAATATTTTAGTAACTAGATATATTACATCTTTCAGCTACATAAGTTTGTTTAGAATAAAAAAGTTATTTTTATTTCAAACCATCGTCCTGGCAACAAGCGAAAGAAAAAGAGAAAACAATCTTTGTTGCCATCCCCGCAGCACCTTGATGGAATATAGTAAATAATTTAATTATTCTTAATTCATAGTTATTAATACAAAACTATTCGTAAATCTTGTGTGAAAAATTGCGTGAATTTATTACTTCATCCTTTTGTAACTACCGTAAAGCTAAATGTGTTTTCGCGTATATACTAAAAATATAAATATATTTCATGTATTTTATTGATCCATATGATGCGAATTTCAAAAGTGCATAAAAGTTTCAGCTTAGCCGAATTATTTAAATGAAAATGACACCCTTTTCAGTGATACACAGAAAGAAAAAAGATCCTGTAACGTAACATGAAAATTCCGATTTTTTTTTTTTTTTTATAACAGCACTAGGTTGAATGCTACTTTAACTGCCTTATTCCACCAAGTTGACGATAAATATTTAAATGTAGTTATCCTGACAATTTTTTTTTAATGTGACAACCGTTTATAATGAAACGATCTTTGAAACTCCGGTGGGAAAATGATAGGATCGATTCCTAAATTGGGTTCGCAGCCGAAATTCAAATTAATTTTGCAGATGATCAGCCATCAGTTTAGTTTTCATTCACTGCAGTTGATGATTTCAACTCATTTACTTTATCATCGTATGGACAACCTTTGAAAAGTTGGGGGCAGACCTTTATGATGTTAGCGAACTCATGGGCCTGACTTCAGGATGTTAGCGAAATCGCGGGCCGTATAATTCGGATTTAATGAAAGTTTGAATGTTTTATATAGGTTTTATACAGGTTTATGACTTGTTCTGCGGGCTAGTCCAAAAGACATTGCGGGCCCCATCCTGCCCTCGGGCTGGAAGTTGCCCATATGTGGAGGCAGTAAATTGGGAGGCTGAAATCTGGTTGATAAGATTTTTTCTAATAAATTTTCAATTCTTATTTAGACGTGGATTAGACTATGTTGTTTTGTGTTGTGTACTATTATTAAACTAAAGGATAAAGCCCTTTGTGGAGACAATTACAACGGGCAATAGAATGTCTACACTCAGAATAGTTAATATTTACCCACTTAAAATCAAATAACTTCATATTCAATTTTTATTATACATCAAAATCGGAATTGTATAATCTGCAGAAACATTTCGTATTCGAAACATTTTGTTTAGTATCAACATCCTCTCCTATATCCATGCTTAATGCATAGGAAAACATTTTATTTTTGAAAAAAGGGTTAAACTGGGTAGTAATTTAGAAAAACTATCTTAAGCGAATTGTAATCGTAATTTTTCCTCCAAAACCTGATAACCGTGACTTCAATGTAACGTCAATGTCACTTGCAATAGATAATTCTGACACTCAAATGATTAGCTTTTTTCATTCTCTTAATTGAAATGAAGCTGAAAATACCAAAAAATCGCTTAAAAATCAGGGAACGGGTGGATTATCAGATTTTTTTTTTTTTTTTTACATAATTATGAAAATTTTCAGGCCGATCGCACCAACGAACGGCGTAAATTTTAAGTTAAGACAATACCTTTTTAATCTGTTTGGATTAATGATGGTAAAAGTTTTATTTTGAGTGATTGAACTGGAATTGTGACAGAGCCAGGGATCAGCGTAGCTATATAGCAGGTTACGATGCATTTTTGATTTATTCGAGGTTAGAAGTCCATTTTCTTCAGTTCATCCGTTTGTTCTGTTATTGTCAACGTTTAAGTAGTTGTTAAGGTTATTATAAAAAATATTTTTGATCTATTCTGTTTTTGATTTCATGATTTCGAAGTGTGCTTTTGTACTAATAATTTAAATTGCGTTACACTTTTTCTTTTCTTCAGCGGGAGTTTATAAAAGAAAATTATGTTTAAATGTTTATGTATATGGCTAATAATCTACAAAGCTGCCACAAATGTGGATACTTACTATCATAGTTTAAAACTTTTTAACATGGATTGCATTCACCGTGGAGCTTTGCATTTTTCTGAAGAGTAAAAACTCAAATTAACCGAAACCATTTTGGAGGCTGTAAGATTGATGTAGGACATTCCGAATTTCCTAATGAATGGGTGTGGTTGTTTCTTCGATGTCACCCACATTTCAAAGAATTTCATAAAAGAATTCGAAATTTGAAAGCATACTTTACAATGGCTTTGTTCACAGTGTATGACGAGTGAAACTATTAACGATTTTGGTGTGTATAGCTACGTTGCGAACAGTGTATAACAGATTTGATGAATCTTTTTTATAAACTCATTCATTTGACAGTTCAACCAACTCAAATTCTTGATGTTGAATTTGAACGTCCTCAATATGGACAGATATATTTCTGAAGTAATGAAGACGCTGTTAGTGAATGCATCGCCCAAGATCTTCGCTGATACCCTAGCTGATCTGCTACTGAAGGAAAGGAGGCACCTTACGTTAAACTACTTTTTGCTCAACTCTGATGGCACCGACCATCGAATATTTAGCATCCCTCTTCAAAACAAAGTATATGCCATTGTAACATTGAATGCCGACCAAAGCTTACCTGATAATGTATGAGTGATCCGCCAGCGATGAAAATCTTTGGCAACCATGAAGATCATTGATACGTGCCAAGGCATTTACGTACTCACTATTTTACACTTAAGGAGCCTTTAGATTCTGAGCATGGCTCAGTAACCTGGTATCAGTATCCTTAAATATGAATGTAATCCAAACTGAATCTTTTAGCAAAATTTGTCGCCTAAAAGTAGTGAAGTAGTGACTACATTTCAAAAGTAGTGTAGCTAACTACATTTGTCAAAAAGTAGTTGTAGCTAACTACATTTTTTGGAAAGTAGTTGTAGTTCGCTACAAAAAAAAAAAAAAAAGTTTCCCACCACTAGTTTTTCCCACCACTGGATGTGGCAAATTAAAAGCAAGTGGAATTGCTATCACACTACATATGGGTCATTTTCTCTAAACTGAGATGTTTTGGTCCCTGCTTCAAAAATGACAGATGAACTTGTATAAAAATGAAATTGATTCTAGAATACTTTAATATACTTGTTTTATTTTTTAATAATAGAATAAAAATACTCATTATAAGTTTTATCCACTTAAAGAATTATTTTAATGTGATAAATGTGTCAATCCCCTGTGTGTCCCTACCTCCAACTTAACACAAAATTAGTACCTAAAAGTGGAGGATTTAATTATATTTGTAAGAAAATTGTTGTTAAATCTTTTAACTACTATTATAGAATACTGAAAACTGAGAAATCTTTTCATGGTTTGTAGTTTTCTGAAAAAATAATAAAAAAATATCCTTTGGTTTTGGTGTCATTCCTCTGTCATAAAATGAAAATAATGAATCCCATATTTTGCAGTAGTTACACTCAGAGTTGGTATTTTGTGCACTTTTTCGTCCAGCATCCCAGACTTTTTACAAAATGGACAAAATAAAAATAATTGAATTAAGAGGATTGCTATGATGCATGTTTTGCTATCATGCAAACAAAACTGTGTTCCAACATTTTAGCAAAAATGTAACATATTAATATAACATTTTAATAAAATAAGAATGTATTTTTTTAATTATTCATTAAAAGTCATCACATATGAATCATACATAACCCAATAAATTCACAAAGAAAAGATAAAGCCCATAGTAAAGCAATTAATTTTATGGAATACTTTGCTGAAAAATTAAACTTAACAAAATAAAATAATAAATTAGTTATCAAATAATTAATTTAATTACATTGTATGTGAAAAAAGGGGTTTATTTTATGATATAGCATAAACTAAGCATTTTTACTGAAAATATAAAATAAAAGAATTTTATTTTTGTTTTTATAGACTTTAATTTCTATATACCATATCAATATAATTCTGAAAAAATAGTAAACATTCATAATTGTACTTTTAAATTAATTATTTTTCTAAAACTTTTATTGTAGATGAAAAATTCTTTCATTTAATCTTCATTTAAAAACCAGTAATTTGATGCATACTAAAATCAGTTCTGCTTCAAGCCTGAATCGCTGTCAAAAACTGGAATAAATACTAAAATTCTGAATCAGAACTAAAAAATGGAAAATTAACCTAAAATTTACTTTAATTCATCTTCATTGAAGAGCCAATTCTATGCTACACATTACAGTCACAGTAAGTTTTTCTCCAAGACTGAATTAGAACATAAACCAAAATTTAAAACAGGAACAAAAACTAAAAAATCTGAACTAAATGGTGAATTTAAAACTTCTCTGCTCTTTTCTTAGTCATACTGAGTTGCATATGCAGTGCACTCGGATGTTTCATTTAGTATAGTTAAATGTAGAAAAAAATTATGTTCTTCTAAGTTGTAGTGAGTTTCATCAGTGATAGAGTCAGATGTTTTAGTACACTTAAAGTGTTAGACTCATTCCTTCACATCTACTGCCAATCGATTTGGAACCTTGCTATCCAAATTAAAAAGTATGTGTTGCACTAACCTTTTTCGGTAATATCCCTTGACACACTTTATGATGCCTAAATCTAATGGCTGCAGAATTGATGTGCAGTTCGAAGAAAAATAAAACAGTTTTACGTTCTTCAATTCTGGGGGGTTATTATGTGGTGTGCAGTTGTCTACAATGAGTGCAATTTTCTTCTTTTTCCTCTTCATTTCCTTATCGACATCAAGCAGCCAATAATTGAATATTTCTTCTGTCATCCAAGCTTTCTTATTTGCTTTGTAGTCAACTGGCAAACTTTTTACATTTTTGAAGCATCTTGGATTTGTGTACTTTCCGATGACCAGCGGCTTCAATTTATCAGTACCAGTACTGTTTGAGCATAGCAAAACTGTTAACCCCTGTTTTCATCTTTTCCCCCTTTACAGTTTTCTCCTTTAAAGGCCATTGTTTTGTCTGGCATGAGTTGATAAAACAAACCTGTTTCGTCTGCATTGTAGACATTATCATGAGAGTATGTTTCCTCAATCTTCTGTTTTTCTCGCTGCTTCCAGGGTATGGCATCGTCAACTGGAGCTGATTTTTCTTCACCAACAATGGTTTTAAAAACAATCCTGCAACATTCACGGAAAGAGGAAAGCCATCCGTTGCTAGCTTTGAAATCCTTATTGCCAAGCAAGTTCGTGAATTTCCTTGCTTTTTCTGCAATTAATGGTCCACTAATGGGGAAGTTTTGTGCTCTCATCTCATAAAACCATCTGAGAGTAGCTTTGTCAACATCGTCATTTCCCGCAATTTTGAATCGTTTGCGTCTGCTGTCGACTTTACTTTTTTCCACACCATCTTCAATTTCTTTTCTTTTTTTCAAAAAAGTAGTTATCGTTGACTGAGGTATCCCATACTTTTCGGCGGCATCAACTTGCTTTAACCCCTGGTAATTTCCGAAATTATTTTTAACTTTTCTTCTAAAGCTAGTGTTTTTCTCTATGCCATCATAGATTGAAAGCTGAAGCAAATCAAAAAGAAACTTGAAGGAGCAAGTGGTCAGTTCGAAGTGCTATCAGTGAATAAGACGATTTGACAGTGCTCACCCAAAGACGGAGACAAGTCCCTTTCTTCCCTTTATTTGTATCTCCTCATATGTACATTCTAGTCAATAGCCCAATTTCTCTTGGGATAAAAGGCTGAATCGCTTTGGCTCCGATTCCTGCAACTTCCGAGCTTTTTTCAGGATCCCACCTGCAGAGTCATTCGAAATTGTTTCCCCCTTGACAAAAGACAAAACTACAGCACATCACGTAAGTTGCCATTACTAGAGCAAGTTGGTGAGTCCACTGTGATCTTCCCCTTGAGCAAGTGCCTGAATAGATAAACACGTATCATGTGTCAGAAGAAAGGAGGCCTTTTTCCAACAAGTCCGCTGCACTACAAATGTGATTTCTGGAGAAAAAGGACTTTACTTTTTTACTCCAATGTAGCAATATTTATTCTCTTACATTCTGGACCATGAAAAGTGCTCTTCAAAATAAAAAATTTTGGTTAAATGTATTACAAATTTTCTTAGGTAAGAGTTAAAAATATCGTTACAAGTGTGCGAAAAAATTAATTATTGTTATAGACAGGTTTAAAATACATTCTAAAAATAGGAATTCCATCGGGACTAAAGAAAATATCGTTATGGGCAGGTTTATATATTATAAACAATATCGTTATACACAGGTTTCACTGTATGTCAGATGTATCCAGTTTAACAAGCTCCATCCTCATCATATTCTCACTCTGAATATGCAGTGAGACAGCCTTCAATAGCATCATTTATATTGAAAAATATCAAAACAGAAAAATCAGAATTGTCATAGTCAAGAATCAGTTAATATCTTTATAAGTGTTTTCATAAACCATAAGTGTGTATGTATGCAGAGGGAGAGAAACAACATTCTCTGTATTTTTGCTAAAAAATTAATAAAAATAACCAAAATATTTAATTACTGAGTGTTTCTAGTTAACAAGTTAAAAATGAGTGAAAGTGGGCGAAATGGGCAAAATGATATTTTGTTCGGGACGGATTTTCCAGGATTTTTTCGACGGTTTTTTCCACCCCAGACGAAATAGGATAAACCTGGTTACGCTATCCCAAAATTTATTCTTCAAATATTCACATCTTCAAAGAAGCCATCTTGATTTCCTCTTCCTGCAAGAAGAAGCGCCGTCAAGAACAACTTGATGATTACAAGTTAAATATTGGTAAGCATTTTTAATGACTGCCATTACCCTGTCTTTGCTATTTACCTTAGATTTGTAATGAAAGCTCAGTCAGTGATTAAGTTTTATTTGTATTAAGTTTTTCAAACTATCTTCAAGTGCAATTGATTTCTGTGTCTGTAGTTATGATTATAAGCTAGCTAACCTTAATTTTTGTCATTCCCTTGTCACATGTAAGGCAGGGGAATGACAATTGTCTGTAGTTTTTGCAAATTGCGAGAAATTATTGCAGTAATTTCAATCTGTAATTATTTTTCAGCAGTTTTAATGGAATAGTTACCTTTTTTAAATATAAGATAGGTAATTTTGTTTATCGTATTCACAAAACTGAAAAATGTGTATTTAAAAAAAGCTGAATTTTAATATTAAAATAAAGAGATTATATCTGTGCAATGCTCTAAAAAAAAGGATTATTTAAAAAGGATGTTATTTAAACATAGTTATAAAGCATAAAATCAATAGAATAATTATTTTAATTTGATAAATAAATAAAAACGTGTTCTAGCTAACTATAAAATAACAATACTAATTAAAAAACTTTAACAACTACTTAGATAAAAGCCTTCTTAATTGGTAAAAATGGTTTGTGTTTTCTTATCTAGATATACAGTAGAACCTCGATTAACCGAAACTCTCCGTTAACCGAAGTCGGTTCCTCCTCACTCTTTTTTTTTTTTTTTTTTCATCAGAAAATTACTTTTTGAAGGAGATTTTGAATCTGGTGCAGTTTCAATAATTGAGTTTTGGTAAACTGCCAATATCAAAGACTGCATTTATATGATCAGTGACGCGTGGGAATCTATGCAGCAATCGACTCTAAGACGAAATTGGCAAAAACCAAATTTTTCAACTGACACAGATGAAAATGCTACAGACATTGTGAAAGACAGTGTTACTGAGTTTTCGAGCCTTTTTAGCACAATGAAAGGTTTTGAAAATTGTGGGATAGAGAAATCACAGATTGGTTGAATTGTGACGTGGATGCAGGTCCGGACTGGCTCTCTTGGGGGCCCTCGGCTAGAGGTTTAAAAGGGGCCTCTTCAGGAGCCGATTTGTCGATTTGGGAGCAATGGGCAAAAGTTTCATTGGGGGCCCCCTCTATCAAAAACTTACAAATTTTCCAAATTCAAAAAATTCTTCAAATTTTCAACTTCAAAATTTACAAATTTTTACAGAACAATTTGGGGGCCCGGGCGCTTGCCCCAAATGCCCTTCCAGAAATGAGGCCCTGCCTCTTACTGAGGAATTTAGAGGGAATAGAATATTAGAATATGTAATACTTGAAAATTAGGCTTACGCGCCTAAAAATCCCATTTAACTATTTTAGAGATTTGGGGGGCCCTGACTTTTCGGGGGGCCCCTTGCATCGCGGGGTTTCTGGGATCCTCCGCTGCGTCACTGCGTAAGATTGCTGGAAAATAAATAATCAACTTACTCTTATTATAAAGTTGTATATTCACGTTTGAATGCCTCACCGGGCCCCCTTCGGCCGGGGGCCCTCGGCAATCGCCGACCAGCCAACCTGGCCAGTCCGGGCCTGCGTGGATGATACAGGCTTACAATTGCTCAATGATGATCAATTAATAGCAGAAGTCCGAAAATCTCCAAAAGAAAAAGATGAGAATGATTATGGAGTAAATAAGATCACTAACAATGATGCTTTTGAGTGTTTCTCAAAATGCTTTCTTTGGTTGGAACAACAGGAACAGTGTGATTCCTCTAAAATCATGCTTCTAAGAAAACTTCCGGATAGAGCTTCACGGCAAAGGATGGCCAATTTACACCAGATGAAGCTTCCATTTAAACCATTGTAAGTTTTTGTTTCAGAAATAAATTTATTTTCATTTATAATTTTAATTTATTTAACAGTTAAAATAGTCATAATAGCAGTTCAATGACGATACTACATATTAAATTAGATTATTTTTTATGAATCCTCGATTATCCGAAAATTTCGATTATCCAAAGTAGGTTCGGTCCCAATTACTTCAGATAATCGAGGTTCTACTGTAATAAAATTCCTTCAATAATTACTTTTGCTTGCTTTGAAAACTTATTTCTTTACTTGAGTTAAAACATTCCTATTTTTTTTTTTTTTTTTAATAACAATTTTTAAAAATTTTTACAACTGTCGTTGGCTTCTTCATTTTTTACTTCCTTGTACGTAGTATAAGGAAGTAATGTGATCCCGAAAAATTTTGGGGGCCAAATTTCGACAAAAAAAACGATTTTGACTACCTCTAAATTTAATTTTAAAAATTTTTTCGATGCATCTCATCGTAGGTTAGCATGCACGATCATATTAACGCGTCTGCAACTCATTTTGACCAGCGGCGAGTCTACTGTGGCCAGTTTTTCCATGCCGTCTGTACGTACGTACGTATGTATGTAACTCGCATATCTCAAAAACTATTGATCGTAGAATGTTGAGATTTGATATTTAGGATTGTTCTATGATCTAGTTGTGCACCTCCCCTTTTGGTGGCAATCGAATGGATAGTTTATGTACAGGACCGCCCAAAAGATTCGAAATACATTACGCTCTATGGGCCGAAATTCATTAAACTCGCCTAACTCAAAAGCTATTAGGCATAGAATGTCGAAACTTCATATTTTGGATAGTTGTAACATCTAGTAGTGCACCTCCCCTTTTGGCTCCATTCGACTGGATAGTTTATCTACAAGACTGCCCAAAACATTCGAAATACATTATGCTCAATGGGTCGAAATTCATTAAACTTGCATATCTCAAAAACTGTTAGGCGTACAATGTTGAAACTTTATATTTAGAATTGTTGTAACATCTAGTTGTGCACCTCCCCTTTCGGTTCCGTTCGATTGAATAGTTTATGTACAGGACCGCCCAAAAGATTCGAAATACATTACACTCTAAGGGCCGAAATTCATCAAAGCGTTTTTTAGAGGTATTGGGCTATTTCAAACGACTCAGAAGTAATATAGGCTGTAAAGAGTTAGAAAATGAATTTCTCTATTAAAAAAAGTGTCTTTATCATTTATAGTTCTGCTACAGGAACACTCAAAAGATTTCCAATACATTACGGTCAATGTCAATTTTAGGGGCATTCATCCATTTCAAGCACAATACCGTCCTACCACATAAGTTAGGTAATGGTCCGACCACGGTCACGTGCCTCCCTCAAGAACTATGCCAAAAGTCGCCAAGCTTGGCGACTTTTGGTGTACGTGTGTGCATATTTAACTTTCAAATCTCAAAAACTATTATGAAATTTCATATATAAGAATGTTGTAACATCTAGTTGTGCATCTCGATTTTTGGTTCCAATCTACTGGAGAGTTTATTTACAGGACCACCGGAAAGAATTTCAGTACTTTAATGTCTATGGACATTTTCAATATAATACTACTGTAGATAGTCATTGTTTGGTACATGCCCAATATCTCGCCGTCTGTCCTCGACCTTATCGAGTTTTGGCGAAATATCGCCAAATTTGGCGATAGTCAGTCATTGGGTCCATGCCCAAAGTATCGCCATTTGTCATCGTTCTTGGCGAGTTTTGGCGAAATATCGCCAAATTTGGCGATAATCTGTCATTGTTTGGTTCATGCTTAAAATCTCGCCAAATGTCGTCGACATTGACGAGTTTCGCCGAAATATCGCCAAATTTGACGCCAAAAGTTATTTCGTATTTTGTATAACTCTAAAACTAACCCGTAGATTTTTTAACTTTTGTATTTAGAACTATTGTAATATCTAACTGTTTTCAATATATTTTTTGACAGCAATCGACTGAGAATTTATTTACAGGGTGAGCCAAATGACTTTGAATACATTGAGGTGTATGGATGCATTCAATTCATTGAAAGTCTGTGGTCAATGACTAACAGACACTTCGGCTATCCCCAAAATCTCGCTGACTATCTCAAGTTTGTCGGCTTTTGGTGAAATATCGCCAAATAAAGTGTCAGAAGGAAATCTTTCAAATTGAACTCAGCTTGGCGATATCGAAATATTTGGCTGGAAATCGCTAAACCTTACTATTATTGATATTTTATCTCTTTCAAACAAATAAATTTAGAGGAAGTGCGTCGAAAATATTTTTGATCTAATGGACGTGCAAGGAAGTCATGTGTTGGACACATCAGATTTTTTTTAGATGTATAATGGCTCCTAAGAAAATAAGATACTTGTGTATTATACTGTCGACATGCCAAGCAAAGAGAATACTCACCAAGGGTTTGTACGCCGTAGTTCCGTTGCTATTGTGCACGCGGTAATGCGCATCAAAATACCGTATGTTCTGCTGTTTATAAAATTAATCATGTTTCTTTTAAAATTTATAAATTTTTATGTGTGCAGTTGATTTTTAAAATTGATTTATGATGCAACGAAATTTAAGCGTTAAACAAAGCATTGTAATGGGAATAATATGAAAAATGTGTGTTATTAACTGTGGAGTTTGAAAAAGAAAAGCTTGACAGTTTGCAGCAGAAATTCCTAACTTTCAAGATGTCTCATTTCTACATCATACTCATTTTTAGATTTAAGTTATACCATTAATACCTTAGATACTACATGATGTGGAGAACAGTCTTATTTTATAATTAAATAGTTGTGTACCCATTTTTCGCAAGGCAAGAAGTGAACATTTTCCTAAAATGTGATCATAACTACTTGTGACAAGACAGAATCTCCAAGGAAAAAAAAAAGTGCAGGTACAGTCTTTTCTGTTGAAACTACCACAGGATATATTAACGCGACATAGAATTATTTAATGTTTAGTTAGCTGTGATGTAAGACTGCTGTTGAAAAACGAATAGTTTCATGAAATATTTATTAATGCGGTATATTGTGCTTTGATCAATATTGCCGTAGTAATCTACTAACTATTACTTATACTATCTTTTACTGATACTAATATATTTTCGTTTTTCCATCTTTAATGCTTAATTTAAAGAAATGGTTTAGATATTTGCCACTAATGTAGTCTTTTATTCTTTGGTGTTTCTTTGCAATTTACGCATTAGCATAAACGATAATCATTTCACTTTATGGCTGTCACTAAAACAGCCCTCCATACATTTTTATGCATAATTCTTGTCAGATTGGTATATTTAGCACCTCAAAATATTTCCTGCGATTCGAAAACGTGTCCTGTTTAAAATTCAATCGAAAATAATGCTGGATAATTCATTGTTGAAAAAACAGCATTCAATTCTTTTTCTGGCAACGTAATATAAAATATGGAATTATTTCTTGTGTAGCGTATGTTTTGCTTGTGAGTCTGTTATTCTGATTGAGTTTCGAAAGGGGTTTTAAACTCATTACATCAAAATGACATAGATTTCACATGCGGAAACTCAGTTATTTTAAAGTAATTTTTTTTTTTTTCAACTGGCAATTTTATTCATTGTTACTGTTTCTAAGACAAACAAACCGCAAGATATCATTCTTAATTTTAAGCAGCTGCTATTGAATTGAAAATTCTTCTTTACTAAAAATTCTTTAAAAATCTCCTAATTTACATATATATTTTTTAAGAGAGCATATATGCTCCGTCATTTGACAAAATATCAAAAAGTTATGATGGACAGAATTCAAGATGCAACAGTTTTAAAATTACTTTACGAAAACCATTGTAAAAAATAATAATAAAAAAAAAATCCCCAAAATCGGCAAATTATGTTACTTAGTCAGTAGACACTGTTTTTAAAAGAAAATTTTCTCTATCCGATGATGCAAATATCGTTTTAACGCGAGTGCAATTACCGGCATTATTATGTATTGTACGAGAAAATGTGCCAAAAATCACATAAAAAAATATAAAATGAAACATTTTCTGATTCGAGTTTTGAAAAAATCACTTCGAAGTGTGTTAGGACATGTCCTAGTGAAGCCGTATACAAAATTTGGTAGGTCTGCGACCACTCGTCTTGGCACTATGCAATCAAAAAGCTCGCTCATAAGAAAATCGGAGGTCACGAACCTACACGCATAGCCAGCCAGCTACATACTTTGTTTACTCTCGGATTTTATTATATAAAATTAAATAGGTTTATGTTTATAATACCAAAATTTTTGTGTTTTATAAACTGCATATTTCATTTAACTAGAGGCGTGATGTCAGTACTTTATGTAGGTGCTATTTGAGAATAATACATTGGTGTTTAAGCTAAATATGAATGACTTTATTTAATTTGAATTATTTTCTGGTTTCCAGAGAAATCTATGTCTTTATTGCCACAAAATGTTGAACTGATTATCTATCTTTATATGAATGTATAAACCCCTTTTATGTATTTATTGCTTTAAATGTATGTACACGTGCAAATAAAAAAGGCAGTATCTATTAGTTTTTATTTTTATGGCAACTCGGGTGATATGTAAATATTTGACCAGAAGTATTTAAGGTAACCTGGCCTTAGCGACGGCAACTAAATGAAAAAAAAAATTGTCGATGGTATAATACACAAGTACCGAAAATAACAACGACAGCTAAAGAGTGGATGTTCTTATTGAAAAGTGAGAAAATGAAAGAAAACGACTTAAGAAGATAAAATGTGATCTGGTTTTGGCTGCTGAGTTTAAAAAAAAAGAGCACCTAAAATATATAAAAAAGAATGTAGCTGTAAAAATCCAGGCAGTATCACAATTATCAGCCAGAGATCAAAGAGTTCAAAAGGAACAATGGAAGATAAATCAAAGAAACATTCTCCGAAAAAAAAAAAAACTTTGAGCATTACGATTCCTATCTTACTGAAGATGTAGCCTCTGTTAAAGATGAGGAAAATCATTTATCAGAGCCGTTTAAAAGCAAAGATTGCTCTATACAAAAAACTCAAATGCGTAAGAGCCCACAGTTCTTCAAAAACTACCATAGTTGAACCTATACCATATAGATCTCGACCTTGAGCCAATAACCTTTATTTCAGAGAGTTCCCCAATAAAACAGATTTAAAATAAAATTATAATGTTTTCTTATTATGGTTTTCACTATAAAAATAGTAAAAAAAAGTAGTTTGTAATTATATATATATGGTTGTTATTAGTGTGTCTAAGTGTCATTCCCCTGTCCATATATGTCATTCTCCTGTCTACTTAAAAAATAATATTTTATTTTAATGAGTGTAACAATTTAAAAGATGTTTGCTGACTATATTTTACTACTTCAAGACATCATATGTATATATAAAATTCAATTTTAAACTAAAAAGATTTTTGAAATATATGTTGTTCAAATTGCTCTGTTAAGAGAAAGTGACCCATATACTTCTTGGTGGTTTCATGCTGTCATGAAGGAAATAAACCATTTGTAATTGTATTAAATATGTTTTATTTTGTAACTAGAAAACATTTACACACACCTAAACATCACATTGATGCAATATAACTGCAGAATTTTGAATTATAGCTATTTCTAGAAAAGGGATTTAAAGAAAGAAAGGAAAAAAAAAAAGAGTTGCTACATGCCACCTAGTGACCAGTAGCATGGAACATTACAACACTCAAAATTCTGGTGCTAAATTATAAAATAAATAAAAACTTTCTGAAAAAAGCACAGATAAAAATGTTACTTTTTAAGAAGTTACAATCATTTCAGCCTAAAAATTCTTTTGGTTGAAATGATCGTAACTTCTTAAAAGTAACATTTTATGTGTGCTTTTTTCACAAAGTTTTTATTTATTTTACACCATATGTTGCTTTACTCCAGTCTGCTTGTGGCTCTGAAAATACAAATTAGGAACTGGAGTACAATCTAGAGCAAACCTGCTCATCTCCCACCTGCTAATGTAACTGAAGGACCGAGCCCCACCAAGGCAGAGCGAATAAGACACTCAAAATGGTAGACAGATGAAGTGTGAAGTTCCAGTGTTCTGGCCTATCATGCAGCTGTTAATCTAACAGTTGCATGATAGGCCACTGTCAAGTATGGGCAGTTCATATAACAATTGAGTTTCGGTTGGTTTTCTCCAGATGTAATGTGAATGTGCATTAGAACCCTTTAAAAAGTCCTCTGACTAAGGCATCCTCCATCCTTGGCAGATAGTCCTTGTATAGTTTTCCCATAACACAGCACAAACTAGAAGACCATCCTGTAGCAGCCTTTCAGTAGCATAGTGGGATGGGTTGGAAGACCAAATCTGCCTCATAATATTTCATAAGTGAAAGTATTCTTTGAATGTTATGTGAAAAGAAGTTTTTTAATGTTAAATTATATTGTTTTATATTGCCATGAGTTTGTCTTTTGAATTATGCATCATAATTTCTGTAGATTGGAAGTAGAAGTAGTGTTTACTCACCAGAAAGCAGGGTAAGAAAATCAGGTTCTTTTATCTATGAAGAATTTATGCCAACTGATGGAACTGATGTAAAAGTATGTATATTTTACTTGCCTTTATTGCTTTTTTTTTAAATGCAGATTAATTTTTTATAATTATTAATCAGATCTGTATTACCCGGAGGATGTTTTGTTAGTGGAGATAAAGAACATATTTCATCAGTATTAATAGCATAATGTGACATGTTTACTTTTTTTTTAATTGTGCAACAGAAAAAAGTTATTATTCCATATTAGTTTAGTCTTAATTCTGAGGATGTATTGAACATGCATATAGGAAATTTGATTTATAATAATGAGATATGCAGATCATTAAATGTAAAATCAGGTATCATAAAATGATTGAAGATGAAATAGATTTAAAGTGTGATCTCTCTCTTGATTGCATCAGTAATACATGATTAACTGGAATAATGTCAGTTAACCCCAAACTTGATTCTAAATGATTAATTCCAGCATTCTGTGCTAAGGAAACTATGACTGATTTGATTGTATGTATATGTAATTACATATTTGTATTTTCATAATATCTTGGACATGGTGGATTTTATGACAGTACACTAACAAGATTGAGATAGCTAACCAAAACATAGGTGACGTCATGAATTTCTTTTGAAGGAAGAAACTATGTCTATTAACACTATGTCACTATCAAGTACAGGCAGTTCATATAACAATTGAGGTTTAAATGTTAGAAAAACAATTTAGAAGCACATATGATATTTATAATGTAACTGCCATTTGGCGTTCACCAATGTTACACCAGTTGCTTAATGAATTGTGCACTGTTTTCTGTAAAGTTTGATTAATCTGCCATAATAAGAGTTAAAAAAGAGTTTTGCTGTAATTTATGTACTGTGTTACAGATCTATCTAACATTTTGTTTAAAATCAATCTGTTTGTGAAATTAAAAATTGTCTTTTTTGTTTCTGCTATTCACCTGTGAATGTCGTTTAAATGTAAAATATTTAGTTTGACCATGTCGCTAGTGAGTGAGTTTACAAATATAGTTATTCAAAAGTTCATACTGGGTGTCTAAAACTCTGAGCTGTAAAAACCTTGTAACCTTAGAAGCAAAATTCATCCATTTAGTGTTAATGATTGATATGTATATGCAAACAAGTTAAGTGTTAGTTACATTATTACACTGTTAAAGGTTTACACTGTTGGTCCTGATTATGCTCATGCAGAAGCACGCAAATCACCTGCCCTTGATGGAAAAGTAGAACGAGATAAAGAGGGAAAAGAAGTAAGATATCCTGTCATACTGAGCAATGCAGAGAAGCTTATTGCCAGAAAAGTGTGCTTGGCATTTAAGGTATGCACATAGGTTGCACTCTCTTTTTAAGGTTTGAGTTTTATCATTACTATTTCATTTGTCTATCTATTTTTCTATATTTCTTTCTTTGTTTGTTGTTTAGCAAACAGTTTGTGGATTTGACCTTTTAAGAGCAAATGGAAAGTCATATGTTTGTGATGTGAATGGATTTAGTTTCGTGAAGAATTCTATGAAATATTACGACGATTGCTCTAAAATTCTTGGGTATGGTATTATTAATCATAATTTTTTAGGAAAATGTTTTCCCTTTAATAAGTGCAGTCTCCCTCTCACTCTCTTTCTCTTTCAGTATCTCTAATAATTGTGAAACACTAGTTTTCCTTGTTTTAATTAATTTGATAAAATATTTAAAATTTCTTAAAATTTTCTATTATTAATGTAATGCAGTAAATATTTAACAGGGTGTCTACCAGTCAGGAAAATCGGTAAAGTTTAGAAAATGTCAGGAAAATGAGAAAGAGGCCTGAAAAGTCTAGAAAGAGAATGGAAAATGCAAAATGGGTTAAAAAAAAAAAAAAAAAAAGATAGAAAATGCTGATATGGTTTTTTATGTTTAGGGAAAAAGAGTAGGTTAGAATGTTTGTAGGGTATGCAATGCTCGCACCTGTTCTCCATTCTGCAGTGGGATGTTTCCTGATAGGTGCATCAAAAGTTATTCGTCTATGATCAGCAATAGAATTTCTTTCTGGATTGAAAGTATAGAAATATACATGTTTGAAATTTAAAACGTAAGATTAGACACAGGTGCCAGATATATCACATAAATACCCCAAAGCAGTCTTGGTCAATATTGTTTAGATTTGAACCAACCAATGTCTTACTTAATACTCTCTTACGGATTTATGTAGGATATTGTCCTACTGGCCAATAACAATAGTAAAACTTTCAACCTCTGAGAAACAAATATGTAAAAGTGGGTCTGAAAGGCAATAAATGGCGCCATGGGTCCCACTGTTGTTAAAAGTCAACATATAAAAAAACTACTGCTTAGTTGGCCAAAAAGTGCAAAGCGTTTCCTGCTGGCAGACACACAGACAAAAATTTATGCTCTCCTTTGAGAGGCTTTAGCTGTTGTGGCTGTCCATACAAAATAAAATGTAAGTCAACATCTTTTCTCATTAAACCATTTTAACCACATATTTAACTAAATAACTTAATTCTATTGCCTGATCCAAAGCACTTCTATTTTCATCTTCTCATTTAAATTAATCCTGTAAATAATAAATAAGTTAAGTTTATTAAAAATTGCTTCCTCTTTCTTTTAAACTTTCAAAAACCCAATAATCCCCTAGACCTAACAGCCTTATCTCTCCAATGAGTGGATTTAATAATCTGTCGGATGATAGTTATTCATACAGCTTGATAGAATCCTATATTTCTGTTACTAATGTGTAAACTCTCATACTATTTTTTTTCTGTCTAACTTAAGTGCATTAATATATTGCAGTTAAAAATTTATTTCAAGTAAATTATAGCATATTATTTAACTAACTTTCTATACTTAAATGGGGGTTCTATAGAGTGATTTTCCCAAATGAAATGTGTAGATGGTCTAAATTTCTTTCTTTCTTTTTTTTTCCTGAGAGCTTCCAGAAGTCTGGAAAAAGCCAGGAAATTGACTTTTTAAAATTTAGTAGGCACCCTGTATAACTCTATTACAAGATTTAAATGATAATAATAATATTTTTTATGAAATCTAACTTATTTGCATTGACACTATTTTACACCATAAACCATTATTGAAACAAACAATATAAGAATTTCTCTTACCTCCAATTATTCTAAGCAGACTCCTGCTATTCTTGTATATATTCTGCAGATCAGTGCCACTACTAGTGATTGCGTCACCTGGGGCAAACCTTAATTTTGTTGCCCCCTTTAACACTGCACCTAGACCTCTTTCCTGTTTGCTCCCTGTAGTTGGGGCCTGCCTCAGATATTTGTATGTTAGTAAGTGTATATACAACTTTTACTGTAACATCTTTATACTTGTATATGATTTTGTTGAGATTATACAATTAGATTTGAATAATACTCAATTATTTCTCAATGATAACGAGAGATGATGCTGCCTGACTGTAACAGGCACATAGGAAAATTACCTTCATCTAAAAAACATTCGTAGTTCATGTTTTGGCAGCATCAGTATTTAACATCTAGATTTTGGCAACAACTTACTTCCAAGGTATTCCAGATTCCAAGCAATCAGTCAGTTACTGAACTGCTCACTAGCTGTTTGTATGTGTGTATAAAATATTAAAATAAATTGTTTAAGTTTTAATCCAACTGCATCTTGACCTTTTTACGATGATTTTACCACAAAAATTTCTAAATTAGGAATATGATATTGCGTGAACTTACACCTCAACTGCACATACCTTGGTCAATGCCATTTCAACTAGATGATCCTCCTATTGTTCCAACAACATTTGGGAAAATGTAAGTTTTTAACTGTCTCCATTATTTTGAAAATTGTCCCTGTATTTTAATCATAACTAACTACTTTTTTTTTTTAATTCTTTTTCATCATAATTTATTTCTATTAGGTTGTAACGAAAGTTTTCCGCTACTCCAAGTATTGCCTGCACAAGCAGTTCATGTTGGTGTCTTTGCCAATATTTTGTAAAACAATTTTTGTTATTTGAAAGAAAAGACTTGTTTTAGAGCACTGTGTTGTGAAATCCGTAAAACAATATCGTTATGATTAAGTATGAGGTGTCTGAAATGGAACTACCATGCTACCAGATTGATCCATCATTTACTCTCAGTTCTGTCACAAAAATTCAGCTACAGAATGACACTGAATCATGTGTACAGCTTAAGGTACTACTGTTGTATCATATGACATTGTGAAAATTTGGTACCGAAAGCTCAAAAACGAGGACTAGGATATTAAAGAAGCAGAGCGCTCTGACCAGACTACTGATGTTGATGAGGCCCGCCTACGAGAATTTGTGGAAGAAGATAAAATATTCATCCACGAGAGCTAGCTAAAAGAGTTAGACTTTAGTGCCATGTCCATTAGTCGCGCTAAGCATCGCATAAACTTGACATATAAGGTCAATAGCTGGGTACCGCGTGAGCTGACTCAAGCAAATCTGGCGGAAAACTTTCGTTACAGCCTGATATTAAAATGGGTGCATTTAATTTCATGCATTTATTTCTAATAAAATGCCTGGGACTCATAGTCCCTGGAAATTCTTGCAAGCTGTAGTGACTAAGACGGGAGAATGAGAAAAAAATATCAATTTCATTTTTATTAAATTTAGATCCTGAGAAAATCCTTTGTTTGAAAACAAAAGCTGTTACATTAATGTAGAATTTTGACAGGAGCTAATAGAAAATTAGAATTTTGGGAGGATATTTATTTTTATATATTATAGAATATATCTATATATTATACAGGGTGGTTCAAAACTCTTGAAAAAGAATGTAAGGGGTGACAGAGGGGACCAAAATGGTTCAGAATCACTTAGCTATGTGAGTGAAAAACATCATCTGTGTTTACATACCTATTGATAATCACTTTGGTAGATGTGCTGAAGTAATAATGGATTTTCCAACCATGGTTTGTCAAAAATTAATGCATCTTTCACAAAAAACGCTTGATTAAAATTGATAATTTATAAATTCTGTTTCATTTCATTGATGAAATTGTCAGAGAAAAGCCCATTGTTCATGAAACTTGATTATGGCATTAGATAAACACTTCAATACTTCTTCCAAAGTGATTATTAACAGGAACATGAACATGGCATTTCCGACACCACATTGCTATGGAATTCTGAACTGATTTCCTCTCCCACCCTTTGTATTTACATATCTATATATGTGTGTGTATTCATATGTATATAATTATATGTACAAGTGCCCCAAAAAAGTGCTAACGTGCTTTAAATATTTATCTATTAGAGATAACTGGGCAGTGTAAATTGAAAACCTGTTTAAAATAAGGTCGGTAATAAGACTCCATTACAAAAAATTTCCTCTCGTTCATTTACAAAACGTTACACTTTTTAAATTTGTATGGGACCCCCGCACAAAAAATTCCCAATTAGTAAAATGTGTCCCATAAACTGATGAGGTGATGTACCAAATTTGAGCCTTTTATCATACGTCTCGGAGATATCTTGAAAGAAAGATGATCGGGGACTGTACATGATTTTGAATGTAAACGTTTATTGCTAGAATGGAAAAAAAGATTTTCTTTCATAATTTCTGTATGACCCCTGAAATGCAATCATTCGATATGATTTTTCCCTTTTGAAAGCCATGGAAAGGTGGTTTAAGTCTGCACTATAGTTATCTTCATATCTCTGATGCTTTTTAAGGTATAATTCTCTAATTTTGCATGTCTCCTCATGTGTGTATGAGGCACATTTTACTAAATTGGAATTATTTTGTATGGGAGTCGTGTACAAATTTAAATAGTGTAACTTTATAAAAATTAGTGTGAGGAATTTTTTCTCAATGGAGTCTTATTTCCGACTTTATTTTGAACATTCTTTCAATTTACACTACCCACTTATCTCTGATAGATAAAGAATTCAAGCCCATTACCACCTTTTTGGGACACCCTGTATATATCTATACATAAAATTTGTTGTGTTGTAGTTAGCTGAGAAACAAATTCTTTTTTCTTAACAGGATGGAATTACGTTGTGTTATAGCTGTGATTCGCCATGGTGATAGAACTCCAAAGCAGAAGATGAAAATGGAAGTCAAGCATTACAAGTTAGTTATTGTTAATCATTTAAAATGTGCTGTAAAAGTTCTCCGGTTGTAAGCTTTCAGTTCATTTATCTTACCTTTAACTATAATTTGCAGTAAAATAATTTTAATAGGTAATTTTCATATTGTTTTAATTAAAATCTCTTACTTTGAGTCTGAATGAAAACACTTAAGGAATTTACAGGTTGTCTGAAATTAAATGGCCATATTTTAAACTTGTGTACAGACAAAACTATTGTGGAGAAAATTCTGAAATTTTGTGCAGGGCATTATGAAGTTATGGGAATTTAAGCAAATAAAAGAATTAGTTCAAATTTTCACCACCAGGGGGCGTTTTTAATGAATTACACATTTAGCATACATTTATGATAGTTTACGAATATTATTACTACAAAACATGTTCAACGCGATGGCCATCGTTGTCAGCTACCATCTGGAATCGTAAAAAAGCATGTTCCTCTGCTGAAATGGAATGCTACCAACATGTGAAATGTTGTCTTAAAGATCAAGCGAAGTTCATGAATTAACAGGATTTACCAATGTTTCCAGCTCCCCCAAAGCCATAAGTCGCATGGATTGAGGTCTGGGGACCACGGAGGCCATGGAATGCCCACTGATGGTGAATATTTGAACTATTTTTTTTATTCGTTCAAACAAATTCGCATACTTTCATTACGTCCTACACAAATTTCATAACTTTCTCAACAATAGTTTCATCTGTAGACAACTTTAAAATAGGCTTGTTTAATTTCGGACAACCTTTAACAAACTATGGCCTTATTTTTAATTTTGAAGTAGTATGCTAAAATAAATGGATTCTACCATATCTTACTTTTGCAAATGAAGTGAGCCATTACTATGTAGAACGTGTATGACTTTGCTTCTGCTTTATTATAAAAAACTTTTAATGCATTTATGATTCAAAGTTGAAATAGCTTGTTGAGACACTCTGCCGATTCTTCTTGCCTTTGACACGAGTCTTACTCCAGTTCTGACTCTTTGTACACTTTCGTCTCCCTTCCACTGCTGTGCTGATCTTCGACGTGTCTTGAAGCATGCAAACCACTCAGGACGTGTTCTTTCACTAAGAGCGGTCTGACTATAAGTATTTGAGAACATATGATGAGCCTCGGCACCAGATTTCTCCATATTGAAGCAGAAAATCAAAATCTCCTGCAAATGATAGGAATTCGTAAATTGATATTTTCAATCAAAAATAACTTTAGATGCAGATGCAAATCAATTATTTTTTTTATGGTGTTATGTTGACAGATGCCCATGTTATATTATTACAACTAATCTTTATAAAATACTGACATTGAAATATATGACAAGCTTGTTTTTAATTTGTCAGTAATTTATTTAATTTGTAATTAACTAAGTGTGTGAGCATGTAAGCAAACTTTTCATACCTTAAAAATGATTTTTTTTCTAGGTTTTTTGAAATTTTTGAAAAGTATGGTGGGTACAAAGATGGGCATGTTAAATTAAAAAAACCCAAGCAACTTCAGGTATTTTAAAGAGATTTTTTCTGTGATTAAATTTATTTACCTAGTTCTAAATTTCTGTAAAATTTGTGATATTTTCATCTTTTATCCCTCTTTTAAGGAAATTCTGGATATTTCAAGATTTCTTCTAAGCGAAATCGAACTGAAACCTGATTTGGAAATAGAAGAGAATAAGGCAAAACTAGAGCAGTTAAAATCTGTATTAGAAATGTAAGCATTCATTTTGCTCTTATTGGGATATTTAAATTTAACAAGCTTTAGTTTTTCCAGAGTAATGATAAATACTGCTACTCCTTCTCTGTAAGTGTTAAATGTAATTGTCAATCAAAGTGTTAGGAATGAGCTCAAGGCATTACCCTATTCAAAAATCAGTTGTTAGAAAAGGAGGGTTTAATTTCTTAAAATATGCATTGAACAATTTCTATGTACAAATCACAATCATTATTCCCCACTATAAGAACAATCAGCTGATCTCAGGAGCTCCCAAAGAAACTACAATTTGTATAAATAGAACGTTTCATAATCTAAATACAATGGGGAATAAATAATACTAAACAGATCTACACTTCTTCATGATTCACCATAAAACACATTCCACTAACTAATGAACTATCAAACAGATTTGACTTGGTAATAAATTACCTAGTTATATCCAGATACACTTTAGCAAACTAAACATAGGCCTATACACGTGTCCGTTGCAAAATATTGCCATCCTTAGTGACTTTAAGTGGTATATTAAAAATTTTGGCAGGAAAATTGCATCAATTATCAAGCTTCACTGCTGCCCTATTAAAAATAAAAGATGTCAAAATTGTGTTAAATAATTTGCAAAATCAAAGCAGATTTTGTCACATGAATTGAATTTATTTATTTATTTGTAAAATAAATATATTTGCTTCTGGGCTTGCATTATTTGTTTTCAATTGTGTTGTTAGTCTGGAAAAACAGGGTAGTTTGAAATACGAATTTTCACAGATGCCGTTTAATTAAAAAATATTGTGACCAAATTTTGAATAAAAACTGTAATTATTAATGTGCTTCATAATTTTCTGTTTTCATTGTTTTTGAATGTTTATTTTCTTTCATAAATCAAAAGGTATGGCCATTTTTCTGGAATAAATAGAAAAGTTCAATTAAAATATCAACCCCAGGGAAGACCCAGACGATCAAGCAGTGATGAAGGTAGACATAACATTCTGAGATGTGTTGCTATTGATCTTTTGTCTAAAAGAATTTTACTAATTTCTGTTTAATTTTTTAATTGTCATTATTGATTGCATGCTTCTGTTTAATGCATGTGATGTTATTTTTTATTTGATTATTATGTTTAAATTCATTATTGTAAACACTTTTAATAAGCATATATTCTTTTATAGATAACTTTTGAATAGTTTTCCTTTATGTGTATTAATTTTGTTTTGAAAGTTTAATTAATTTATCATTCCTGAGTTTATTGTTGTTGTAATTTATAAACTTTTGTTACACTCTGTATTATTAATAAATTCTGTTCTTTCTATCCTGTTATTAGTTTAGTTTGCAGGAATTTTTAAATGAGAAAATAATTTGTTTTATAAACACAAACAAAATTTATTTGAATAAACTTTTTACTTTGCTGCTCTAACTTATTTTTTACTATTACACGATAACTGCTGAATTTTCAAAATTATCTTTTATTTCATTAGCAAATTTGTTTTATTTTCACCAGCACATGTGTGTAAAAAATCAATCTTTTCATCATTTTTCGAAAGACAGTTTTCAAAGCACAAACAACGTCAAAACAAACAAAAAGTTAAGATTGACTGCTGTGAGTAAAAATTAGCGCGATTAACTTATTTTCTGTATTTAAGATGTCATTTATTTATTTGTTTTTATTAATTAAAAATCATAATATCTCTCTTACATTGGGAAAAAAAAATTATGCAGTCAGTGACTATCATTATTATGTCACAAATGTATATATAGTGTACACTGGCCTCCAAAAGTTAAGGAACAACCAGTTTTTTGTGCCTAATTTGTAAATGAATGAATGTAGAAACACCAAATTTGGGTGATGTGCACAAAACAGTTATGTTTTGACTCCAACATTGAAGTTCACATAAGAAAAATGCAAAAATGATTTATTAAAAAAAAGCAATCTTGCTGGAAAAGTCAATTCTTGGGAAAAAAATAATATATCACACTTTTATGTTGTAAAATGCCATAGAAACATCAAAAATAAGATACTTAAAAGGTTAAAAACACATTAAAAGCCGTCAGTAGCACTTTCGGTGGCGGCCACCACCTTCCTCAGCTCTGGTCTCAAAATGCCTTGGTCTCTTCTTCAGTATTTCATTCCATCCTGCATCTATTTGCGCATGCGTCATGTCATTCACAGCGCCATCTGTGCTTATAATCTGCAAAGCCTCCATGTTTAGGGCATAATAGTTATTTTTGCAATTGGAGTGTTTTTGGCTATTATTAAAGTTGATTTCTATGGGGCGTTCTTGGGCTATATTAGAGAGGGCGGTACTGGGTTTATTGAATTTAATATCATTGTGATGTTCCTTTTTTCGGTCTTTGATTTTCCTTTTAGTCATACCTAAATGGCAGCCTGATTTATTTGAATTATTGTCTGTAAAGATTATTTTATAAATGCTGGCGGTTTCATCAGGGTCAATAAGGTCTTTATCACTGTGAATACGTTTGAAAATATTTTGATTAGGTTTTATTGGTATTTTAATATTTTTCTTAGCAACTTTATTTGTTATTTTTAGAGCAGCTCCCCTGTAGTATGGAATGGTGTTGGTAAATTTCGGTCTTGGGTTTTGATAGTTATTTTTTTCAAGCTTCTTGATTCTCTTTTTGAAAAGATTTTTGACGATGGATTTTGGGTAACCTGTGTTTTTACGTTAGGTTTTAATAAATTGTAGTTCTTTATTGAGGAGGTTTTCATCTGAGCATACTGTAACGGCACGATTGACATACGAGCAGATGGCGGCAATTTTGAATTTGTAGGGAGTTTTGAATTAAAATGTACTATTTCATTATTATTAGTGGCTTTTCTGAAAACGGTAGTATGGATATTATTCTTCATATCTCTAGTGATTTTAACATCCAGGTAATTTATGGTGGCATTTTCTTCTATTTCCATGGTGAATTGAATATTTTTGTCTATTGTATTGATTTCTCTGAGGATATTTTCGGTTTCATTTTTGTTAACTATGCAAAAACATCGTCGACATAGCGAAACCATGTGTTTATGTGGTTGAATAGTTTATCGAATATCCCTCTCCACTAGCTGCATTTTCGAATCTGTGATGACACTCGAGATCGACGACCCCATAGGTATGCCTTTCTTTTGTTTGTAGAATTTTTTATTAAATTGAAAGTATAAATTGTTAAGAATAAGATTAAGTGTGCTATTTATTGTAGAGGATGTAGAATTATTACCAATATTAGAGGTGATTTGCTTATTGATTATTGAATTCCATTTCTTGCAGATCTATAGAGGGGTAAAGGTTAGTGATGTCAAAGCTAACGAAACATTCCTGGGTGTTTATTGTTATGTCTTTGAGGCATTGAATAAAGTCTTCGGTTGAGGATAGAATATTGTCATTGTGAGGTAGGAGTTCTTGCATGATGGGTTTTAGATATTTCTCAAGGTCATAAGTTGGTCCTCCACATTTACTTACTATGGGTCTTAAAGAGGGAGGGGTTTTATGGTCTTTGTATTTAGCAAAAATTCTTGGGGCTATGGGGGCATAATTAGTTAAAGTGGGTTGTTTATTAGCAGGCCAGGTTCCATTTTTAATTAATTCTTTATTGAAAATTTTTCCGGTCGGATCTTTTGGTAATTCTTCTATTTGCAGCTTATTGATAGTTTCTTCCATTTGGGTAATATAATCAGTTTTATTCATAATCACTATTTTACCGGTTTTGTCAGAGCTTAAACATGTTATATTATTATTTTTCTTTCAAGCATTTAAACATCGCCAATCAGCGTAATCGCGGGTGGGGGTTTCAAGTTTATTATTAAGTTCCTGTTGGGCTATGATTCCTAAGTAGTTTTTGTCTGGAGGGGGGAGGGGGGATATTAAAATACTAATAAAACCTAATCAAAATATTTTCAAATGCATTCGCAGTGATAAAGACCCTATTGACCTTGATGAAATCCCCGGCATTTATAAAATAAACTTTACAGACAATAATTCAAATAAATCAGGCTGCTTTATAGGTATGAAAGACCAAAAAAAGGAACACCACAATGATATTAAATTCAATAAACCCAGTACCGCCCTCTCTAAAATAGCCCAAGAACGCCCCATAGAAATCAAGTTTAATAATAGCCAAAAACTCTCCAATTACAAAAATAACTATTATGCCCTAAACATGGAGGCTTTGCAGATTATAAGCACAGATGGCGCTGTGAATGACATGACGCATGCGCAAATAGATCCAGGATGGAACGAAATACTGAGGAAGAGAGCAAGGCATTTTGAGACCAGAGCTGAGGAAGGTGGTGGCCGCCATCGAAAGTGCTACTGACGGCTTTTAATGTGTTTTTAACCTTTTAAGTATTTTAATTCTGTCCATCCAATTTCTTTTAAATTAAAATAACAAAAATAAGTTTAATAAGGGATATGCCCACCTCTAGCTTGAAAGACCTTGAAGGTGGACTTAAAGCAGTACCTGTCTACCAAAATAGTCCCAAAGATTCTCTATCGGATTCGGGTCTGGAGATTGAGCTGGCCATTCCATTTGCTCTTAACCAAGACCATCAAGATATTCCTCAACAACTAGAGCTCGGTGAAGTCATGCATTACCATCCATCAGAATGAAATTATTGCCGATTGCACCGGTATGTGAATCAAGGATCTCATCCCGATATCTCACACCAGTCAGAGTTCCTCCTTGGAACACATGCAGGTCAGTGGGACCACCGAGTGAAATCCCTGCCCAAACCTTTATTACACCGCCTCTGTAAATGCATCTTTCAACAGTGTTGGATGTGATATATGGTGCTTTGTTCCCTCCAGATCAGCAGACTTTCTGAATCGCTCTCCAGTGTGAATCTTGACTCGTTTGTCAAGAGTACAGAAACCCATCGCTGTCTGGTCCAGGAAACGTGTTCTCTTGCCCAAGATAAGCAGATCCTTCTCTGTCGTCCATTGAGAGGAACCCACGCAACTGGTCGCCTTGCATAGAGACCTGCATTGTGAAAAACGTCTTTGCACCGTACTAATGGATATTCTTCTCCTTGATGCTACAGAGTGATCTGCAACAAGTTGTGGCACAGAAATGCTTCTTCTCATTTGGGCTGAAAGAGCTTTAAAACAGTCTTCTGCAGGTGTATAGCGTGTGGCCAGTTTGGAGCATGTCTTCTGGACGCAGAAGCTTCATTTTGATTCCAGAGACTGTGGACCACACTGCAAGACTCATTAAGATGCTTAGCAGTATCAGCCTGTGACAACTCCATTTCCATCCATCTGATCAACCAACACCTTAACGAATTGGCCAAACGGCTTCTTTCAGACATTGTGGGACCTTACTGCCTATTGTCAACGAATCTGTTAACAAAAGCTGTAAATCAACAAAAGTTATACACATAATTACAAAAGCCTGATATTTGCATATTTTTCTCTTACTCATTATGCCTGTTCTTTGCATAAATTTACATAAAGTTCATTTTTATCATTTATATACATTATAAATTTTATTGTTAATGTCATTTTTTTATGGTGAGCTTCGAAAAACATGTTGTTCCTTAGCTTTTGGAGGCTAATGTATATATTAACGTCACAAAGGTAAATGAATGTTGTGGTACGACATAGGTTCCCCTCTGAAAGTGTGGTAAAATGACAGACTGCTCATTTTTAATAAACTTTCTACTGAACTTTTGATGAAAATGCTTTAATTTTTAAAAAGAGTTTGTGTTAATTTAGTGTTTCTACAGACCTGGAAAATTGGGGAAACTCATTTTGGCAAAGAATTCCACAGAGAAATCAACAAAATCATAAATATATCTCCAAATCCATACAGGCTTAAATGCCCAAATGCCCCAAAAGCCAGGGGGAAAAGTAACATTAAGTAACAGTTGTTTTAAAAGTATGCTGCATTTTTACTAAGATATTTCTATAAATACAGTTTTTTGTTGTTTTTTTTATAATCCAAATACACCCTTTTTGTGTGTGTGCGGGCAGGTGCTCACACGCGAATTTGGAATTTTATAAATTAAAATACTTTATTTGGTTTCCCATTTACTTTTCAGACTTTATAAATAAATGTTTTTTGTTTATTGGATTATTTTGTCTCGTCAAAATATATATGTAGTCTAAATTATCAACAGATATGATTTTCCTTATCATTCAGTGTTGCTCCTACTTAAAATTTTGTTTGAACATATAGGGTAGACCAACCAACTAAAAGAAGTCAGGTATGCTTAAACTAGACAACCTTCTTTCTTTTGTACTTCATTTCTAGCTGTTGAAGCTATAAGCAAATATGGGCAAATATTGTTGAAACTTGTAAATAAAAGATTTAAAATATAAAATTAAAGAAAAAATGAGATAGCACATCTTAAATACCAAAAATTGATCAACAAAATATCAAACAAAAATCTTAGGTAGTTAGTCGCATCCCACAAAAGTTAGAGGCCACTCACTAGAGTTTTCTGTGAATCCCTCCCATTTCATGAAGATGTGAGTATTAATGACTATGTCATTTTATCTCTCACCCCCTTTATTGAAAATTGTCTCAAAAATGCGACATTAAATTGTGCGACATGATTTTACATATATTTAAATACTATTAGCTCACAACAGCTTTAATCTACTGTTACAATATTTCATAAGCTGTGGAATATGCATCACATGTATGTTTTACATATATTTAAAAGTATTAGTTCACAACAGCTTTAATCTGTTGTTACTATATTTCGTAAGCTGTAGAATATGCATCATATGTATTTTTCTATGAATAGGTTACAATCATAAAAATTTCAACATAGGGTTACCAGGTGAAATACATGAAAGATGAGAGATAAAATGATATAGTCAATTAATATTGTTTTAATATGGCTATAATGAAGCTAAAAAGTTAGGGGGGTCTTCCCCTGCCGAGGCTCGAACAGCCGAGTATATATATATATATATATATATATATATATATATATATATATATTCAAAATAAAAATTTGAACAAATCAATGCATAAATATAAAAAGGCCTTAAAATGCAAATCAAGTGTTTAGTTCACAGTTGAATGCAGTTGAATATGCTCTTTAGGAATACTACTACTTTTGTCATCATAAGCTTGTAAGGTTTCTAATTGCATCATCCATGATGTATCAAAGAACAGAAAGGGGCAATTATTTGTGAGAAGGAGGTTTGGGTGTTGTATGGATAAGGGAGGAGATACTGAAAAAAAAAAAAAAATCTCTGAGTGATCGTGTAACTTCTACACATAGACACAGTATATCTAAAGTATATCAGTGCTTCTGTCTGTTCTTTGTAACTTGTTAAAATTCAAAGCTTTTAACATTCACACTGTTTTGTTTTCTTAAAAACGGAAAGTATATCATTTCATGATAGAGAAAAAAAAAATTGTGTTGGGGGGCCCATTTCAACTGTCACCCACTCCCCTGTAGCCCATATGGCAGGGGGTTGCAGGGGATTCCTGTACATGCAGGGGACAAATAAGATAGAAGTCAGGGAAGTAAAATTGTGGATATTTGTACAAATTCTATGATTCTATGTAGTAATAGGTAGGATGCCTATTATTTTTTTTTTATTATTATTGGTAGAAAAATACAATGCATGTTGCAGCTTTTAGTTTCAAGCAACTATCTGTCATTAATATTAGTCATGGGCACCCATACGTATGGGCAGGGAGGGGCCATCCCCCCCAGCTCCTATTTTACCATTATGATTTACATACTGGTATAGCATGGAAGTGGTTCAACATTAAAATGTCTTTCTGGGGCAGGACCCTTGACTTGCCCCCCCCCCCCTACAAACAATCATATGAGTGCCCATGTATAAAGTATTTAAAATAAGCTTTGTTTAATTTGTTAAGCGGTTTGATTTCAGATTTGCATTATTAATTAAATCTACAAGTAACTATTTTGTTTTAAAATTTATTTTCTTTGTAGTTATACAAATTATAAATTGCATTCATAAGTATATTAAGTTTTTTCTTCTTTATATTTTTTGTTTTGTTTAATGTTATTTTTTAAAGTTCAGTTTTCAGTTTTATTGCCTTAAGTTGTATTTACTATAATAGTTGATGGGGAGGGGAAAATGAAAACTTCTGTGTGCATCGTTCAAAGAAACAAAAATCATAGAAGTTTTCATCAGGTAAAATTTGTAAGTGGCACACACACAGAAGGACTTTGACTTATAACATGCCTTTATTTACAGCTTGAGAGAACAAAAATTTAATAATTTATTGATTCATATTTCCAGAATATAGTTCAACATTATCAAATTGCAAAAATGGTGAAGATACTATATTCCATTCAATGGGAGATAACATTTTTCAAGATACTTCTTTTATAAACTCAGGTATTGTCATTTAACAAGGCCTAACAGTAGTTTCAAACTTAGATAAGTTCTCCTTTTCCTCTCCAAGTTCTTTTTAAAATTAACATTACTAAAAAATATGGTCTTAAAACAGAGATGTATAGTTGCCTTGACTGTCTAACTGTAGTAGCTTTTCTTTTTATTTATTTCTTACTTCCTTTCTTTCTTTTTTTAAATATGCTGCAACATAACTATGCATTTAATTGTCTTGCAGCTTAATATTTTTTAAAGAACTATCTCAATTAATTATTGTCTTTTAAGTGTTTTCTTTTCCTTTTTATGTACTTTTTTAAGTGGAAAATAATTTAGTATTTCTTTTTATTCAAACTATCATTTGTTTTCTACTTTTCTTTTTATTTACACTATCACTTGTTTCTACTTTTCCCTTTTTTTCTGTTCATTGAAAAAAGAAGGAAAGAAAAACTGCATTATGCATACTCTATCATATATTTGAATTCATTACAGCATAATTTATATAATTTGAAGGGTGGTAATCAGTGTGCCTGTAAATGTACTGTGTGTGTGCTACCATATTTTGTGCTGTTATATAATGGTTAAGATTCAGAACTGTAATGAGGATTGATTCAAAGGAGAGAGGAATATTTCATTTTTGTTTTGGGGTAATTTTATTTTTCTTCTGCTACAGAAATGTTGAACAATTGCTACTAGGTGTTGCATCGTTGCTCATTTGACCTTCCTTTGGTGAAACAGGTGTGTTCAATGTATTGTTACGAATTTTTGGGGCAACCCACTGTTCTGTAGTTTAAACGAATTCAAAATTCATATTTTACGCATCAAATAATTCAATTTTGGATTTTGTTGCATCAAAATCGGTTAACTAGAGTGCGAGATATGGAGTTTGGGTTTCTCCATTGGTTTTGATAGGGTTTTTTTTAGAAAACTTGAGAAATATTGGTCCTAGGCCTTTGCTAACCTCTCTTTTAGGGACTTGTTTTTGGTGCCAAATTTGGCAATATTTTGGCAAAAAATCACCAAGCATGACAACATTTCAGTCATTTGGCACGATTTTCCCAATGGGACTGCAAGTTTTCCTGCATTAACATCACATAATAGCTTAGTATTACTCAGTTACTTTTCTATTACATAATCAAAATCAAGTTTGTTCTACAACATTCCATGGATAGTTCTCTCTGGAACCTTCCACGGTGTCCATCATTTGAAATCAGCTGGTTCCCCAGTTCAGTCACTTTTCACCGAGCATTCATTAAGTGGGTTCGCTGTATTATGCTGTGAATTATGCTAGTGAAAGCTGTATTTGGCTTATTTTAAAAGCTTTGTTTTCGAGTGCTGCATGTAAGTTCTTTGTTGCTGAGTCTTGAGGGACTGTTAATGATTTCCCTCGTAAGTTTCCACTGAATTTTTGCTAGGGGAAGTGTTTTATTTTGTATTTGAATTACAGCATCTGTGAAAGTTTCTGTACTGAGCGGACAATTATAAACAAGCTACTGTCTTTTAGCCCCTGTGAATTTTGTACAGCTGATTGTTCTACTAATTTCTAGAAATAGTAAAGTTTGTGTTCCATCCCAACAAGTGGACTTTTTACTAGAACTTTCTTCACCTACTGGACTTCACCTATTGAACCCAGGAATGAAGCAGAGTTTTCTTCAACAGTATGAACATGATGCTGAGTTCAGGGTTAAATTTATTCGATATAAACTAGAAACAAATGTGTTAAACTTTTTTTTAAAAATAAAATTGATGTATATAAAAAAAAAAGAAGTAAGAAAAATATTTTTGAGCTTTTGCATGGGTGCAAATACATTGGGGAAAATGCTTAGTTTACACATTATTCTGTGGTACAATACAAAGTAATAAACAGCAGCTTTGTATTGTAGTATCACTGTACTCATCCTTTAGTTTCATGAAAAGCAATTTTTAAATGCTCAAATACAGAGTAAATCCTGAAATGATGTTTTTGGAGGGGGGGGGGCGGGGGATGTAAAATTCAATAAATTACATTACATTTGAAATACATTTGTATATAGAGGTTTTATTGAAAAAGGTTTTGAATTATAATATGAAAAGGGCATAAGCTCAAACTTTTATTCTTTTTTCAGAAGATTTCCCCCCACAACTTTCAAACAGTTTTATTTCGCATTAAAAATTTAGATTTATTTTAACATCAAATCATCAAAAAGAAAATAGTGGTGAGAAATCTTAAGAAAGCATAAAAGTTAGCTGCTATATAAGGGTAGTTTGATAATTAGATACAAGTGTGTAATGTAAAAGAATGCACTTCAGTATTTATTTATATTATACACTATTTTATTTATTTATGTTTTATTGGATATGAAAGGCCTAATTCACTTTTTTGAGTAAACTTCTGCCCCAAGTTTTATATCTTGGGGCAGAAGCTTGTATGCTTTTGTAAGTCATTTGTATTAAGCAAAAACTGAAGACATGTAATATTGTTTTCCCTCACACCCATACACTCATGTTAGAAGAGCCTGTTGATATTGTATTTATATAAAAACATATTTGAATCTTGTTTGACCAAGCTTTCAATATTATTGTTACTAATAATATATAAGAAAATTGAAATTTAAGCTGATTTAGTTTAAAAATAAGAGAGAAATCACTATCTTACAAGCATTGTCAGATTACTAAGTATGATCACATTATTAATAATCTTGTTGGTCATAAAAGCTGTAACATTACACAGCAAGAAACATTTTTTGCATAATTCGCTGTATTAAAAAAATTTATATTATTCAGTTTCCAACAACCATCCCCAACTTTTTTCCTACAGCAAGTATCATAAAAGAAGGAAACTGTGTATGCTAAGAGAGCTAATATGATTTTTCCCAGCTTGTGAAGTACAAAATGTGAAAATTATAACAATAATGCTCATGTATTTTCTAAGAATATTTTAATAATCAATAAATTAAAATAATTCATTTGCTGGGATTTTACCACCACCATCTTTGTTATCTGTTTTGAATGGCCATTGAATTTTGGGAGATGCTTTTACACATAAAAACCAATGCTGGTTGATGTCTTAAAAAAACAAATGGCCACTCTTCAATTTAAATAATAAATTTCACGATTGTTTCTTAACTAACAATTTATGTGATTGAAAATGCACTAAAAATGATATGAAAAATATTTTAATTCTGTAAATAAAATTGCTATAACTATAATGTTGAAATGAAAATAATTATCCTATTTCTTATCTAAAGTTTCTCTAAATTTATAACTTAAAAATATGACTGAGTTATCAAATAACAAATAGTTTATGTATCTCATTGTCTAAGAATAGGGGGATGGAAGCCTTCATGCTATTACGGACAAAAAATACTGAAAAAGCATTTGTGTATATCATTTAATATGAAATAATAGGAAACATACAATACAACTCTTGCATTCCTGAGTATGATATCTGCTTGTGAGACTTATATAATCAATCATAACCAAAAGTATTATTGTCCAAGCAAATTAAATGAACTTCATATAATTTATATAAATGAATTCTTTGTACATTTTGGAGACAAAGGTTTTACTTTCTCCAAGATAGGGAGATCCCTGAAGACAGAGTGCCTTTGTGTCTCTCAGAATATACATAGAGTTTGTTTATTTGAATTTTATGTGTATTTCATATGAAATTGTTTAATTAACACCAGTTTTTAGTGTATATTTGTATTTTAGTATCAGTTATTACTTTTATCCAGTTTTTCTGATATTATCAGACAGAACCATATCACATGAAATCATCAATTCTTTTAAAGATATTTTCTTCTTCATCAGATATTGCCCCCTTTTTTAGTGATTTTTAGAGAGTGTTTATATCCTATCTTAGTAAAATGGAATTTTCACAGCATGTAAATTCAGCAGTAACATGCTAAAAATCCTACTTTATCTGCTTGTAATTTTGTATTTTTGATTAGAAAGCTAATTTTTGTTCCAAGCTTGAAAGCTATGTAATCTATGAGCAACATTAGTCCATTTAAAGTTTAGGGATAAGTTTTTAAAATAAAAAATCTGAATGTAAAATTTCTGTTGTTCCTCTATAAACTTCTGCAATTCTACTAGAAATTATGTATACACTGTGATTTGGACCCTTGAAAACCAATATAGTTTGTTACTCCGTTCTGCTAATGTTGTTGCAAATTCCCCCTTTTTTTTATTTCTTTGACAAATAATTCTCTCTGTATAAGTAGTAAAATTTTTAATTTTTAATTGTTGTATCACATAAAGTGGCACATTTATTCACAAACTTTTGTACAACTACTACTATGGATATGGAATATTCAAGAGCATTTGTAATTATAGCCTGGTATAATTATATTGTAATAAAAGGCAAATGGAATAACAGTAGCATTTACTTTAAATTAACTGTAGTATTTACCTTAAATAATTTAATTTCAGCTACCATTGTATACATAGGTGTAGTATTGGGTATGCATGTAACCTGCCTCCCCTGCCCCATTCTCTTAAACAAATTAATTAAAAATATTTTGATTTAAGCCATTTGTTTCAAAAATTCCTCTTTCTACTCTGGAATTCAATAAGTACCCCACCCACCTGAAATTTCAATCATGCTACACTTATGATCAAATACTCAGTCATGCTACACTCATGGTCAAATGCTGAATCATAAAAGAAATCAGTTGAATATTTTCCTCTTCATACAAAACAGCAATTTTAATAGGTACACACAACTTTTGCTTTCAAGGGCTCAGTTACAGTGTTGCTTTTCAGAAAATACATTTATGATCTTCATTTGCTTGTAGATACTCCTAGGGAGCCGTCCCTTGTACTTATTCTCAAATGGGGCGGAGAACTGACACCTGCTGGAAGAGTTCAGGCTGAGGAACTGGGACGTGTTTTTCGATGTATGTACCCTGGTGGACAAGGTAGGCTGTACTTGCTTGGCCACAGGCAGTTATGTTATTTTTCCTTCTTTCCTTCCTTCTCTGAGCTTTAACCTTAAATTTAATATCTCTGCACCTGGAATGAATAATTGAGTGAAATGCCTGAGTGTGTGTGTGTAGTTTTTAAAAATTCATTTATATGTAGTGAGAATGAAGAAATTATTATATCTGTTCTTTAAATAAAAAATTAAAAACTAAACAAAATGCATGCATCATAGGATCTCTGAACAGCTATGAAAGCAAACCACAGATGTTGAACGTTTGTAAAAACTGACACTGCTTCTTCACGAACTTTACAATCACTTTTATTAATAGCGACTTTTCTGACTGTTATAAACATTGATATTTATCTGAAATTTACTAAATAAATAAATAAATATGTGAGAAGATTTGCTTTTTTTTTTTTCTTTTTGGCTGCAAAGCTATGTGAAGTTATACTTCTGTCAATTTAAATATTGGGATTTTTTTTTATCAAAACTAGTTAAATTTTTTGCTGTGATCAAGCAACAGATTTATAATTTGCTGTCATGCTTTACTGCTGTTTAATCTTATTTGTTTAGACTAACATACCCAAATAATTGAAAAAATTGCTAGAGATTCTATAACTGATTATCTGTTTATAAAAGAGGAATCTTGCTTGTTTGTCTGTTTGTTCTCTGTAGGCATCTAGACCGTTTGTCAAATCTGGACCAAATTTGGCACACTAACTAAATAAGACAAGAAAAAGCTAATGCTGAAAAAAGAATAATCTGATTAATAGTATATTAGTTATACAGTGAAACCCTGGTTTAACGTTACCCATATTTACCGTTTTCCCGCTTATAACGTCATTTTCTATTGGTTCCAAATATCTTCCTATACTTGTAATGTTAAAAAATCCCGTCAATAACGTTAGATTTCCCGCATTTAACGTTTTTTCGGCAAGTAAAATGTGATGCGTTTTCTCTAAAATAAGTCACAGTAATTGTGATGAGAAGGAAATAGTTCTTGAGAATGGCGGCAATGCGCATTCCTTTTCCTTTATTTGGATAAAAAGAGGGAAAATTACTCTTTATCTCCTCCAACTGTCCGAGCGCCTTCATTCCCATAAAAACATAGTGTAGCCTTCTAGGAATTCCCTCCCCCCTTACAGGTGTTTCGGGTGTGTCTGGATTAACAAGCTTGAAGAATGCGGCAGACAATTTTTGATAAATTGGGTTTAAGTGCTGGGGGAATTTCCGGTAGAGCGGGAGAGAAGCGTAAAGTTACTTTAAAATTTTGTCATTGCTACCTTCCTGTATTCTGGAGTAGATACAATAGACCATCTTCGGATTTTCACAAAAGGAAGCCTTTCATGCGACGCAAAAAGGGAGGTTACATGGGAAAGGGTGGGCAGGCCATTTTCTGCCGTTTCGATGGGAATCAACAGCTATGAGATTCTCTTTGGGAGCTAAAGAGTTAAACTGGCCACCCATGAATACAATTCATGGAAGGGGTAATAAACGGCTTTTCTTATAGTATCTTTTAAGCATCTGTTTATCTGATGATGATTATGATGAGAGAGAAGAGTTCTTTCCTTAGTCGTATGATTTTCATAAATACCTATCCTATGATGCAAACATTGTGACTTCAGAGATTCCATCAATCAATGATTTGATTGACTCAGAATCGGATAGCTCTGAGGAAGAACAAAATGATAATGATGAGGGAAGTATAATTCCCTCGGCGAGTGAAGCGGTCCAAGCTGTAAAAATAGTGAAAACATTCCTTTTAAGTAGTGAGGGTCAAGAAAAAAATCTACAGAAACTCGTTTGTATAGAAAATTACATTCGTAATGCAATTAATAAGAACAAAACTCAAAATAAAATAACCAATTTCTTTAAGATATAATTTTGAAAATTAAATTGTGAAGCATTGTATACAAAGAAATAAAAGGTATGTAATTTAAATTACTTTATTTCAATGTCATTAATTTGTTTTTATACAACCCCGATTTAGCGTTTTCCCGCATATAACGTTACTTCTTTCCGGTCCCTTGAATGACGTTAAATCGGGGTTTCACTGTATTATGTTTTGGCCATTTTTTTGCCTGCATTTTTTGTTATGAGCTAAATTTTTGTCCAAAAACTATATTTTTTTTATATCATCAGAAACTACAGAGTTTTCTTTTTCAAATAAACTTTATTACAAAATTGTACTTAAATTTGCAGATTTTAAGAATTTTTGTAGGGAAGATGGTAAATTTTCAAAATTTGCAATTGAAACTGTCGTGCAAAAAATCTAACTGGCAAAACTTTTCCATCTTTTTACCATTGATAAAACATTTATTTCGCCTTCTTTTAAATTTTGAACTGTGCAGAAATGCTAATTAGATTTTTTTTTCCTTTTCTGTAAAGATCACAGGTTAAAAATCTCTCCGGACTCTCTGTTCTGGAAGGAAGGTAGCAAAGAGCTTCAGCCAATTCAATCACCCCATTGGCTGAAGCACATTTCCAAGACAACTAGGAAAGTATTCCTTTAAATTGTGTGTGTGTAGGAATGGGGGGACACGGGCGGAATAGATGGAATTTTTCTTAAAGGCACTTTGCAAGAAATACACTTTTTTGGCAATTTTCAGAAAGTCATTTTGTTATTATTTATGGATTAATAGTTATTTCTACGATTTTTTTCTGCAAAGATCTCAAAGGAAAAAATATCTATTCCGTCTGTTCCGGAAGGAAGGTTAGAGGAAGGAATTTTCTTCTGACGTCAGGCAGGGTGAAAGAAAGATTTGATTAGAAGGCGACCGTCCTGTTCATTTCTTTTTTCCGTTGCAGGAAGAAGTTTTTATAACATTGCAGCAGGAGGATTCACATTCTTTTTCTTTAGAATCTCATGCCAACAAGTAGACTCTATTTGTTTTTAGTAGTTGCATAGGTATTAGCGATAAATGATTGTTAGAACACAGAGAGGTAAAAGGGGAAAAGCCTAGCCACGCCCAATTCCCGGTAACTTTTGTACGGTATCAAGTGTCGTGTTATTTATTTATTTTTTTTTCTCATTGCAGTGGGAAGTTCATATCCTTTTTTTATCACTGCAGCGGAGGATTCACATTTCTTCCGTTTACAATCTATATTTAAGGTCAATGGGCATTTCTTTTCCATTGCACGGGCAGTGCTGGGCTATGCTGCTAGTTTAATCTTATATTCTTTCAAAAGCATTTGCTGTTGTATTTATTAAATGGTGCACTCGTTTTAATAAATAATTCCTGAGTTGGGGATAAATTGCTGTAAGCTTTATAATATTGGAATATAAAATACCAGAAAGCTCTTTCTTTCACTTAAAAAAAAAATACTGAGATTTCATTAGCTCTGCTGTTTGGTTTGGCTAAGCTAAGCCTAATTTTTAATGAACTGTCATATTACAATTACTATTTTATAGAAATTTACTGCTTCTCATTGATAAGAGAAATGACCAAAGTCTTCATTTTTAACCTGATGCATTTGTTATGTGAACTGATCAAAAAATGTATTTAATTGTCAAAAGGGAATTTACTAGGAAATTTCATATCTTCCCTCTGAAATGTTTTCCTCCCAGGATATTTGCTTAGCCTCTCGTTTCTGTAGCAATTTTCAATTTGTTTACTTTTTTTGTGTGGCCGTTTAACTGATTTAAATAAATAAGTTTATAATGTGTATGTATATATACACAAGCTTTTGACAAAATGACAATATTGAAAATCTTATTGCAAAATCATGTGCTTTTAAAATAATAGGCTACTGAAATTTTGTCCTATGGGGATCTATGATAATGAACTGTTATATATGATTGGCAGACTAAGTAAATAACTAACTTAAAATGTGTTAATTGAAGATGTGAAGAATCATTGTGCATCTGAAGCATTACGATGTAAAATGTTTAAGTTATTTCATCTGGCAAGAATCATACTTTCAGCTTGATTATTGATATTAGTGTGCATGATATATATTAATGAAATATATTCTCATTTACTGTTATTGGCAAATAGGAAATGTTTTGCAAAAGCAAGATAATGATATTAATATGTTTTTAAAAATGGTAATTTGCAGAAACCAATGTAATATCATTAATTTCTGTAAATTTTCAGTATTGTCAATGTTTTTATTACTATCATTAAGTTTTAACTCTTTTTTTTTTTTTTTTTTTTTTGTGTGTGTATTGCCAGAATAATTTTTATAACACAATATTTCTGTAACAATCTCCCAAATAATATGTGCTTAGAACCTTTTATTGTATTTTTCGTTCATGCCTGAAGTTTTTCTTTTGTAGATCAGCTTTAGTTTTTAGAATGGCTCCTATCCTTTTTAACCTTCTAATAATACAAGAAGGAAAAAATAACTTAACTTTTACTCCATAAAGCTAAATTTTACTGAGATTTATTTTTAAAGCAACCAATGTGAAAAGTACACGAATCTAAAACTTTATATACTATTATTAGAAGGGATTGTTTTTTTGTGTGTTTTTGAGAGTGTTTCAAAATTTAATGGTTTTTGTTCATGCATGTATTTTTGTTTTAGATTTCTTTAGTACTGTCAGATTTGTCTGATTGCCAAGCAAATATTGCTGGAATGTCTCATTTCTTATCGTTTTTATGTTTTCTTGGTGTTTGTTTTAGTTTTACACAGTTTGATTTGTATACTTCATGAAAAAATCGCTTTTAATAGGGAAGATAAAATCGAATATTGCCCACTTGGCTCTTATATGCAAGATGCTCTTTTGTCATGAAATATTCTTTATCTTAAGAGATATTTTTAAAAAATCTCCATGCCAGTTTGGCTGTACATTTTGTATGTTTGGCTTTGGATAGTACATGTGAAATTTCTTTTATAGTTGACTTTTCCACATTAAAAGTTAAGTTTAAATAGACTCTTTTAAAAAATGCAGTTTTAAACATACAAGCAAGCATTTCATGTGTATACATTTCATTGTTATGTGCACATTTAATTGTAGTTTTTGTTTACTTATGTGTTCTCTATAGTTTTAGTAATCTTATATAGTGTAAATGTTTTGTAGATCATGTAAAAGCCAAGTATAAATTTTTTTGTTAATCAATTTGGCACTTGTGGGTTACAGCGACTGCTGAAGTTCAATCACCAACCAAACATTTTATATTGCCTAGATGGTGGTTTGCAAAAATGTTCATTTTTAAAGACAAATCATAGCTGTGATCTTGGCCTAATCTCTTAATGTTGTCAAGCAAGCTCAGTGGCACTATAATCTACAAGTATCATCTATTTATACAATAAAACTTCATTGTAAAAGCTTTATTTTTGCAAATATTTCAGATTACTGAATTAAATATTTCTATTAAAAGAAAAGCATGGATACTAATTCAGTGATAATAAAATTTCACTTTTCAAATATTTCAGAGTGATGAGACATTGATCTTTGTTTACTTGAAATTCATTATTTTACTGTAGTTCTATTTCCAGAATTTATTGGTAACAGTTAAAAATAACAGTAGCTGGTTTATGTTTTCTAAGGCAGATAAAAGTTAAATTATGACTCTGTATTTCTGTCCATAATAGTCCTTATTGTCCATCAACAAAATAATTATATTTATCAGTGATCTGTTTATGATTGTTGGGGCCATAAGCGGCTTCTGAATTTCATAGCACCTTAAAGATGACTACCCCCCCCCCCCCAAAAAAAAAAAAAAAAAAAAAAAAAAGAAAAAAAAAAAAAAAAAAAGAAATTACCAGAAAAATATCTTAACTTTTGCACAGTAAAATGCCGTGACAAACCAATTTGTAAATTGGGGTTCTCCCCTCTTTTTAGAGCAGAAAAAATAAACACTAGAGTGATGCAATCTAGGTTTAAAAAAAAAAAAAAAAAAAAAAGACCTTCCCCCCTGGACTTGGCTAAATATTAAAAAGATATTTTATTCTCCCGTTTGTAAAAAATGCAACAGCATGAAACAGGGATGAGATTCTTCAGACTTTTGTCTGATTTTCAGACTTTTTCAGTGTTTCATAAAAATTCAGTTTTCTCAAAAAATTTTCTGAAGTTTTTGATGTTTAATTAAGGCAAAATTATATTTAAATAGGGTATATTTAATATCAATAGCAATTACAATATTTATTGAACTTTAAATTCAAAAGTATTATTGCTCAGATGTTGTTCTCTCATTCTTTCAGACTTTTTCCTTTTTTGTCAATCTCATCCCTGATGAAAGAAAAGATGCGAATGAGCTGAAATTTTCAGGAAATGCAAATTATACTGTGTTAAGCAGATAATTAAAATTTCAAAGCCAAGACACATGCGTAAGCTGAGCAGCACCCTCTGTACTGCTGCTGAAACCATATAAATAAAGGGTTGTAGCGGCATGTTTAAACTAGTCTGTGTTTATCTGTTTGTGGTAAACGTGAAGTGAGAAGTAACTATGCTTCGTCGATGGCAGAGGGCAAAATTTGAACAACTTACAAAGCCTGAACTGGAAGGAATCATTGGTCTTCGTGAAGGAGGATTTTCATATTGCACAATAGCAGTATAGTGATGTGAGTTCGGAAGTAGTGGACAGACTAGAACCAGACAACTCGAAAATCTGGGAGTGGACACTGAAAAATCCCGTCGATGATTGATGATAGACACTTGGTCTGCATGCCTCTGATGGAGTGAACTGCTTCATCTAGACAGTTGGCAGCACAATGGTCCACTTCTACAGGTATATCACTCTCTGCTTCATCAATTAGTTGACGTCTGCTGCATGCTGTGCCGTGGACTGTGTGTATCAATTCCTTTATAAAAGATCCTCCTCATACAAAGCCATCGATGCTTACATTTGCAATAGGCTCATGAACATGGAGACTGGCTTTTAGATTGGCAACAAGTGGTGTTTTCTGACGAATCTCACTTTGGCAATCTTGTGGCACCAAGATGGCCGCATTCATGTTAGATGCTATGCTGGTGAATGCTACCTTCCAGAGTGCATTATCGAACGTCATAGTGGCCGAACACCCAGAGTTATGGTCTGGGGTGCGATTGCGTATCATGAACAATTTCAGCCACTACCAGGGATGTTAATTCTGCGCCGAGCTGCTACGAAACACAAATTCTTGCGCCGAACTGCGCTTTTAGCCGATTTTTGCACCTGTCTGCACCGAATACGTCATTTTGACTCTTTCAGGGTGCGCCGAAACACAAATATTGCGCCAAACTGCGCTTTTAGCCGATTTTTGCGCCGGTCTGCGCCGAATACGTCATTTTGACTCTTTGTTAAATTTCTGCCACGCTCATTTATCTTTTAAAGCGTGTATTGAAAGCTAGTTAGCAGTAAAGCAAGATTCAAACTGCGTACGAAAGCTGAATTCCGAAGCCATTCTACCCGCCCCGGATCAGACCAGTCGGGCTTTGTTAGTTACCTCAATCAGGGCCGGCCAGATAGGCAAACAAGTACCGTAATTTATGGAAGAAACGCTGCGGCATTTATGAGTTTAAAAGTTAAGAAATAGTAAGTGCTGCGTTTCTACCGGGTGCGGCGTTTACAATATTAAAAAACTCGTTGAAGATCGGCTTTTTAAGCCGATCTTCAACGAAAAATCGAAAAATTCGTTTCGTGATAATTTTCTCAAAAGATGGCGCCGCCACCGACACGTACTCTTTAGCGTGCACAGATCACAGCGTAGCGAATCAGAATGCGAACCTACCCCCATAGAAAAGAGGTTTGATCTTTGATCCAGTTTTGGAGAAAGTCAGAGCACCCTAAGATGGGTCCATGTCCTGTGCTTTGAAGTGGATGGCTTCATACATCCAAACGATGTCTCCTCAAAATAGAAGTAAAAAGAAAAAAAAATAGAAGTAAATCTTTTACATCTACATTTTAGAACTATAATTAAATTTTAATGCAGTTTTGAATATATATTTTGAAGGGTTAAAGTTCTGTAAAATACCGCAAAAGTGCACTACCCTCTATTAAACGCACCCGTTTTTCACATGAACCTCTATTGTTCTTAAAATACTGAATTTCAGCCAAAGTTAGTCAATGTTGCGCACGGTGAGAGTTTAACCCCCCCCCCCCCAAAAAAAAAAAGTTAATCTGAAAGATTTGTTTTTTTCGCCGTGCGGCTTTGCGCCCTGTGCACTCTATGGAATTAACACTGCAAACTAATTGGTATGCTCAAGAAATGCTGAGTGCTTTTAAAATAAATCCCAATGTTATAAATATAAAAAATAATAAATAAATACCATCAAGGGTTGTTACACAACATTCAGTTTAAAACAACAATATGCTGAAGCAAGCTTACGTAATCAACAGCTGGCCATCCGCGGGGGTAAAATGTTTACTTTTAACTGGAGCCTCTTCTCACACATCGATTGCTGTTTTCATTTTAATGGCGCCTGGTAGTCTGTCCGATCTTTGTGCGGATGCAAGAAGGTTTTTAGAAGTTATTTTTTTATTTCTATAAATTCACCTTTGTGAATATAAACATTGATATCTGATTATTTGAAAATAGAAATCGTAAGCTTCGTAAAATAGTGGCAAATACTTTAAAACATTCTATGGGAAGGGGGAGAAAGTAAAGGAGATTTTTTTACTGTTTATCCAATTTCTACCGAAATATATCCGATCAACTTAATAGCTTTTTTAATAAATTAGGTCTAATAAGTAATGCAACATACTTTTTATTTATTTATTTTTTGTTAATTACGAAATTATTTTAGAAAACATTGAATTTTATCTGGCATTGACTTCTGACCACGATCACCCCCCCCCCCCCCTCCACACACACACACACCAACGATCGCGGCTGTGGCGTTTATGCCGGGTGCGGCGTTTTTGACGATTTTCTAGCTAACTAAGCTCATTTTCGTGGGTGCGGCGTTTCTTCCAGAAATTACGGTAATCATCGCAACGGGCGCCGTTTTTTGTTTATGAAGGGGCACGATTTGCTATTTGGAGATGAAACATTATGGACCAATTCGTTTTTCAACATGTACACATGCATTGGTTTTTTTTTTTTTTTATTGATATTGTACCTTTTTGAGAAAGAAAAATGGAGAAAAATGTTTTTTTGGTGCAAAATAAATCTGCTGTCTTTAAATGAAAACTTAAAGGAGAAATCAATACGCCTTTCATAACTTGTTATTCGAAAAGATTTTATGTATTCACACTGTTTACAAAAGTGATTCATATGTTTTACCTTTTCAAGCTTAAAAAAAAAAAAAAAAAAAAAAAAAGCCCCCTCCTCTGAAATGGGTAACGATCCGCCACAGCTCTATGTATATGTATTTTCCCGATTTGAACTGGCACTATTTTTTTCGGGCCCCACCACTGTAGCAGGTCACTAGCCGCCACTGGCTGTTATAGAAAGTGGACAGATTCTATTAACGGAAGGGAAGGATAGACTTGCAAAAACATTAAAACTATTAGAAGAAAATGAAAAAGCTCAAGAAGAAATTAATAAAAATAAAAAAAAAAGAATAAATAGAAAACTAGATAACTTATGATACTTAATTTGTAATCTCATTATTAATTTCTCATAATCTTAATTTTTAACTTCCCATAATTCTTAATTTCTCTCAACAGTCATTAAATATTTTTTGTTTACATTTGCTTTGTATATTGTGTTCAAGTATTATAGATGAATATGTAAATATTAGATGAGGTTAGATTACTGATACTAAAGCATATGCTGTTAAAAGTACACACATTTAATTATTCTAACCATCAAATTTATTTTGTTTTCGATACTGCTTACCAATTACGTGTTGTTGTATAAGAGGTATAATATTTAGGTTTTCAAAAATCTCGATTCAGTACTACTTGTGATTCAGGCGCGTAGCCAGGAAAATTTTTGGGGGGGGGGATATGAACTTATATCTGCATAAATAGACGGAATTTCATCACTAATCCAAAAATTTCAGGGGGGGGGGATATATCCCGATATCCCCCCCCCCTGGCTAAGTCCCTGTTGTGATTTGTAATAGAACCAAAGAATGAGATAGAAGCTTTTGTTTTAAAATTTAGTTTTCATTTTATTTGTGCTCTCTTTTTCGAGAGGAAGATTCCCTAAATGATTCTGAAAAAGAAAAAAAAAGGGACAGGGATTGGCAACCTGTCGCAAGCCGCATACAAATCATACTCATGGTTCTTGAATAGGAAAAAAATGACTTAACCACAGAAAGGTTGCTGACTCTTGATATGCATTGTTTTTACCAAGTTGCTGATAGCATAGCCTGTATACACCCTTTTTTTTTTTCCAGAGCTTTCCTAAAGTGCTTTCAAATAGTGTTTTGCTTTTAGCAAATGGTGTTTGCTCGCAAACTTTGCTTTTCTTGTATGCATTTATTGTGTTCCTAAATCTTCAATTTTATGCTCCAAAATCATGTTAATTCTGATCTCGAATCTTAGTTTTCCTCTCGGAAACTATTTTTTTGTGCTCCCGAGGTGCTCCCAAATGGAATTTTTCTGCTCCCAAATAGAATTTTTCTGCTCCCAAATGGAATTTTTCTGCTCCCGAGGTGCTCCCAAATGAAATTTTTTCTGCTCCCGGGGTGCTCCCAAATCGAGTGTTGGAGTTAACATCCCTGCACTACCAATTGTGGGTAATTTGAACAGTGACAAGTATGTTAGAGAAGTTTTGGAGCCCAGAGTCTTTCTTTTCCTTCAAGGCATTCTTGGATCTATCATTTAGAACAGAGGTCGCCAAAGTGGTCTATATAGACCTCCAGGGGTCTATTTAACAAAAGCGGGGGTCGAAGAAAAAACAGTTCTTAATACGAAAATCACACATGCCTAATCGCAATGATCGTAAAATTTGTGAATTTTTTTATAATTACTTAATATCAGTTTCTTTATAGAACATAAATTAATCAAAGAATATTTACTATTCGGGGGAAACAAGTATTGACGTATATATATATAGCGAACCTTGCAAAAATACACCAGGCACACCCATCTCATTGATTAAGAAGCAATAAATCTGTAGTTACTTTACTTATTATTTCTACTTATTTATAATTACTCATTATTTAATAAATATTATTTTTTAAATTATATAGGGGTCGATGATCAAAAAAGTTTGGCGACCCCTGTTTTAGAAGGATAATGCTCACCCACATGTGGCAAGGAATGTGCAAGACTTCTTTTTAGCAGAAAACATACAGCTTCTTTCGTGGCCTGCTTATTCGCTGGATATGTCACATATTTAATGTGTGGGATTTCATTGGCCGACGTCTCGCTCATGATCTTGGTTCTACAGCTTCAACAGAACTTTGGGTTTGCCTACAAGCATAGCTGCCAACTCTTCCTGTTTTCCAGGAAGACTTCCTGATTTTGAAATTTTCTTCTGTCTTCCTACAGGAAGATTAAATCTTCCTTGTTTTTTAATTTCTTACTATTTTCACATGCATACTGCTACAATTTTTAAAATAACAAATAAGGTATTTTTAAAGTAAGAAGTGTGAAGATATCAACTAATTTCACATTTTGAACACAACCTTTCTGAACTATCACAGCTCTCATTATCTTGCCCCTAGGTTGGGACTTTTGAGAGAAAGAGCTCTTCTTTCCATTTTTTCCTCCGCTCCCCCAATTCAATTTTTCTTTGCTCATTCGGCAGTACGTATATGCATATGACAGACTGGGCATCAAGCAGCCTTAATATACATCTGCTGATTTGTTAAGCATCAAAAAAAGTCTGAAGTATTAAAATAGCAAGTTGATAGTAAAATTTTAAATTATTTTCAATTGTTAAAAGGTTAAAATGTAATACGGAGGGATTCCATTAACTTGATAAAAATATTACCACATCCTCCGTAGAAATATATTTCGGCTGCACACCGTCACAGCCGTCTTCAGTCTGTCCCTCTCGTGGGAATGATGTTCTTCCCTGCCTCCTCCTCTTTCGCGCCGTTCTTTTTACGCATGATGTCATTCCATGTTTCGTCCATGGTAGCGTGCGTCATGTCGTTGATGCTGCCCTCTGTTGTTAATATTTCTAATGATTCTCGTAAATAGGCATATGTGTAGTTATTGAAATTGGCTATTTTTCGTATTGCTTGAAAATCTATTGTAATAGGGGTGTTTAGTGCGAGGCGGGATAAGGCTGTAGATTCTGTATTGAATTTAATGTCGTTAATGTGTTCTGTTTGACGATCTTTAATTTTTCTTTTAGTGACCCCAATGTAGCTGCCGGTTGTTTTGTTTTCGTTATTTTTTATGTTAATTTTATAAATACCTGCGGTGTCTGTGGGTTTTATTTTGTCTTTTTCGGATCTGATACGTTGAAAAATGTTTTGATTTGGTTTGATTGGAATTCTAATATTTTTCTTAAGAGCTGAGTGTGATATTTTATTAGCAGCTCCCCTGCAAAAAGGATAGCTGTAGTGAATTTTAGTTTGGGTTTCTGTCTATTGCTAATTGTATCGAGTTTCTTTTGTCTTTCTTTGATCAATTTATTAAAAATATGCTGCGAGTAATTTGCTTCCTGACATTGTTTCTTAATAATTTGTAGTTCCTCCTATAAAAGGGTTTCATTTGAACAAACTGTTAATGCACGGTCTATGTAGGATCTGATGGCGGCTATTTTATAATTAAAAGGTGTATTTGAAATTAACTATTGCGGTGTTACTTAGAGGTTTACGATATACTGTGGTTTGAAGTTTGAAATTTTTATTTTTCATAATTCTAATATCGAGGTAGTTTATGGAGTTATTAGTTTCAGTTTCATTGAATTTTATATTAGAGTCTAGGCTGTTTAATTTATCTAGGAGTTTGTCTTCATTTACTATGGCAAAAATGTCGTCAACGTATCGTACCCACAAACGAAATGATTGGTTAAAATTAGTGTGAATTTTATTTTCAAGAAGGCGCATTTTCCAGTCGGCCACGATTCCCGATATTGGTGACCCCATTGGGACACCCTGTGTTTGTTTGTAAAAATGGTTATCGAATTGAAAGTATGAGTTAGTCAAAAGTAGGTTTATGGCTCTTGTTAGAGTGTTGCTAATTTCTTCATTTTTGTAGGTTAGGGCTATTTGTTTATTTATTATGGGAATCATTTCATTAATGCTTGGCTATGGATGGGTAAAGATTAATAACGTCAAAACTGACCATAATTTCATTTTCTTTGAGAGTAAAATCGTTTATGTGTTTTAAGAAGTCATTAGTGGAGTTCAGTACATAATCAGAGGGAGGGATTATTTCTAAAAGGATATTTTTCATATATTTTTTCGAGCATGTAAGTTGGGCCTTCACATTTGCTAACAATAGGTCTGAGCGAGGGATGATTTTTATGGTCTTTAAATTTAGCGAAAATGCGGGGAGCTGTTGCAGCAGAATTATCAAAGTTGGGAGGGGTTTTGTTTGGCCATTTTCCATTTTTAATAAGATCTTTGAGTTTATTTATAATTCTAGGGGTGGGGTCTTTACTTAAGGGTTCCACATTAAGAGCTTCAATAGTATGTTGCATTTTTTCTTTATAGTCTGTTTTATCGAGAATTACTATTTTACCTGTTTTATCGGAACTTAGACATGTAATGTTTTCATTTTTCTTTAGTTCGTTTAGACATTTCCGGTCTTCTTGATCTTTTGAGGGTTTTTTTTAAAGTTTTCTTAATTTCGTTATGGGCAGTGAGCCTTATATCTTTTTTATCCGGGGTGGGGAGCTGGTTAATGGCTGCTTCTATGTTAGCTATTGTATAGTTAATATTAATGGTATCATCTAGAATAAATTTAGGGCCTAAGTTTAACGTGTCTTTCTGTAATTGTGTAAGTTTTAGAGAGGAGAGATTAATAAATTGATCTTCTTTAGGGGTAGGTATTTTTACTTTAATATTCTCTTTCTTTATCCAGTTATTAAGTTTTCGTTGGTGTTAACATTACGAATAACGTTAGCATTAAAGTTACAAATCCTTCTTGGACCTTAACAGACTCATGCTTCTTGTAATCAGCTATTCACAAAAATGAGCAAATTCAGTGAATTTCAGATTCTTTCTTGTTGTACAGTTAAAACTTGACTGGAAAAATCTTCCTGTATTTCAGGAAATCTTCTTGTTTTCTTACCCTGATCTTCTTATTTTAAGCCAAGATAGGTTGGCAGCTATGCCTACAAGAAATATGGAATGCTCTTCCCAAGCATACATTCAAAATCTGTTTATGCCATGCTGTATAGATGCACTGATTGCAATGCATGATGGCCACCCCAAATACTGATTTCAGACACTTAATATTCTTTTTTTTTTTTGCTTTGAAAATTTAATCATTTATTTTTACTGAAACGAGTCATTCGTGAATTAAATTTCATTTGATTCTGAGGATTCCTTTATGATGTTGCATTTTTTTACAAACAGGAGTTTATATTTTAAATATTTCAAATATTACGAGAGTTAAGATTTTTACTTATATGTTTAATGCACTAACATTAACATATTTATTTGCCACTTACTACACTTTCTTTCTGCATTTCATTTTTGCAAAATCATTTATTATCTTGTCGTAATCAAATTTTTTTGTTTTATCTGTTCTCATCTATTGACAATGAACGAACTGTTATTCACTTCACTGATCTGATTTGGATGATTTGATATTGTCTGTTAAAACTTCCATTGAAAAGGGATTTAAAAAAAAAAAAAATCTGTTAAATTTTCCCAATTTCAATCTCGATTTGTAGTCAGTTTTTATTTGTGGGTATTTGTAATTTGAGACCCCCTCGTAATCTTAAGGCCACAGGCAGCCGTCTCTAATGCCTATTGGTAAATGCATCACTGATATTTATGCTATGGCTCAAAGTCAATTAATGCAGTTTCCACTTAAAATTTATATTTGTTAAAATGACATTGCTTTCTTCTGCTTTTATAAGATCTGACTATACAGGATGATTCATTACTAACTAGTACAACAAAGCTTTTTGGAGGAGTGGGTTGCTCAAAAACAAATCAGAAGCACATGGCAATGCGGTAACACAAACCTTACCTTCATATATTTGTTAAATATCACTTTAGAAGAAGTCTTGACATATTAGTAAACTTTTCAACCTTCCTTCATGAAAAATTAATGGATCTTTGCAGGAAACACTTGAATAAAATGGATAGTTTAGAAATCCTGTTTCAGTGGTCGAGTTCCATTTGTCTCATGGTCGCTAAAGCAGCACTTTATAGCAAATATAAAACTATGATGTAAGACTCTCTTGCTACCAAATTTGCAATTTTTAGAAAAAAATAATTTAAAAAAAAACAAATGTGTGAAAAACTTTTTTTTTTTTTTTTAATTTAAATAACTGGGGAGTAATCAAAGTAATGCATCTCTCTCTAATTTATCTGTGTGTTTATTTTTAATCATTTTAGTTTTCATAATGCAAAGTAAAGTTTGAACTTCAGGGGTAACATATAAGAGGAAGTGTTTGTTAAAATTATTATTGACTGTAATTATTGAAAAAAATTTTAAGTTCACTTTCTTACTTGTTAAGCTTTACATTCAAAATTGTGATTAATGACAATAATTATAATTGTGAAAACAGAAAGGTCTTAGATATAGTATCATTTATCTTAAACAAAAATGTTTCAAAGGAAGGTAGTTATTTTTGCTCATAGATTGTAAAAAAAGTGAAGTATTTTGCAGTTTAAATGTATCAATTATATTTTCCCTTATTCAAATTTTAACATAGGTTTCCTCTTCACCTACAGCTCCCAGTTGAAACTGAATTATTCTCCCCCCCCCCCTTTTTTTTTTTTTTTTTGTTTGTATGTTTCACAATTTTTATGACAGATTTCTGTGTGATTTCAAATTTGTTTGACCCATACTAATAATAGCTATCTATTTTACATCAAATTGAGAGGCAGAGCTTTTTTTTTTTTTTTTTTTTATGAAGTGAAAGTATTCAAGATCCTGTCATTGTATAGTTCCATTTTCCTATTTTAAAATTTAAGGGTAATGATTCATTAAAAATTTTCAAGCGTTCTGATTCTAAATCTGTTTGTGCTAAAGTATTGCGATCTAGCTAAAGGATTCAAAACAATATTATTTCTGTTATACTCTTGTTGCAGATATGTATAACAAAACTGCTATGTTCCTCCTGTCGAGAACTCTTATTATCATGATAATGTAAATGTGTTTAAAATATCTTTTTTGATAAATTTCATTTTTTATTTTATGGGATGTTAAGTGTAAATAACAATTAGTCTTTATGATATTTAATTCATAATTATCCATTGGTTTATTTAAAAAATTTTAAAGACTTTATTTGAGCCATTTGAAACAAAAATTATTTTAAAAATTTGTTTTTTGTGTTTTGCATAAAATACTTTGTTATTAAACCTTAAATTAATTTCCTCTGTTTTTGAAATGAATATTTTAGGAGAATCATTAGGAAAACATAAATATTTACTTATTTTTGAAGATAATTATTTGTATTTTCTTTGAACCATTTGTTCCTATACAAACTATTATTAACTGAGGTAATCTGAGGTCAACAATCGGTACTAATTAATTTTGTGTTTATGTGTTTTCTACAAAGTTCTGGATTATTTTATATTAAGTAAATGTTTACCTGTATGAGTTATCAAATAGCAATTTTTAAGTTTGATTTTTAAAAATATGCATTATGGTACTACATCTGAATTCATTTAGTTAACTTTCATTGGGTTAAGTTTTATTCAATGCCAAAAAATAATTTTCTATGTTTATCTCAGACATTCTCAAATAAAAAAGTTCTGTTGAAATTCTTTTTAGCACCTACTGATATAAATTACTGGATTGTCCCAAATTAGCGATACTGAAATTTTTCATCAAGATAATTAGAAAAATCCATTATCTAGATTTCCAATTTAGCACAAGTCAGGTTTTTAATGGCAAATGATCAGTCAAAAAATATTGTGTTATATTCAAGCTAATATAGCAATTATTTATGTTTTTTGCTGCCTGAATACCTGTTAGCTGACACACTTTTTCACATATTTCTTTTCTTTTCTTTTTTTTTTTTTTTTTGTAGCTAAGTTTTAAATATTAATACAACTACTTACATGTTGTATCCAAATTACAGTGCCTTCAGATTTTGCTACATAGATATAAAATAGTTTTATATATACATATATATATCTAAGAAGAATACAATATGATCATAGAGAACATTGTCGTCGTAGTCTGCCATTGCTGCACTTAAGAGAAATTTAAGAGACCCAGTCGTGGGTCAACATTATTTTATTTTCTGGTGTCCAGCTTACATTATCCAAGATGTTCACACAGACATTTTTGGAAATACAAAAACATAACGAAATATTAAGAATTAACATTCCATCCTTGTTTGCACCACCTTAAAAATATTCTCCCATCTGACCACTAAGGCGTAGTGGCAGATTAATGCAAGTTTGTCGGGGGGGGGGGGGGGTGTAAGTTTGTTTGTAGTGGTAGTTAGTTAGAAGATTGACATATACATCCATTTTATGGAAGTAAAATAAGATCTTTTACATTAATTTCTTTTGTCTGGGGGGGGGGGTTTGCATCCCCCCCCTTTAATCCGCCCTTGCTAAGGCAGCAACTTCATCTGCCATTGGAGACAATATGTCATGTTACGTGATGCGCAACTTAGTTCATTGAATTTACCTCACGTAAAGAAATGGCAAAATGGTTTAGATTTAAAAATGCCGATAAATGAAAAGCTTTAGATTCTATCACTCAGAATTTATTGATTGTAATTTCATTACATATATATTAAATTATTATAACTTGTTTTTTATAAGTTAAGTTTGTCTTAAAATTTAGGATTCATTAAAAATGTCACAATTCTTTTATTAAAATACGCATAAAGAATCTAGTTTTTGATCATACCTTATCCTAATTTATAGTTACACTAATTACTGTGATTCACTGATTCTGTCAAAATTCCAGTTGTACCACTATAAAATAAAACTTCCACTTCCATTACTCCAAAAAGATTCATAGGTTATGCTCTAAATTATGTCATAGGTTCATAGTCAAAATGATTTGCAATCATTTTGCAATTCATGAAAAGTTTTACTCAAAAAATGTAATAAAATTCATATCGGACAGATCAGCTTGCAAATTTGCACAAATATGTGAAAAATGTAGCAGAAAAAAAAAAAAATGTTACTTTAAAAGTCTGAAAATCCACCTGTTCCCTCATTTTTGACCTCAAAAAATTGCTCTAAGACAATAAAATTATTTGTTTGAAAAACTTTCCTAAATTATCCTGATTATCATCTGCATGAAGCCTTGAGTTTAGAATTAATTTAACAACTTAAGTGATGCTTCTTCTGTAACTATGATAATGAAAGTAGAATGTGAAGTTATTTATTTAAGTGGACATAGTATTAAGTACAGACATTTTTTCTCAAGCATTTTTTTCTAGCACCCATTCTAGCATCTAGTTGCTCCCACAATGGGCTTTATCTTCTAGCTTATTATGTTTTATCTGGTATGTTTAGCTCATTCTCTTAAAGTTATGTTTTATGTGATTGAAAATAGCTTCTATCTGTTTCTTAAGAACTATATCTGTGTTTCATAATAAAACTGTTTATGCTAACAGGTGAGTATGCAGGTACTCAAGGCCTAGGCCTTTTACGTTTGCACAGTACTTATCGCCATGATTTGAAAATCTATGCATCTGATGAAGGAAGAGTTCAAATGACTGCTGCTGCTTTTGCTAAAGTATGTATTATTTTGTATTTATTTAATTTTTTCCCCCTCTGTCAATAACGTGATTTCATTTTTATATGAAAACTAGTTTTGAATCAGGGTATTGGCAGACCTGGAAAATCAGAGAAATAATTTTGTCGCAAGGAAATAAGAAAAGGATCAGAAAAAATTTGAGGAATTTACAACAAAGTCAAGGAAGTTCAGTGTAAGCGAACATGAGAAAACTATAATACACTTTTAAAGCTTTTACTGTATCTATTTGGAGTGAGCAATAGATATAGTAATTATAAAATACAGTTCCAAGTTCAATCACTTGACTAACTGAATTTTTAATTTTTTTCTAAAAAGCTCAAAGAAGAAAGTACTTCATCTTCTTCATATCAGATAATTCATTTAAATTCTATTCAAATATTTTATTATTCACTGTATATTTTAAGATTGTTAGTAAATTTTGTAGGTATTTTCCATACTGTTTGCCTTAAATAAAAATTATTAAATGTAAACATTAAAAAAAAATATTTAAATGTCTAAAATGGAGCAAGATGTGGACTACTTCTAAAGGAGAAGTAGCATATAAGTAAGAGAACGCCAGGAAAATAAAAACTCAGATAACTACAAACCTAGTAAGTAAATGAGAAAGAGCTTATTACTCAAAGAATACAGTGTAGTCAAAGTGTTCTATCAGATGTAACTTTTCAACCACACCTTAACATTTATCATTAGAGTGTAAAGGCCTAAATAACCAGATCTTTATTAACTTGTTTTTGTGTCTACTTGTCAATACAGTACTAATTTTGCAATTTATTTTAACATCCCAATGAGCTACAGACTTGAAACTTTGCTCAGAACTGTATGCAATGCAATATCCTGGCTTTATTGTCTGTCTGTCAGTCTGTTAAAGAAGTCTTAGCTTAGTTGGTGACAGATTGCCAGAACAAAAATCAGTGCAAATTTGGCGTTAAAAAAATCATAATTGTAAAATAAAATTTCTGTTCATCTAAAAATCAAAAGTGCACCAATTGTATTATATGCTGATTGTATTATCATATGTTTAATATTATCCCATATTAATTGTAAAATTAATTTTCATCAATAAATAAAACAGTGGTATGCATAAATAAATGGATTATACATCAATTATATTATTTATTTGTACCTATTTATTTTCAGGGGCTGTTAGCATTAGAAGGTGAACTAACTCCAATTTTAGTGCAAATGGTCAAAAGTGCCAATACCAATGGTTTATTAGACAATGACTGTGATTCTAGCAACTATCAAAATATGTAAGTAATAGTGTAATGCTAATATAGTATTCAATAAAAATTTAGAATAGTTTATTTAAATTATCTCTATGTTGGTAAATCAAATATATAGCAGTTTGAAACCACTCTGCCCATTTTTAGTATCTTCAGCAAATTAATCTTTTAATGGGGCTAAATAAGCATTAAAATTATAATGCCATATTGCAGATGTTCTAGCCAGTGTTTTGAAAAAGGCAATATTGGCATGACAATGTCACCAACTACACAATTTTGGCCTCTACAGCAAGATTCAGAAGTCAACTTTCAGAAGCAACTTTCAAAAATGATAATTTATTCAAGATGCAAAGTAAAATGCAGTGGTTTGGTTATAATAGTATTATGTAGGATAATAATATTTTGATTATTTTATTTTAATTTTCAATCTTTAATTTCATTCCCTATTTGTCAAGTAACAATGTTCCATAATGCTTTTGTATTTACTTTCCTAATGTTAATCAGAGCATTTATTTACTGTGGGATAGATCTTTACTTAGTAGACTATTTCCTTCCATTTGTTCCAATTGAGGTTTAGCTCCATGCTTAATTCTTGTTTCCGTGTGATCAGCAACACTGTTGCATAGGCCATGCCTAAACGATAAGTCATTGGCCGAGACTATACAGTTCTGCAAATAAAGGTGTGGATATAATACTAGTGCTATGAAGTAGTGACAGAGTAATTATTATTATTTCATAAAATTAGTTTCCGTGTTTCTTATTTTAAATTAAAATCAAAATCTGCAAATTTTTAATTTTGAAGAATAATTTTGGGGTTCCCCTTTTAGTTGTTGGCCTGTGTGCATGCCCCAAATACTTCGCTGGAAATCAGTCCCTATTGAGATGTGAAGCCGAATATCAGTCAGTTATAAATAATACCAGCATTTGTAAAACTAGTATGTCAAAATTTTTCTTATCAAATTTACAATTTTATATACTCACTGCAGCAGCTTGTAAAAATAGCCTTCATCAGAGTTTTGGGTCCAGTAATCCTTCCTCAGAAATGAAAAAATTTCTAAATTGATTCTTTAACATTTGTTCCAGGGTCAAACAAAAGCTTCATGAAACACTTCAGATTGATAGGGAATTCACTGAAGAAGATTTTGAAAAAGTTAGTAAAATTGGAATTATTATTAATTATTCTCTGTCTGTGTGTGTATGTCTCTCTGTTCTAAAGAAAAAAAGAAGAGCATGAGTAAACCATGTTAAAAATAAGTTTCAGTGTTTTAATTTTTTTTAATTTAATTTATGTATTGTGTTTGTTTGCGTCCATGTGTGCATGTGTCTGTGTAATTATATTATCATATTCAAAATTTACATATTTGTGTATATTTATGATTATAAATTAGACAAGACTGCAAAGAATTTCTTTGTAAATAGAAGCAAATAGTTATATGGAATAAACTTAAATGTTAGAAAGAAAGGGAAACTATCTATGGTTAATTTTTGGGGTATTTAACCCTTTGTTCGGGGCCTGATTACTGCATAGGCCTACTACATCATCTCCTATGTGCCCACTATTTTTAGGTGCTCCTAATCAAATAATGGAATTTAAAATATAATCTTACAGAACTTATCGTCAAAGCTATTTTATCTAATATTGGATAATAAATATGTTGAATTAAAAAAAAAAAAAAAAATACAGCAGTAACTAAAAAGGAAAAAAATCATGTGGAACCCATCAATTACAAAATACACCTTCTAAGACAGTCTAATTTGTGAACATTTTACAATCAAATGAATACTTACCTTTTTCACTTCCATTATTATGAAGACACTACTGCATTGCATTTGTAACAATGGAAGATAAAACAAATTAAGACTCTAACATTTTTTTTAACCATTGTCTTTAAAGCTTCTTAATCTGCACACTATTTTGTACTGAGATCAGATAGTCTTAATAAAGCTCTATGTATGTCATGAAAATTTTTCTTTTCCCTATCAAAAAGTTACAATAAATATTACTAGTATTTTATTCATATTAATTCTCTGTGTAATAAATAAATCGCCAAAATTGGAAGTTAAATGTACATTTCATTTCGAACTATAAACAGGCAGCTCGAACTATAAACTCACCTCTAAAACAATATTACTACCATTTTTTCAATTAAAATATTTTTAGAAAATACATTTAGTTTAATAAGTTTAATATCTCAGGATATTTTTAAATTAAAATTCAGTGTGAATTGAATTACAACAAAATTCAATTTTCTTTTAATGCAACTACTATTGATATCTTAATTAAATTACTTATGTGTGTTTATTAAACCCCCTTTGTCCAGTGCCTGATTACTGCATAGGCCTTCCAAATCATGGCCTAGATGCCCCTTGTTTTTAGGTGTATTATCAATGGAATTTAAAGTATAAATTTAAATGCATGTGTATGCATACACAGAGTGTCCCAAAAAGGTGGTAACAGGCTTTAATTCTTTATCTATTAGAGACAAGTAGGCAGTGTAAATTTTAAAAATGTTCAAAATAAGGTTGAAATAATACTCTGTTAAGAATAAATTCCTCTCATTCATTTCAGAAAGTTACCTTTTTTAAATCTTTATATAACCCTCATACAAAACAATTCTCAGTTACTAAAATGTGCGCCATACACTGAAGAGGTGACATATAAAATATAAGAACTATACCTTAAAAAGTCTCAGAGATAAATGTAACACTGACTTAAACCAGTTTTCAGTGGCCCTCGAAGGGAAAAAAATCACATTGAATCATCGCATTTCAAGTATCTTACAGAAATTACAAAAGAAAATCTTTTTTCCCACTTTAGGAATAAAAGTTTACATACAAAATCATGTATAGTCCCTGATCATAATTTTAGATTTAAAGATATCTCTGCGACATAGTATGATGAAAAGTAAAATTTGGTACATCACCTCATTGGTGTTTAGGGCACATTTTACCAACTGTGAATGTTTTTCTACGGGGATCATATAAAAATTTGAAAAGTGCAACTTTTTGAAAGATAACAAGAGGAATTTTTTCTTAACGGAGTATTATTTCCGACTGTATTTTGAACATTTTTTCAATTTACACTGGCCATTTATCTCTCATAGGTAAAGAATTAAAGCCCGATACTACCTTTTTGAGGCACCCTGTATATATATATATATATGCATGTGTGTGTGTGTGTGTGTATTTGTTAATTTTATTAAATTAATTAATTTTGTTTTTTCAATTCCTGTTATTAAAAAGTACAGGTGTTTTCTGACTACCCAGTAATTCCAAAAATTAAAATAAAAAAAAAAATGTTTTAGTAAAGTCAAATTTGACTGATTCTTTCAGAAAAGAGAATTTGATATATTATTTTTAAATATTAAACAATACTCACATTACATTGCTTTCTACATTTCTAATTTTTTTCACTCTTTTTTTGTTTTTTCTAACAGGAACATGTAAGTGCTGTTTAATTTTTTTTTTTGTGATCATTTTTGCACCTATTACATAGTTTAATCATTTCAGCTGTTATAACCATATTTTAGAAAAGATTAATATACTTTTAACTCTAGATCAAAAATATTTTTATTTATTAATATGCATTTTTATAGTTTTCGTGTGCAGATAGTTTGTTGTTTTTTTATTTTTCAATAAAATGTTTACTTCCCAGTTAAATCCAACAAAAGCGAGGTCGATACACAATGCTTTGCAATTTATAAAGAATCCTGTAAAAGCTTGTGAGCATGTATATGACTTGGTTCAACAGTTAAACATTCTCATAAAGAAAAAGAAGGAAGATCCTAGGCTTCAAGGTAATCCTTAATTAAAGCTTTAAAAAAAATGTGTGAATTATTTCTAATATCTTAATAATCAAAGAATTAGTAATTCAGATGTGTGTCTATTCCTTTGTGAAATCTTTCACACTATAGTAAATAAAGTATGCGATAGAAAATTCATAAATGAAAGATAATTGATGGAAAGCGTTAGATTTAGACCATAGGTTCCCAACGTGGGCGATAACGCCCCCTTGTGGGCATTTGAGGCTTTCAGGGGGGCGGTAAAAGACCCAGAGAAAATTAGGGGCGTTGATACGGCACGGAGGGGCGTGGGAAGATTAACCAAATATAGTCTAAGAAAGACTTAGAAATGAATTATCAGAGTGATTTTTATCACGTGTGCGAAAATTCACATATTTCGATATGAGACTTCGCTGTTGAGAGAAAGAGATACCTCTCTAAAACTTTTATTCCTCCTTTTTAAATGAAGAAGAAATTCAGTAGAGTTTCAATTCCACCGATATTCTATCTATTAGTAATTTTTTAAATTTTAATTCTTGTTTTCACCATGCATTATGTACGCTCTTATTTCTCTGGAGTGGGGGGGGGCGGTATTGAAATATTCACTAGAAAAGGGGGCACCAGTTCAAAAAAGGTTGGGAACCTATGATTTAGACTGTGTAGGCAAGACTCGGTGGCTCATGAACTATGTTTTATGCACAAGAGTGTAATTGAAAAGATTGGAAGCAGAGTTTGTAAATTGGTAGTTTTTAAGAAAGAGCTGGTTGTAATTAACGGAGTCATATTTAAGTTAAAGAGGTCTTTAATAAATGTTATGTTTTGTATCTTCAGAATTTCATATATTAGTCCTTACAAACCAGTATTACTGGTAGTAATAATTTTGCAATCTTCTGTTGATGAGTATTATTTAGCACCGTCATTTTTCATTGTGCCCGCGACAGGATGGTATAGCTGAATTCTGAAGATTGTTAGGTAAGGTTCCATAATTATTATTTATTGATATGGAAGAATTAAAAAAGGCTCACATTCCACAGCATACGTGTTTCAAGAAAGCTTATAACAAACTAGAAGAGCTTATTTCATTACCTGACATTGATATTTTTGAGTTAGAAACAGAATTAAAAATGTTTAATGCATAAGATGAACAGTTAGAGAAAACTCATGAGAATATGTTAGCCATTACATCAGAAAAAGATTTTGAAAAGGAATATGAAACTAGAAGAATTTCCTAAAAGGGCTTTGAGACTCCAATTACGAGCAGAGAAGATAATTAACTATAAAAGAACCCAGCAACGTTACTCAAGTATTTCTAGAGTCAAGTGACGATGCAGTCAGCTCCCCCATGCAGTCAGCTCCAGTAATTGTAAATTCTAGTTGCCAAAATTTGAATTATGTAAATTTGATGGGAATGTCAAGGATTGGCTATAATTGTGGTGTCAGTTTGAAAAAATTCATGTAGATCCGTGCATTATCGATTCGGATAAATTTCACTATTTACTGCAGGCTACAGTTGAAAAGTCTCAAGCTAGAAATGTAATTGAAAGTTTTCGGCCAACTGGCAAAAATTACAAGAAAGCTGTTGATAGCTTAAAGTCTGGTTTTGGGAGAGGTGATTTACTTGTAAAGGTGTATGTTAGAGAACTGTTAAAATAAGTGTTAGCAAATTTGTCATTGAGCAAATACTCTCATAATTTATTCACACTTTATGACAATTTAGACTCTCAAATCCGTACATTAGAATGTCTCAGTGTAACTACTGATAAAAATGTGACATTACTTTATCCGTTAGTTGAATCATGTATGCCTAAAGATTTTTTGAGAACTTGGCAAAGAAATTCGCATACTGATCACACAGGAGATCTAAAAGACAGACTCGAGAATATACTGAAATTTTTGAAAGCTGAAGTAGAGTCTGAACAGCGCATTAGTTTAGCCATGACTGGTTTTGGATTAAAGAATGAAATTCCTTTGGGAAAAGATCCAAAGAAACATTTTTCCTGCCATTCAGCTAGTTTATTGAGTACTACTCGAGAATGTATGCATTCTTTGTGGTTTAAAACATGACTGTGCCAATTGCTTCAAAGCTTCAAAAATGACTTAAACTGTGAAAAGTACTTGCTTTAAATGTTTTAAAATCGATCACAGAATACAAAAATGTAAAACATGTCAGATGTTTAGTTTGTAAAAAAGCCCATAGTGTGATGATGTGTCCTGAGTTACCAAAGAGCAAAGTTCCAGTCAATAAATCAGGTTCAAATAAAACAGACAAAAATAACAAACATGCCCTTTATTTGGAAAGTATCTCTAACTCTCCACAAGTTCTTCTCTAAATGTTAGGTAAATCTCATTGGAAAAGAAAATACGATATGTGTGATATCCTTTTATGATTCAGGATCACAAAAGTCATACATTCGGAAAGAGATACCATCCCGTTTTGCTTTCTTCCTGTTTCAGGAAACCTTATTACATGTTCTTTTCGGAGGAAAAAGAGCACCCGAGGAAATTCATAATGCATATAAAGTTGAGTTAGGTAGTTTAAATGGAAATTTTTGATGTATATGACATAGAAATTATATGTGTTTCTGTTCCCTCTACAATTAATAGCCCTTGGATGGATGAATTGCGAGCCATGGATATCGATTTATGTGATTCTATCAATGCTAATGATCCAATTGATATTTTGATTGGCGCAAGAATTTCTGGACGGTTGCTTACTGGTAAAGTCACAGTTCTGTCTTATAGCTTAGTAGCCATTCAGACTTTTCTTGGATAGACACGTATGGAATAAACCACACCTTCTCCTGAGAGAGAAGATACTGCAATGATGGTGATTTCCATGTTCACAAAAGAAGCAAATATTTCTGATCTTTTTAATTTAGATGTTTTGGGTATAACTGATCCTATTGAGAAGAAATCAAAAGAGGAAAAGGATCTTTCAATGAAACAGTTCTTCTTGGAAACTGTCACAATTAATGAGGATTGGCGATATGAAGTTACACTTCCATGGAAGGATGATCACCTTCCTTTGCCCATATAGCGTAAACTCGGGCGTTGCAAGAGCGACCAAGGAGACGCTATAATTGACCTATGATCAGGCTAGCCACAGCACATGGTGTTGTGAAAAAGTCCTACGAGAAATATAACATTCGGTGACCACAAAAGATATGAAAAGAAGGAAACCAAAGACTTACCCCAGCAGTAGTTCCGGGCTTGAAGATTTTCCGTGAGAGAAAAAGGAACACACACGTGAAAGACGAACACTTTAACTAGGGACTTACTAACAGGAAAACTTTATTCACTGGCAGAATGGACAGTACATTAACATTAGTGCGAAAGAACATTTAATGGGGTTTTATTCAAGAAGGAGATAGATTATACATGGTGTATTTCGAAAAGGCAAAATGGCGCACACGCCATGTAACTCTTAGAAGATATTATTCGCATTTTGCCAGCAGTGGCGATTTAACACTTGAAATTATGAGACATTATTAAGAAACCAAAAGTTCTTTAATTAAAAGAAATATTATAAAGTTCAAATACATTCACGCTCGCTGAGCGTCTTACAGAACTAGCATACACAGAATATACAGAGGCTAGAATCGAATAGCATGCCATAGAAATGCAATAACTCGCAGGCAAAAGGAACCACATTATATACGTACAATTCACATGTGCAACAGTTAATTTGCATAAAACAAGGTTCTGACCGGCCAATCTGAAACAAAATGTCTCAGTTACTATGGAGATATGCTGCGGCGATCACGGCTCATGAGAAAAACCGAAAGAAGAACCGCGGGAGAAAACGTGACGTCACGCGGTGAGTGAAGTTGCCGACGAACTTCGGCGAACGCCGGAGAGGGGAAACAAACGCGCGGGAGGCTAGCAAGCGGCCCCCTCTCATGCACCGTGATCGCAGCAAAAAAAAAGTACATTATCAAAACATGAAAAAAATTCAAAATTACTTTCCCAAAACCTTTACACATTTAAATTCAAAACATTTTAGTATATATATATATTAAACGATGCAACACAATACAATACAATAAACCTTATTAGACGTATTCTGCAGAATTATTTACAAACACACAATTTTTTTTTTAATCACAAACCACAAATATTCCTATGCAAGAAAACAATATATTATACACTTCGTTCAAATATAACCTCACAAAACTTATTCAGTCCATGTTTGTGGAGTGGCTTCGTAAATACATCAGCTAAGTTCTTTTTACTATGAACATATCTAAGTTCAAAAAGTCCATCATTTACTAAATCCCTTATAATGTGTAGTTTTACGTCAATGTGCTTAGATCGAATATTCTCAATAGGCGATTTTGCATATCTAATCGCGGCCTCATTGTCACAAAATATCTTATTGTCTTTTAATTGTAATTCAGCAATTCCCAATTCATTACATTCATCTAAGACGTGTTTTATCCAACTAACTTCTTTAGAAGCTTCCGTTAAAGTAACAAATTCCGATTCCATGGTAGAAAGACTTACAAACTTTTGTTTGAACGTACGCCAAATTACGGGCGCATTACTCATGAACAGCAATATCCCACCCATAGAAATGCGATCATCTCTATTGGATGCGAAGTCTGAATCACTATAACAGTTAATTTCTACATTAGTTACATCTGACAAATTAAGTTTATAATCTCTTGTATATTGAACATAACCCAATAATCGCAATAATGCGTTCCAATGCTTTACACCGGGGTTTTCTTGGAATTGTGCTAAAATATTTACAGCATATCAAAGGTCTGGTCTCGTACGGTTCGCGAGATACGACAAACATCCCACAACGTTTCTATATGGTAACTTTAACATTTCATTTCTTTCCGATTCTGATGCAGGACTGTCCGTCTTTGACAGGATACAGCCTTTAACAATGGGGAGAGTTGATAGTGGGAAATTAAAACTTTTGTATTGTTCGCAAATTTTATCTATGTACTTGTGTTGGTGTATGTATAACTTTCCAAACTTTTCTTCAAATTCAATTCCTAGAAGCATTTTTGCTTTTCCTAAAACAGTGATATCAAATTCATTTTTGAACAAACTTACAATGTGGTTGACGCAGTCCAATGTTTTTCCAAAAATCAAAATGTCATCGACATACACAAGAAGAACAACATTATCACTATATACGTATGTACAATTACTCCATTCTAGTCTTTTAAATTTTAATTTTTCTAGTGTTCGGTCAAGTTCACAAAACCATTCTTTACCGCTCTGCCGTAAACCATACAAAGCTCTTTTAAGTAGGCAAACGTGATCAGGATGGTTGGGATCTTTGAATCCCTGTGGCTGATACATGTAAACTTCTTCCTGTAGAGGTGCATATAAATACGCACATTTAATATCGATTTGACAGTAACACCAATTAAAGAAACATACAAGAATTGAAAAGAATAGTCTGATTAATGAAAAATTAACTACCGGACTAAAAACTTCGTCATATGTGTCGTTTCTATATTGCGCGAATCCTTGCGCTACAAGTCTGGCCTTATATTTTACTATCCTATTATTTTCATCACATTTCAAATTATATACCCAGCGGTTCCCTATAATTTTTTTATTATCAGGTTTAGGGACTAGTTCCCACACATTACGCGCATGCATCATCTTTAATTCTTCGGCCATAGCACACTGCCATTTTTCGACTTCCGCAGACGACATACATTCATTATAATTACTGGGAATTTTTTATTTCTATATTAAGCGCTTCGGGTTGACAATTGTCCGTTGTTTCATCTAAATTTATTTGATCTGTCACTTTTCCTGAATAAGTGTTCTTACCACTAAAATCAAACAGATTACTATCAAATTTAATGTTATGCGCTTTACAGTATTTCTCTACCTCATTACCGGATCTTAAACGCATATTTTTACCCTCAATGTTATAATAAATATCAACTCGCGTTTCATCCTTTCGTGGAACAGCACGTCTAATCCAAACGATGTTTTCATCTGGGGGGAGGGTGATTTCACCATGCGTTTGCTCAAGACTGGTTAAATCCATATCATTTTTTTGAAAATATACAAATCTTTTATTACTCTTACTGGGTTCCAGTTCGGCTTCCACACACTTAATTCTCTCACTAAATTTAACATTTGATGTTTCTATTACTTTATTTTCATTTTTAAGAAATATGCGATAACCTCTAGTATCCGACGCATACCCTACCATTATGCCGGTTTTTGCTTTTAAACTTAATTTATTTCTTAAATTCTTCGGTGTGTTTACATAGGCTGTGCAGCCAAACATTTTAAAGTAAGAGACTACTGGTTTTCTACCTGTAAAAAGTTCGAATGGTGTTTTATCTTTATTTTTATGACAAATCCGATTCCAAGTGTGTACGAAGCATTGAATTGCTTCGCCCCAAAATTTATTATTTAAACTGCTGGCATGAAGCATAGCCCTAACTGCGTTCATTGCTGTTAAGTTAAACCGTTCACTAACACCGTTTTGTTCTGGTGTGTAAGTATTTGTTCTTTCGGCATGAATACCCTCTTTGTCAAGAAAATTTTTAAAGTCTTTATTACAAAACTCCATTCCATTATCTGTACGCACATTTACAATTTTTAAATTTAATTGCCGTTCCATTCGTCTTTGGTATTTTTGAAAACAATAAAAAACTTCAGACTTTTTCTTCAAAGTAAAAACAGTTACGTGCCTAGAATAATCATCAGTGACAGTTAAGAAATATTGGCTACCGTCAAGTGACGCAACGGGCAACGGCCCACATACATCAAGATGCAATAATTCAAGCGGTTTCGAAGATCTAATATTCGATATAGGTTTATAACTCTTCCTTCGCGCTTTAGCTAGTTTACACGACGTACAAGATTCTTTATTGATTTTTAATGTGGGTAATCCACGAACACTATTATTTTTACTAGTATGCACTAAATAATCCATATTAGCATGATTAAACCTGTAGTGCCAAAGGGCTAATTCACTGGATGTTTCAGTTGACAGATTATACATTTTACTTCCTACCTTTTTGCCGTCCGTTTTATTTTTAATGTAGTGCGAGGGTTTAAAAAAATAAAGACCATTGGTACGTTTGGCATAAAAAATTGCTTCACCTGCTTTATTATATACCCAAATTTTACCGTTTGTACCTATAAACTTTGCACCAGCACTTTCCACCTTCAAACCAGATATCAAATTCCTACGCAATTTCGGTGAGTACATCACATCCATCAGCTTTATAATATGTACTTTTCCATTAAGACGTACACCAAACTCTACAGTTCCAACACCTTCTACCTCACTTTCTAAGTTTCCTATCGCGAGAGACATTGTGGTGTTTTGTACTGGTTTATATGTGGAAAATAAACTTTTGTTGTTGCAGAAATGATTAGATGCACCTGTATCAAATACCCAAATTTTGTTTATTACTGCATTAGGTTTACTAGCTTCAACATTAAGGAGATTTTCGTTTACTTTAACATCACAATAATTACTAGATTTTACTTTTCGTTTTGTACCACTTTTATTTCTATTAAAACTAAGCTTTACTCTGCAATTGGCTATTACATGTCCGTATTTTTTACACCGGAAGCAGGGACCTAACTTGTTGGGGTTTTCATTTTTATGTTTTTGCGTGTCCTCAACAGTTGTGGATAACAAAGTACTCTCGTAATTACTTGTGTCCCCCTTCACTTGACGAATGCGTCCCTCCTCTACAAGTAGTTCGTCTAAGATTTTCTGAAAGGTAAAGTCTTTCTCTGGCCAACGATAAATCGTTTGTACTATATTCTGAAAGTTAGAATCTAAATATCGAATGAGCTGAAATCCCTGATATAACTCCTCAACAGGGTGACCTAAGTCGCGTAATTTAAGTATTGTTTTCTTTACTTTAGCAGCAAATAATCCAATTCCTTCTTCCGCAACATAACGATGCGAGAAAAATTCATCTAAAAGTTGTATAGTTCTAGCTCTAGAAGAGGGTTCGAAATGCTTTTTAAGCGTGTCCCATGCAACATCACCCGAATCTACCGTTGATATAAGTGAGCGAAGATCAGGGCTAACACCCAAATATATCGTCGAATATGCCCTTGCTTTACGCAAATTGTAGTCTAGTATTTCCTTTTGTGTAGCTTTATCGTCTAAAGCGGGTTCAGTTTTATCAATAAATTTCCAAACTCCCCTTTCCATCAACAAAACCTTCATGTCATCTTTCCAGGTGTTCCAGTTCGATGCATTAAGCATCTCTATTTGGTTGTGACTTTCGTGAATATGCGAGCACATTATTACCACTTTACAACACTAATTTACAAGAAGTATAATAAACACATGCATATTGTTAGGGAAAAAAACGCTATTTCTTTACTTACCTTTTATTTCCATGACATTTTATCTCTAAATTTGCTAAAGTGAAAAAAACGAAACTTTTGTAGGCTCCTTTAAAAGTTTTCTAAGTGAAAAACGTAACTTCGTTAGCATTTGAAAATGGCGGTGTAAACATCGTCATGTCTTTAACGCCGTAATAAAAAGTTTACATTTCTCGCCGATAGATGGCGCTGTTCCTGATTTGCATAAAATAAGAACTCTTTTTTTTTTCCTATGCAAATATCCATCGTAGTCCTGCACTAACTGGCAGGTATAAAAAGGGCATCACAAGTTAACCTTTCAGTCAGACAGAGAGTGTTCTCGATCTGCTATGTTGTGTGTGTAATCAACCGACGTGATTCAAGTAGAGCCGGATCAGGGATCCGTGCTGGGGTACCCAGATGATTCAATATGATGTGATGTGTTTTGTGAATCAGAATAAGATCGCCGCTGGCGACTTATCTTCGAGAAAGCTTATTTTTATTTGTGCCACTAATCGGATGTTGCTTAAGTATTGTGTCTTCACCATGTGCACTGTGTAAACCTACCATAATCATCTTGTTTCAATAAACAAGGTACAGAAAAAAGGTACCTACTTTGTCTTTCTTATTTAAACGCATATTCAAAACCAAAGATTTCTACTGTGCAACTCAAGTTAAATGAGTTTCAACTCTGCCTAGAATCTACAAAAACTTTTTTTTTTACAGATAAAATCCAGTGACTATTCAATTTCAGCCAAAGACTTTTAATTTGTTTGTTGAATAGCTTAATTTATAATACAATATAATTAGTTAAGTTAGTTTCCTTTTCACGGTTATGGGCCTTCAAGCCCAAGTTTAAATGTGTTTTGAATATGTCGAGTATATTTATAATGCGTTTTGTTTTTAAAGTGTTTTTAACGTATACAAACAGATTTTAAGTGCCTTAAAATTATAAGAGGGCGGGCCTGTAGTGTTTTTAATCTTTTCTTGTAAATTGTGTTGTATCCTAACTTTCCAAAATGGAAGCTTCAATTACCCAAATAGAAAAATTGTCTGCCGACAATTATGAGTCTTGGCAGGAAGACGTAAGGGTATTGTTGATGGATAGGAATTGTTGGGAAATAGTCAGTGGTGTAGAAAAAAGACCCCCTGAAACTGACTCTAAGGAATTAAGGGATTACAAGATTAGATACGGGCGTGCTTATAGCACGATATTTTTGAACATTTCAAATGAATATAAGCCTCTTATTTCTGGCACTTATGACCCCAAAGAAGTTTGGGAAAAATTAAATAAACACTTTAGACCTGAATCTAGAGCTCGTGCTATGAGACTCACAGATGACTTTTTTTCATGTAGATTGAACGAAGGGGAGGAAATAGGCTTATTTGCAGCCAGGTTGAGGATGATAGTTAAGCAATTAAAAGACGCTAACGCTCCCCCAGCTGACTGGTATCAGTCATTTCAATTGCTAAGGTACTTACCCTCGGAGTATCTGGGAATTGTTCAAACAATTTACCGCTGGCCTGACGAAACATTTAAGTTCGATTTAGTTTTAGCCGAACTTTTGGCTGAAGAGGCCAGACTAAAGCAAAGTGTAGGGGATCAAGCTACCGTCGCAATGTCTAGTCAAGTGAAGCGTGTCCCACCTAAGAATACTGTAAAGAAAGACACTAGAAAGTGCTATAGGTGTGGTAGAATCGGACATTTAATTGCTAGCTGTAGAATCCCTCCCCCCAGTAATCGTAAAAGTAACAAACGACAACCCAAGAATCATATGATAGAAGCCCACACAAGTGAGGATTTAAATGATTCTTCATGGATTTTTGATACAGGGGCTAGTGCTCATTTTTGTCGGGATAAAAGACTTTTTAAAAACTTTGAACCAATTAAAGGCCGGTCGATGTCGGTCGCCATAAACGGCATTGATTGTTCCATTGAGGGAAGGGGAACAGTCGAGTTAAAATTTCAAGGTGGTAAAGTTCTAAAAACATTAAAAAACGTCCTCTATTCCTCTAAATTAAGGAGAAATCTCCTGTCAGGTCCTGCGTTGGACACTGAGGGCATTACATTTAGAGGGGGAAATAACAAAGTAGAGGTATTTTCACGTGACCGACAAAAACTATTTACAGCACACAAGAAATGTGGTCTGTACCATGTTTACCCTACAATAACTAATAAAAAGAAAGCAGAGGCTAATTTTTCTTCAAAAGGTGACAATCAGAACTTAGAACTTTGGCATAGCCGTTTTTGTCATATTAATTGTAACGCTATAATTGAAACTAGTAAGGGAAAGGTATTTGGCCTACCCGTTTTTAAATCTAGGTCGTATAAACCCTGTCATGTTTGTAAAATAGCAAAAACTAGAAGAAAGAGCTTTAAAAGTATTCCCAAGATTCGATCGAACAAACCCCTCCAACTTCTGCACATGGACGTTTGTGGACCTTTACCTAACCCATCAATATCGGGACATAAATTCTTTTTAACGATAACAGATGACTACTCAAGAAAAGTCACTGTTTATCCTATGAAGCAGAAATCTGAAGTCTTCGAAAATTTTAAGAGGTACCAAAAACGTGCAGAACGGTTTTTAAACAGAAAAATTATCAATATCAGAACTGACAATGGCATGGAATTCTGCCATAATGAATTTAAGAAGTTTTTGGAGGAGGAGGGCATTAAAGCTGAAAGAACCAATGATTATACGCCGGAACAGAACGGTGTAAGTGAGAGATTTAATTACACGGCCTTGGACGCTGTAAAAGGTATGTTACACTCCAGTAAACTGGGAAATGGTTTTTGGTCGGAAGCATTGTTATGTTTCACATTGGAACAGAGTATGTCACGCAAACCAATCTAAAACACCATTTGAGCTATTTTGTGGTCGCAAACCTTCAGTAAAGCATATATGAACTTTTGGATCAAAAGCGTTCGTAGGTGTACCACGTCAATTACGAAGTAAGCTCGAAATGAGGGCAAAACAAGGCATACTAGTTGGGTACGCAATGTTTACCCGTGGCTATAGAGTATGGCTACCGAGTGACAGAAAAGTCGTTGAAACAAGTAACGTAACGTTTGATGAAAATTTACCCACTCGTGAGAGCAGCGGAGTCGTGCTGGAACCCATTACAGCGGAAGAAAGTTTCGATGAGGAAAGGGAACCAGAAACAGAAGATTACGAGAAACCTAGCACATCCGAAGAAAAATTTGAAATAAGTAGCGGTGAATCCGATGAGGAGGAGGGAGAAGAAACAATTCGTTTTTCTAAGTCTAAAGACCGAATAGCACCACCTAAAGATGTAGTTTGGATGAGAAAAGCCGTCCCTAGGTCAGACGGGTCCAGAAATGATATATACTACGGTATATCGGGAAGCAATATAAGATTACGATCCTGTAGAGAGGTCGAGGCATATTGCAAGAAACATGGACTTAAGTATGACCCTGAAAAATTTAGTTTTAAAGGTAAAGATACCTACACCGGCATTGTGAAAGTCGAAACGAATTTAACCAGTTCCTGACTAGAGGATATAGTAATTCCAAACTCATATTTTCAAGCAATAGATTCTCAAGATTCAGAAGAGTGGAAGAAAGCTATGACTGCAGAAATGAATGTTATGTACGAAAGAGAAGTGTGGAAACTTGTACCCGTACCTCAAAATGTAAAAGTAATAGGCAATAGATGGGTATTCACAGTAAAACACGACTCAAATGGTAAAATAGCACGATACAAAGCTAGACTGGTCGCTCAAGGATTCGGTCAAAGAAAAGGTGAAAACTACGACCAAGTTTTTAGTCCAGTGGTCAATTTCTCTGTAATACGATTATTTTTCTCTTTCTTAGTTGGACATTTTCATTGGTTTCATATGCAAGTAGACATAAATTCTGCATACCTATACGCCCCAGTAAAAGAAGATATTTATATGAAGCAGCCCAAAGGATTTGAAGAGAAAGGTAAAGAAAACTACGTCTGTAAGCTCAACAGAGCTATTTACGGCTTAAAGCAGAGTGGACGTGAATGGTTCAATGAAATACACGGAATTCTAAGTGAGTTAAATTTTAATAAGCTAGAGTGGGCTAATTGTGTCTACATTTATGAAAATAGTTTAGTTTTACTACTGTATGTTGACGACATGGTGTTTATATCTAGAACCAAAGAAAAAATAGAGAAGGTAATTAAACTTTTAGAAGATAAAGTAGATCTAAAGAAGTTGGGTAGAACGAAGAAACTACTCGGGGTACAATTTGTTGAAAATAAGGAAGGTCTATTTATTCACCAGGAAGATTACATCAATAAAATTTATGAGCGGTTTAAGAAGTATCAGATACCATTAGTTTCATTGCCAATCGCAACTGGAATTGTAATGTCAAAGACGCAAAGTCCTAGTAACGATGCTGAGACTAAGGAAATGGAAAAACTGCCCTACCGTAATATTTTGGGATGTTTATCGTTCTTGGCTAGTAGAACCAGACCTGATATATCTTACGCTGTAAATATCCTTTTTCAATTTCAATCTAACCCCGGCCAACATCATTGGAACCAATTAGTAAAACTACTGGGATATGTAAAGTCAACATCGAAGTTAAAGCTAAAACTTTCCAACATTAATGAAATTTCAATAAACTGTTATTCTGATGCCGATTTCGCCTCAAATAGAGATGATCGTGTGTCGATGGGAGGCCACATCTTAATGTTAGACAAAACCCCAATCTCGTGGCGAACTTTTAAGCAGAAATGTGTAGCCTTGTCATCTATGGAATCTGAGTTTATTGCCCTGACAGAGGCATCAAAAGAGCTGTTATGGATGTATAGAATCCTAGATGAACTAAAAGGTTTAGACATTCTTCCAGAAAATTTAAAAGTTACCTTATTTTGTGACAATCATGCAGCTATCGACTTTTCAAATTCTCCTATAGAGAACAATCGCACCAAACACATACATGTAAAATACCATTTCTTAAGAAGCCTCGTTTTAGAAAAATTGTTTAAATTGGAATATATTAACACTAAACAAAACCCCGCAGACATTTTCACAAAACCCTTACCCAAAATCAGCCTGTCCACTTTCAATGACAAAATTTTTAGTTAAGTGTGAAAGACCTACTCCCGTTTGTGGGAACCTAGGCAATTTTTTTGTCTCCTATAAGCCCTTCGGCTTGAGACCTTTTTTGAGGGGAAAGGGGGGGAAATTTTTTGAAATTTTTGATGGGAAAAAAAAAAAAAAGAAAAATGAACTCTATGTAATCGTGTTTGTCCTATTATGTCTGTCTGACATCTTTACAGTCGAGGGAGTAAAGTTCCCCACGGAGTGCGATATTCTTAGCTCTGGTCTTTCTCTGAAGTTTTCGAGCAGCCTCAAAAGCGTCTCGCGAGGTGAAACTGTAATTTGCCAGAGAATCCTGAGGTGATTGGTTAGTTCTAAGAGTAGAGTATTTTCGTCCCAATCACAGGAGATGTTAAAGTTTTATTTCAGTAAGTCCCATTTTTGCTAGTGGAAGCTCCTATATGTCCACCCTAGTCTGTAAGGTGTTGTGTCAGGCATATAATGTGTTAACCTATAACACAAACTTTTTTTTCAAATTTTTTCGGGATGCATCCCAGCTCGATCTCAGTTGGATTTCAATTCGAGTTTTTTTTTTCAAATTTAATTCGTATTTTTCATTGCAATGTACTGTACTGTATTATATTGAATGAACTTTGCAAAATGTGAGTGTTTTCTAAAGTGCACTGAAAGTATATCAAGAGTAATTTTGAAGTATGAATATTTTTATGATTAGAAATGTGTTTATTAATGTCCTAGCATAAGTGTTTATATTTGAATGCATTTATATAGTAATTTCTAGTAAGTTGAAAATTTTTTGAAATGAAGTAATTTTTGAAATGTGTACTAACCATGCTGGCCAGCAACAACTGTATATAGTGTTTCTACTAACCCTTAGTGAATTTTGAAGCATTTTTTCATGCATCATGTTTAACTTAATTTTTCGTTAAAGAGGAAAGGTTACTTCTAATTTTCGTTTACTTTGAATCTGCCAGTTTCTTAAATGTCATGGAAGGCGGGCCTGTAGTATTCTACTTACTACTGCCGTGAAAGTTTAGTTTAGTTTAAAAAAAATTTGATTTTTAAATTGAGCAAGTTTCCAAAACAGAATTAAGATTTTACCATGCGTTGTGACCGATAGTGTAGAAAATAACCCAATGATCTCAGCCTTGCCTGAAGTGAGTGTTAGAAAAGTGGTAAAATAAACACAGAGACATTGCATTTGATCACCAATTCACAAATTTTATTTAACAATAGCAGGGGTAAACAGCTAGTGGCCTCTCGACATCAGAGTTTAGAAATAAAAGTAAAACACAGTACAGGGGTATCACAGCATGCGATAGTTACGCTCAAAAAACAAAAAAAAATATAAGAGTGCTTTAATTTCCCATTATTAGCCCCTGTAAATTAAACAAAAAAAGAAAAAGGAAATGCTTAAATAAAATTGTCATGACAAAAGTAGCTCGATTGGATCCAAGTACTTAAGTTAAAAGGCTCTGCTGCAGCAAAAAAAAAAAATATATATAAAAATTATTTATCCCATCAAAAAGGAAAAAAAAAAAAAAAATTTTTTTTTGGGCAAGCGAGTCCCCACCTTCTCCAAGCCTTCACAAGGCATCAAATGAAATCCCACTCTAAATCCTATCCTGTTACTTAAAATCCCCACGATTACAACCAAAGAGCAGAGCTTAAATAATAAACAAAGAATCACATTACAGTATTTTGTTTTTCCCCATAAGCCATAAAATTTGGATATGCAAACAAACACAATCAAGAAATTTCAGTAGCAAAATCAGTAAGACAAGAAAAGAACACATAATTAACAACCCCCAATATGGCAAGGATATTCACATATTTTGACATAATGAACTGAACTCAACAATTGACAAGATTAAAACATGACGTTACAGGTAAGTTACACTTCGGGATAATACTTAAAGAAAAATTTTAGCTTTTACATTTGTCTTCAATTCCCCCCCTCCCTTAGGTTAGGTGAAAAAAAAAGAAACTTCTTTAAGTTAGGATAGTTCAAGAGTGGACAGGCTTCCTGAGTCGATTGTCTAGCATATCTGGGAGAAAAGAAGAAATAGGAATGGGCTCACCCGATTGACCAGCAGTGGTTCGGTGACAGTGATCCTCAGGGCGCGGATGGTCGGACGCAGTTAGCTGCAGGGCTGAGCAGCATAGACCTTCTTTGGACGGGAGCACAAGGTCTAAAAAACATGATGGCTTTAGCGGTGGGCGTCATAACGGCTCTCCGCTGGGTACAGATGGTGCAGAACTCGGTCGTCGACGGCTCCTGAGCCGGGCAACCACGATCCCTTTTCAGGCCTGGATATGTCGGTCTTGCATAAGCGATAGCGCAGGGGCGCTAAACTTGTCGCCCATCAGGAAGTCTGCTTGAACGATGATGGGAGCCGCAAGCCCATTTCTTCAATTACAACAAAAAAACTAAGAGGCGGTGGTGGATCACTGCCCTAACAAAGGGTTAAGTACGTGATATCTCTCCAACGAAAAAAAAAAACACATTGCTTCAAGTGATTAGACGTCCATCAATCAAAAGGAATAAAATGTAAAATGGTGATCATCATTAGTCCTGGCCCACTGGCCTACGATTTTGGGGGATCACATCCTATAAGTTGCTTAATGGGGCGACAAACGTCGAACTTGGACAAAAAAAAAAGCGAGAAGAGAGTCCGGGAATCACCCTCCTTACAGCACCGCGTCAGCTCTCAGAATGAATCTTTTCGCCCCACGCTTGGGGAGCTTCGAAGAGACGCCGGCCGCGGGGACCAATCAGAGCGCGCCATCTCAGCCGGGAAACTTCGAGAACATTCGATCGACGGGGGAAGGAAGCGAGAAAATAAGAAAATGGCGGCCAGCAACTACTGCACGCGGGAAAGAAACCAACTTGGCCGAGAAGAAACGCAGGCAAGAACGGCCATCTTGAAATGGGAAAAAAAAAACTTAATGATCAAAAGGGCATTAAAAAAACGTTATTAAATTTCCTAAAATTTTAGCGGGAGATAGCTAATCGTCCGAGACAACCCTGGGTAAAATTTGGAATAAAAATTAAATTAGAAGAGAGTAAAACTAATTAAAAACCGGACATGAACAAGAGATATTGCAAGAAATGAGTTAGGCTATTGAAGAGAGAGGGAAACTTAATAGTCAGCAGAAAATCGACAGAATTTACCTGATAATTAAAATTACACCTCCGGAGACCGGGCAAACAAAGGCAGAATTAATTTAAAGAAAAGGTAATTATTTAAAAAAAGATCCTAACAAAAAAAGGATAAATAGTAGTAATTTAAAAGAAGTTAGCTATTGAGTTATAGAAGAAGAGTCATCCAGACCATTATATCTCCTGACAAAAGGTATTTAAATTAAACTTCCAAGTTAATTACAAGTATTAAGAAAATAAATAATTAATGGTTAAAACAATTAAAATAAAAATTACTGCTTTTGATTTGTAAAAAACATTATCCCCCAAAAACAATACAACAGGCCCTTGTTAGGAAAAAAAAACGCTATTTCTTTACTTACCTTTTATTTCCATGACATTTTATCTCTAAATTTGCTAAAGTGAAAAAAACGAAACTTTTGTAGGCTCCTTTAAAAGTTTTCTAAGTGAAAAACGTAACTTCGTTAGCATTTGAAAATGGCGGTGTAAACATCGTCATGTCTTTAACGCCGTAATAAAAAGTTTACATTTCTCGCCGATAGATGGCGCTGTTCCTGATTTGCATAAAATAAGAACTCTTTTTTTTTCCTATGCAAATATCCATCGTAGTCCCGCACTAACTGGCAGGTATAAAATGGGCATCACAAGTTAACCTTTCAGTCAGACAGAGAGTGTTCTCGATCTGCTATGTTGTGTGTGTAATCAACCGACGTGATTCAAGTAGAGCCGGATCAGGGATCCGTGCTGGGGTACCCAGATGATTCAATATGATGTGATGTGTTTTGTGAATCAGAATAAGATCGCCGCTGGCGACTTATCTTCGAGAAAGCTTATTTTTATTTGTGCCACTAATCGGATGTTGCTTAAGTATTGTGTCTTCACCATGTGCACTGTGTAAACCTACCATAATCATCTTGTTTCAATAAACTACAGAAAAAAGGTACCTACTTTGTCTTTCTTATTTAAACGCATATTCAAAACCAAAGATTTCTACTGTGCAACTCAAGTTAAATGAGTTTCAACTCTGCCTAGAATCTACAAAAACTTTTTTTTTTACAGATAAAATCCAGTGACTATTCAATTTCAGCCAAAGACTTTTAATTTGTTTGTTGAATAGCTTAATTTATAATACAATATAATTAGTTAAGTTAGTTTCCTTTTCACATATGATGAAAATTTAAATATAACTTACAACACGGGAGAGTCCTACTTCATACTGATGAAACCGAAATATTACTGCAAGGAAAAGTTCCATAGTCTGTTAAAAGGTTCCTTTAAAGCTTGGCTTAAATGCCGATATGCTCGGCCCCCGTCGAAGCAACTCAATAAAAGTCCATTTCCACGCAAAGAATAACACGCCAGCTTGAAAACTAAACACTAAAACGGGATTCGAAAGCTTGACTGGTGACGGAACTCTTGAAGGCACAAGATGATGATACTTGTAGAATACGACAACAAGGATGATGACAAAAAAAACACTAGAGCCGGAACACTTGCTTCATAACGCCGCTACACTCCTCGGTGAAGACACCTCGGTAACGCCGAATGACGGAAAACACCGGCCGGGTCTTGAGTTGAAAATGACAATGTGCACGTATGCTGTCATTATTAAAAGTCAGCAATGAGCAGTTTTACAATGGGATTGCTCGGCCCATAACCAAAATCTTAGAAGATATTATTCGCATTTTGCCAGCAGTGGTGATTTAACACTTGAAATTATGAGACATCATTAAGAAACCAAAAGTTCTTTAATTAAAATAAATATTATAAAGTTCAAATACTTTCACGCTCGCTGAGCGTCTTACAGAACTAGCATACAGAGAATATACAGAGGCTAGAATCGAATAGCATGCCATAGAAATGCAATAACTCACAGGCAAAAGGAACCACATTATATACGTACAATTCACATGTGCAACAGTTAATTTGCATAAAACAAGGTTCTGACCGGCCAATCTGAAACAAAATGTCTCCGTTACTATGGAGATATGCTGCGGCGATCACGGCTCATGAGAAAAACCGAAAGAAGAACCGCGGGAGAAAACGTGACGTCACGCGGCGAGTGAAGTTGCCGACGAACTTCGGCGAACGCCGGATAGGGGAAACAAACGCGCGGGAGGCTAGCAATTTTGACTCTTTCAGGGTGCGCCGAAACACAAATATTGCACCGAACTGCGCTTTTAGCCGGTCTGCACCGAATACGTCATTTTGACTCTTTGTTAAATTTTTGCCACGCTCATTTATCTTTTAAAGTGTGTATGAAAAGCTAGTTAGCAGTAAAGCAAGATTCAAACTGCGTACGAAAGCTGCATTCCGAAGCCATTCTACCCACCCCGGATCGGACCAGTCGGGCTTTGTTAGTCACCTCTATCAGGGACGGCCAGATAGGCAAACAAGTACCGTAATTTATGGAAGAAACTCCGCACCCGGCATAAACGCCGCAGCCACGATCGTTGGTGGGGGGAGGAGGGGGGGGGGTGATCGTGGTCAGAAGAAGTCAATGCCAGATAAATTCAATTTCTAAAATAATTTCTTAATTAACAAAAAATAAATAAATAAAAAATATGTTGCATTACTTATTAGACCTAATTTATTAGAAAAGCTATTAAGTTGATCGGATATATTTCGGGAGAAATTGGATAAATGGTAAAAAAAAAAATCTTTTTTCTCCCCCTTCCCATAGAATGTTTTAAAGTATTTACCGTTATTTTACGAAGCTTACGATTTCTATTTTCAAATAATCAGATATCACTGTTCATATTCACAAAGGCGAATTTATAGAAATAAAAAAATAAGTTCTAAAAACCGTCTTGCATCCGCACAAAGTTCGGACAGACTACCAGGCGCCATCAAAATTAAAACATCAATCGATGTGTGAGAAGAGGCTCCAGTTAAAAGTAAACATTTTACCCCCGCGGATGGCCAGCTGTTGATTACGTAATGAGCTTGCTTCAGCAAATTGTTGTTTTAAACTGAATGTTGTGTAACAACACTTGATCGTTCTATTTATTTATTATTTTTTATATTTATAACATTGGGATTTATTTTAAAAGCACTCAGCATTTCTTGAGCATACCAATTAGTTGGCAGTGTTTATTCGATAGAGTTTTCCTGCACAGGGCGCAAAGCCGCAGGGCGATAAAAAAAAAATAACTTTTAGATTAGCTTTACTTATTTTTTGGGGGGAGTGGGGGGGGAAGGATTAAACTCGCACCGGGCGCAAGATAGACTAATTTTGGCCGAAATTCAGTATTTTAAGAACAATAGAGGTTCATGTGAAAAACGGGTGCATTTAATAGAGGGTACTGCACTTTTGCGGTATTTTACAGAACTTTAACCCTTCAAAATATAAAATTCAAAACTTCATTAAAATTTAATTATAGTTCTAAAATGTAGATGTAAAAGATTTACTTCTATTTTTTTTTTCTTTTTACTTAATTGGGGAGACATCGGTTGGATGTATGAAGCCATCCACTTCAGAGCACCGGACATGGACCCATCTCAGGGCGCTCTGACTTTCTTCAAAACTGAATCAAAGATTAAACCTCTTTTCTATGGGGGTAGGTTCGCGTTCTGATTCGCTACGCTGTGATCTGTGCACGCTAAAGAGTACGTGTCGGTGGTGGCGCCATCTTTTGAGAAAATTATTACGAAACGAATTTTTCGATTTTTGTTGAAGATCGGCTAAAAAAAATTAAAAATATTGTAAACGCCGCACTTACTATTTTTGAACTTTTAAACTCATAAACGCCGCAGCGTTTCTTCCATAAATTACGGTAATCATCGCAACGGGCACCGTTTTTTGTTTATAAAGGGGCACGATTTCCAACTTAAAATCATAAAAGCAATTTTCAAAAAAGTAAAAGGGACGTCTTTTTCTACGTTTGCAGGGTGGAGTGGGTGTCATGTACCGCAGGGCCGCCCCTGATCTAAACCAGACCGGTCCGTAAAGAAAACAGTATATTACGGTGACGTCCCAGCCCCTAAAAAACCACGGTTTATGACCCGGCCCGTAGCAAGAGTGAAAATTGGAAGCATGACCGGTTTAGAAATCAGAATCTAGGCTGTCTGAATTAATAGAATATTTCATTTCAAAATAATCCGGAAATCCGCTGCCAGTGGTGTAGTCACGGGGGGGGGGGTAGAGATCTGTGCGGGCCCAGGCTTTTGCAGCACGATTCATTCAAGGCACGGGCTGACCTCAGCGTTTTCTAGAATGGACCGGAACAAGCGTATACTTTTAAAGACGGTCCTCTGCGTTTGCAAAATCGAGCCTTTCCGGAAATTTTTGCTCTCCCAAAATTTGGACAAGACCAAACGATTGGCTTGTGATTTCCCCCCGCCCCCTTCCTTAAATCATGATTAATATACGAGCTGGACCGGGTCTGAATTTTTTATTTTGATTAAATGCCGGGCCGGGCTAGACATTTTCGGCCCGTGAAGATCATGAGCGGGGAGATGCCATCTCACTACTTTTTCATTCGAGCTTATGTCAGCAAAAGTAACCGTTCTTCACTTTTCATCATGGACGCATGATTTTTGAGTCTTCAGTTGCGAGTGTTCCTAAACCTTTTTTCTTAAAACTACACCACTGATTTTCTTTTTGTGTGTGTGCAGGCTCTAGGAGACGGGGCGACGCCCTGGGCCTGTGTTCAGCCAAAGTGCGTCCGCAAATTTTTCAGAATGTGTTACGAATTTCATTTATAGATCCGTAATTAAAATCTTTATTTTAAAATAGACTAAATTTTGAATACATAATTCTAGAATGATATAAACGGCAGAAATGTTAATTCTACTATTTAAGTATTAGTATTTTTACAACCTTCGAACATGCATTAAAAGTACCATTGCATATAAGAAATACTTCCCTCCCACTCTCTTTCCATTTAGCATTTATATGAAAACCATTAAAAAGAGCAGTTTCACACACACGCACACACAAAAAAAATTCCTTCCGTCCATGTAAATCCATGTATTGTTTTTACCAAGTTGCTGATAGCATAGCCTGTATACACCCTTTTTTTTTCCAGAGCTTTCCTAAAGTGCTTTCAAATAGTGTTTTGCTTTTTGCAAATGGTGTTTGCTTGCAAACTTTGCTTTTCTTGTATGCATTTATTGTGTTCCTAAATCTTCAATTTTATGCTCCAAAATCATGTTAATTCTGATCTCGAATTTTAGTTTTCCTCGGAAACTATTTTTTTGTGCTCCCGAGGTGCTCCCAAATGGAATTTTTCTGCTCCCGAGGTGCTCCCAAATGAAATTTTTTCTGCTCCCGGGGTGCTCCGAAATCGAGTGTTGGAGTTAACATCCCTGCTCGTGAATAGTTTAAACAAAGAATGTGAAATTTTATTTATTAATACAGCTCATCTTATACTGGCCAAAGGAAAATTTAATTTGAGAGGTTGGCATTATACAGATGATGATGATAATTCAAATGAAATTACTCCAGTATTAAGGATTATTGTGGAATCGAAAAGTTGATGCTCCAAATATCAATCTTAATTGTTGAAGTTATGTTTAAAAGAGTCACCTTTTTGTTGCTCATAAAATATTTGACCCGATAGGAATTTTTTTCCAGTCACATTGATGCCAAAATTGCTATTGCAAGAAGTGTGCAAGTTGACCTCTCATGGGATTCTGAAGTCAAGTGAGAAATCAAGGAGGAATTTATGAATTGGTTTTCTGAATTACACCTCCTTAAGCAGATATCCATACATTCTGTGATTCTAGTTTCCTCGCATATGCTGCAGCTGTGTTTTTAGACATTAGATGACGTGTATGTGACATTGCTTGCTGCAAAGTCAAGAGTAGCTCCAAAGAAATCTGCAACTATTTCTCGTTTAGAATTGATGGCTGCAATGGTAGAGCTCAATTATGTAATAGAAGGTCTTCAGTGGAAAAATGTGAAAAGACTATTTTAGACTGATTCAATGACTGTGAAAAGACCTAGATTCAAAGAAAAGAGCTTTGGACCCAAGGACTGATCTATACCCCTAGGGGCCCAGGGCACAAATACTTTTGGGGGCCACTGCACAAAAATTTTCCACAGAATATTACTTAATTAAATTAAGTTAAAACTAATTATCATTCCTAAGTTTACATATGTAAACATTTACAAATCAGTAAAATGTCACGACAAATACCACTTTTATGAATTTTTTAATTTTGAAATGTTTTTATGGGCAGTATTTACAGTCGTCACACAAATTAAAAACGATAAGAGGAGGAGCATGCTGAGGTGTCCTATCAAATTTGCAAATATCGAATCAAATGCATAATTTTTAACATTACAAGTTACATTAAATTAAAAATTTTGAATATTTGTGATGAAATGAAGTAAGTAATCAGAAGTTTTTTTCTTGAGAGATAATTTTATTAGTTATTATGATTACATAAAAAGAAGTTTTGGGGGCCCCTAAAAATCGGGAGCCCAGGGCACGCGCCCCGAATGCCCTGCCGTAAATTAGTCCCTCTTTGGACAGTCTTCATTAACAGTCATGTACAAGAAATAAGAAAGTTGGCTGATTCGGCTCTTTGGAGGCATATTGCCGGAAACAGTAATCCAGCGGATCTGTTGTCAAGAGGTTGCTCTTCAAATCAGTTACCTTTGGCTAAATAATGGGTGGATTCTTCATGGTTGAAAGAATCTGAATTAAAATAACCCATTATTGAAAAATTGTTAGATGAAGTGGCAATTTAGTGAGAAAAAAGGAAAACAAGTTCAACAGTTATAAGTCAAGCAAATGTTAGTCATCCTAATGAACCAGAAATTTCTCAGGTTTGCAACATTGATCATAACAAGCATCAACATTGTAAATTTATATAGTATCATGACTATTTTTTGAAGTATGATCAAATTGTATGTATGGTAGCTTGGATCCGAAGATTTATTCATAACTGTCAAAGTCCATCAAATTTAAGAAAATCCGAAGAATTATCTTGTCATGAAGCTGAAAAGAAAATAATACAAGATATATCTTTCACCGAAAATGACGACAAAAAATTGAGACGCTTATCAACATACACAGATGATGATGGTCTGTTAAGACAAAAATTAATTTAAGAAATGATCTTTCATAAACCCTATTAATTTACCTTCAGATTTGTTTATATGTGTGTGCTGCCTACAGAGCAATCCATTTAGAACTGCTATCATCTTTGGACACAGTGACATTTCTCTTAAGTTTTTGCCAATTCATTGCTTGAAGAGATGCCTTCAGTCGTATATTGTGAACAAGTACCAATTTTTGTGGGGCATCTAATCAGCTGAAATCCATAGATTGGGATGAGATAGCAAAGTACAGTACAACAAAAAGTATACAGTGGTTCTTTAACCCACCCACTGCTATCTCGGTACGACAGTAACATAACGACGGTAGGGTGACCCGACGGTGACGTCACAGCGACTACGTGTGTGTTGGAGCTAAATAATTTTATTAAACTAAATATATTTTAACTGAATTCAAATTTAAGATGCTAAAAATTTATTTTGCCCAATTGTTTTCCCTTGGCCTTGCATCAGCCATCTATTTCATAAAGTTTTTTTTCATGTGCCAATTAGGCTTAAGTTTTGTTTATGTTATTCACCCATGGGTTAAACCTATCTTAATTGTATTAAAGTTCAACTAAAATTAATTAATATCAGTTTAAAAATAAAATTCAAATGGGTTTAAAACTTCTTCATAACCCTAAATAGTAGTAGCTTTAATAAATTAAAAATGTAATCAAAATAAAACCCCTAATTCTTATTGAAAAAAAAATTAAATAAATAAAATTGAAATAATATACTTTTTATTCAATGAAGACCCAAGACAACTTCAAAGTAAAATTTAAAAACCTAAGCTCAATATTTAATAAAGTTGTTGTGTTTAGTTGTTGACTACTGCTGCTGGATGGAAATAGCCTCTGTACTATGGCCCAGTAGTTTAATGATGTCATGCTTCCTGAAAAATAAGGGTCTTCCTTTTGACAAATAGATGCTTAGGTTCTCTAAAGAATCATGGGTGAAGAGTGAAAAGCCTGAAGTGAAAGGCAATTTTCTGAGGTTGTTTTCAATATGCAAATTTATTGAACCTTTATTTTATGCAAATGTTGCATACTTTTTTAATTCTGTAACTGTAAAATTAACCTGTTTTATATAGTATATAAAGTGTCTGCTTTATGAGAAAACACACAGGCCAGGCTGCTAATACAGCTAGAAGGTTGCCCTAGTCATGAGAAGGGCATGATTTATTTCTGCCAGATACTTTAAAAAAGGCTTGCATTGGAACTGGAAATTTTTCCATTTAAATTTATTGCAGATTGCCTGGTTTATCTTAAAATCTGAAATTGTTTTTAAAATTTTTTTTTGTTTTGTAAGTGTTCTTTTTGTGCAATGTTTAAATAAATTTAAGTAGAGAAAATATAAAGTGTCGTCATTTTTTTTCTAGTGGTACAACTCAAACTGTGGGTCATTTTCATGACATACTTGGCATTTCATCCACGGACCCAACAGTGTGACCCGGATGTGACTGTTTTGTGAAGTCACTTTTTGATCACAAGTGGTCACGGTGCTATTAGGGTCTGCCCTCAAAGACTGAAAGTAAACTATCTCAGACACTCACACATACATTTTAGTTTAAAATTATGATATTAAGGGGGGGGGGAATAGATAAGTATTTATGTTAAATTGCCTCCCAACAACTTAAGGTATGTTAGGTTTAGACTGTAGACAAGACTCAATGGTTCATCAACTGTTGTAATTTAATTGATATCTTGTTTTATGCACAAGAGTGTAGTTGAAAAGATTGGAAACAGAGTTTGAAAATTGGTAGTTTTTAATAAAGAGCTAGTTGAATTAATGGAGTCATATTTATGTTAAAGAAGCCTTTAATAAATGCTCAGTTTTGTCTTTAATTTTGTGTCTTCAGAATTTCATATGTTAGTCCTTACAAACCAGTATTACTGGTAGTAATAATTTTGCAATCTTCTGTTGATGAGTATTATTTAGTCTTGACAGAAAGTTTCCCAGTTTGGCTGTATATCACCTTAAAGTTTTATTAATTGCAGCTTTAAAAGTGAAAAGGCATTTTCAGGCTGAGGAGATGCATATTCAGTTTTTTATTCATATGAAATTTTCATGGAAAATTGGTGGGTTGCAATTTGTTTTTTGTCTATCTGTATTGCAATCAATGATGTATGCAGACTTCCTTCAGGGGGGGGGAGGGGGTAAGTTATAAACATAACTTTGTGTTAAAATGCATGGGGGGTTTGACCTCCCCCTATATGCTAATAATTGCAATAATTATGGAAAAAAAACTTTTTTTTTAGTTGATTAGGGAGTATAAAGATTTAATATTTTATCCATCTTTTCGTGGTGTAATTTAATAAAAATAAATTGCAATTGACATCATTGTACTTATGTTTCTTTTGTACTGTTGTATTTAATTCTTCAGCTTTCTACTGTGCACGTGTTTTTGTTTCCATGGTCTGTTAATTGAACTTATTTTCGGGGATAAGATTGATAAAAAAGGAAAAAGTCTGAAAGAATGTGAGTACATCATATGAGCAATAATACTTATGAATTTCAAGTTCAATAAATATTGTAATTGCTACTGATATTAAATCTGTCCTGTTTATATGCAATTTTGTCCTAATGAAAAATAAAAGATTTCAGAAAAATTTTAAGAAATTACACTGATTTTTTATTTTATTTTATTTATTTATTTATTTATTACACAACGAAAAAGACTGAAAATCAGACAAAAGTCTCAAGAATCTCATCTCTGTAATTTTCATCTAAATTGACTTTTTATTTATATTACTAAAAGATACTACTTTATTATAACTATTTTACAAGAAGTTGCCTTTTTTATGCAGGAAAATCTAATTCTCAAATTTAGGAGATCATTATAGCCTTTTTTTGAATGTATGAAGCATTCTGTTAACATTTTATCATAGTAATTTAAAAGAATATATGATTTCAAAGTATTTAAATTTATGTCTGATCTTTAAAAAAATATTAAATTAAACTGAAACAATATAACATTTGCTTTCAAACAGAAGCTCCATTGTATCATGGTGAAACTTGGGACCTAATGCAGAGGCGATGGTCCAAACTTGAAAAGGATTTCAAGTTAAAAACGGGCAAGTTTGATATAAGTAAAGTGCCTGATATTTATGATTGCATCAAATATGATTTGCAACATAACCATCATAATCTTCAGTTTCCTCATGCAGAAGAGCTTTATATATATGCTAAAGCACTAGCTGACATTGTCATTCCACAGGTAAATTTGCTTTCCTTTGTATACTTTTACCTTAAAAATTTCTTTTCTATGGAAAAATCAATAGGTAATTTGAAATTTAGAATGTTTGAAAAAATTGCTAAAGAGGTGAATTTTTGAGAAATTTCCAGCTGTAAAAGGGTACTGAAACTACTGTAATTAGATCTTTTGTCAGTTTTATTTTAATGTTTTACTCTGTATTCTGATAGGCTGCTGTTGTTGCTATGGAAGTGGATAAATGAAAATAAATTTATTCTAAATTAAGGCATATCAATATCGCAATGCATATTTCATATGAAACAAAATATTATGTGAAATTCAACTTTCTGCAGGGATGTTAATTCTGCGCCGAGCTGCTCCGAAACGCAAATCTTGCGCCGAACTGCACTTTTAGCCGATTTTTGTGCCGAGCTGTGCCGAATACGTCATTTTGACTCTTTGTTAATTTTTTTGCCACGGTTGCAAACTTTGTTTTTCTTATCTGCATTTATTGTAAGTGTTGACTCTAGATTGATTTTGCAGGGCGCAGTGCCCGGTGGCCCTTTTATCGTCTTTTTAGTGCCCGGCGGCCCTGTTTCTCATCTTTATTCAAAAAATTATGATTTTAAATAATCCGAAGCCCTCCTGCTTTTACATTTTTATTATTATTAGTCAGCAATCACTACTTTTTATTTCTTACATACCATTTGCGGCTAATCACGAAAATACGTTAATTAAAACGGCTCCTTCACAGAAATACGATTGAGTACAATAACTCTATCATAAAAATAGGTTCGATTGAAAGCGGCCCTTTCATGAAAACCGTCTATAAAATCGGATCTTTCCCACAAATGCCTTTTTAAAATATTCTATTCTTTCAGATCGAAATACTGTTACTGCCTTTTTCATTGTCTTTGCATTTGCGCGAGCCGAGTATCCCAAAAGCAGGCCTCTCTTGTATGTTTTGTTTTTGCTGACTCAATGAGAAGCCCGATCAGCCCGGCAGAACTACCTGGGCATTTTACTTAGGAATTGGCGGAAGAAAATACGGTTGGGAAAATCAAAATTTTTTTAAGTTATCTAAAAATTTGCGATTCCATCTGTCAATCCTCAAATATTGGTAGGTACGTTTGATAAATAAGTAGTTGCTAATTATCAAACAATCATTATTCCAGAGTTCGTCGCCAGCTGTATATAGTTATTGCTCTTTATGTTTTTAATAGTTTTGCGCACTAGCAAGGTTTTTTTTTTTTTTTTTAATTTCCCTCTAAACGATTTCCTCTTTTTTAATCGGCTTACAGCTATTTACTAACCATACATAATTAAGGATGATACAGAAAGTATGCCATAGCAAAACGATGTTTTGCTATTCGAAAATTGTGCGTGATTTGCTTGCTTGCTATGGCAAGCCTAGACAAGGGATATCTCCTAAGGGGGGTGCCTTGGTTGGATGACTTTTTAAAGAGTTCTAACGTGTATTGACGTTACATTTGATGAAACCGACAAAAACTCCAGACCGACAGTCGCACGGCCGCACTTCAACGCTTCCGGCGTCTCCTATGTTCAGTGGCTTTATCCACTCAAATCGATCTAAAAAACGTGCGATTTGCGACGTTTTGCGAATAAAGCAATTGAAAGACATTATACTTTTGCCAAAAAAGGAGCATATTAATGATCTTTTGCTTTAGCAGTGTAGCGCTAGGGTTATTGGCGCCCGGTGCGGTCCTTCAGTTTGCTGCCCCATTCATTCTAAGTTTCAGCATTCTGGCCCCATTTCGGTCCTTTAGTTTTCCACCATATTATTTTTAAGTGTCCTGCCGGCCACCATCCTTTTTATTATCTTGCCACCCGGGTGCCCCCCCCCCCTCTTATTACGCCACAGTTTTAATTATATAAAATTAGAGTGACTGCAGAGTATATGAGACTATTGACAAGATTTGGTATTCTAAATATTCATATTATATATTTTCTGTTTTTTTTTTTTTTGTTTTTTTTTTTAATTCTCAACATTTTAATGAATGAAGAAAAAATATTAAAAGCAAAAGATAACTAGTTCTGGGTAAGGATGTCTTAAGAAAGCAAACTGTGTCATCAGTTAACAGATAGGTTATTCATAAAACAAACTGTCATCAATTTAAGCTTATTTTCAGTTTTTAAAAACTTTTAAAAAAATCGAAATAATTCTGGTAGGTTTTTAATGTATAATTTGTTTAAGTGCTTCTGGCAAAAGGATGTTAATTATTTTAAGCTGATTAAAAACATTTGATAGTTAAAATATTAATGCTTTTTTCATTTTCAAAAGATTAAAGCAAGGTTTAAGAAAGCAAATTTTTAAAGAGACTTTTTTAAGTATGTTACAAAAAATTAAAAATAAAGCTTTATGAAAAATAAATTATTTAAAATATGTTAAACTGTATTCCATACCTTCTGAATTCAATTTTCCCAATTTCTATAGTTATCAATTGGTGGATGAGTTGAATTGTTTGATGCAATTCCAAATAATGTCGAATAGTAATAAAGGTATATATTCAGTAACTATAAAAATCTTTACTTGGTAATCATTCAATAATTATTGCGAACAAAAGAATTTAAATAAAATTATGAGTTATATTATTAAATTTTGTACATCCTGCACTGCAGAAATTTTATTATTTTTATTACATGCTAAACACATCTATCCTAATCCACTTACACTGACAGTCCTTTTCTGTTTAAAAGTTTGTACCAATATATGTGAAATATCATATATGAATGTGATCCAGTAATTGTGGTCCAGTAGTCATAGTGTGATATAAAATTGAGGAACAAAAATTAACAGTCCCTCTGCCTTCCCCTGCTGCTTAACAAATCGTGTCTGGCTAAAAATTTCTGAAACCTTCTTCAATAAATGCACTATCCTTATAAATAATAAACATCTACATCACGTAATTTTGAGGGGGGAAAAAATTAAGCAGAAAATTCAAAATTACTTAGATTAAAACTTCTTTTTTTTTTAAATCAAAAACTTCTAGTTATGTACAGATTTAATTCACATATTTATGTCATGTTTAGAGCAAAATATTATCAACAAATCATTTTTCCTATTTCGCTTACTTCTACAGGATTTTTCTCCAAAAGAAGGGGGGGGGGGAAACTAAAGACAAACTGGAAAAAATCTAACTATGCATTGTAAGTCAGAACACATATTACAACTCTACAAGTTAAATTTTTGGGGATCAGATAGTTTCAAACCACTTTCTAGATATGTTATCTACCTGTACATTCTTGTGGAACCCCAAAGTGCCCTTTTTGAAATTTCCCCCCAGGCGGCCTTTTTTTTCTAGAGTCAACACAGTAAAGAAATCGTCAATTTTATGCTCCAAAATTATGTTAATTCTGATCCCAAATCTTAGTTTTCCTCGTGGAAGCTAAATTTTTTGTGCTCCCAAGGTGCTCCCAAATGGAATTTTTCTGCTCCCGAGGTGCTCCCAAATGAAATTTTTTCTGCTCCCGGGGTGCTCCCAAACTGAATGTTTGAGTTAACATCCCTGTTTATGATAGTTAAAGTATTATTGAGTTGTAACTATGCATGTGTTATATTTTTTTCATAGTATCCTTTTTTAAGATATAAAATTATAAAGTACTGATAATAATTTTTGGGGACTGTATTTAAGTAATAATTCGGTCATATTATTTATCTTATTATTCAATTTGAAACAATGTTAGTTATTTGTAACCTCATTTTAGGAATATGGCATTAATCAGCAAGAAAAACTGACAATTGGTCTTGGAATTTGTACACCTTTGTTAAAGAAAATCCGTGCTGATCTTCATAGAAATATCGATCCAACTGCGGATGAGACAGAAAATGTCAATAGACTTAATCCCATGTGAGTTCTTTTGCTTATGTAATTCGTCTTCACATGCTACTGCATTTATATGGGTTACTTTACTACAAAACACTTTATCTGAAATACAATTTTAAATTCCATCTCTGCATTTTCAAATTTGCCTTTAGCAGAAAATGTTTTAATTCTTTTCCTTGAAGCCTTCTTTTCTGAGGCATATTGATAAAATGAAAAGAAAAAAAGCAGCTGATTTTGGAAATGTATATTAAGGTTAATTGTAATCAGATTATTTTTAAAACTCTAAAAATTAAAGCCACTACACTTAAAATGCTCTTTTAAATATTTTATATGTATGTGAATATAATAAAGAAAGAAAATCAAGTCTTACACTATTTTACTTTTGATTATTCCCCTTTCCTCTTTATGTTATAATGTTTCATTTCCTTGAACTCATGACTAAATTTTATTATTCTAAGAAAATCAAAGTACGGTTGTGGGGAAGTAAATTTACGAAGTTTATGCAGTGTCGTAGCTGGAGGGGCACCTTCACATACATCACAAACCTCTCAATTCACGTCGGGCCTGTTCCTTCGAACTCCTGGCCCAGTAGCCAGGTTTCACATTGCTCCCCCCTACATATGAAACCTGGTTATGCCATTGAGCTTATATATTATTTTTAGAACTTTGCTAGGTCCAAAAAAAATTCCTCTAAAAGTTCATAATGTATCAAACATCCATATTTATTTTAGGTATTCTCACGGAGTTTCATCTCCTGAGAGACACGTCAGAACTCGACTTTACTTTACGAGTGAAAGCCATATTCATTCCTTGTTAACTGTGTTACGTTATGGAGGTCTCCTCGACGTAAGTAAAGTTAGTAAATTACTTTTTCTCCTTAAATACTTTTATATAATTTGTGGTCTTTATTGTGATAAATATTATATGCTTCTTTTTGTTTCTTTAGAGCAATTTTATGTTTAACAAAACCTAAAAATTCTTCCTTTCCTCCCCCCCTTCCAAAATTTTTTTCTAATTTCTAAAATTCTAAAAATTAAATTGGGCATGTTGTTCAATTTATTTTGTTTTTCTTGTTAGTTTAATTCTAGTGCCCAGTAACTTTAAAAAAGTGATACAGTAAGCTTGCAAAAACCTCACTAATAGTTTATTATTTTCTAAAAAAAAAAAAAAATCAGTTAACAGTATTCCTATTCTTTGCATGAGAAACAAATATTTTCAGGAACACACAAACTATAAATATTCTTACCTTTTTTTAAGTGGGCTAATGGGAATTTATTACTAAATTGTATTTCTATAAAAACATAAAAATGTTGGCTTTATTGTTTATTAAAGGTTTCCTTAGGTGTATTTGTCTTTCTTTTCTTATAAAATAGTGGCAAGAAATTAATATATGCAGATCTGAAGTATAAATTGAAATAATGTAATTGTAGAAAACTTTGTGTAAAAAATCTTGCAAGTTTGGTTTAAAGGTATAAGATATTGTTATATTTGTGTTTTACTATACACTTATACAGTAAGGTAGTTTTAGGTAACCTACATTACCCTGGTCATATTACTATGCATTTGAAAATATGCATTATAATTTTTTTTTAGTGTATTTCTATTATTATGCTAGAAAACTTCAATTTACTTCGTTCAAATCATGTTTTTTTTTAATGCCATATCTATTTGTAGTTCTTCAAATAAAAATGTATGCATTCATTATTAAAGGGCTGGTATAAATTCACAAAATTTTGTTACTTATAACTGGAAGTTAGAACTTTATGTAACTAATAGATAGCAAAGTAAAATAGACTGCTAACAAAAATTCCTCAATTCATATTGAAATAAACTTGTATGTCAGTAAACAGGGTGTGTAACCAGTACAGAAAATCAGGAAAGTCTGGAAAATAACAAGAAAATGGGAAAATAAGTCAGAAAAGTCTAGAAAAAGACTAGAAGATGCAAAGTGGGTGAGGAAAGTTCTCCAAAAGAATCAGTTTTCCCCTGTATGAAAATTTTTTGGCAGATTTTTTTTTTTTAATCAGACTCTAGGGAGTGAAAATTTCTAATAAAGGTGATTTATGTTTAGCTAGAATGAATGAGTTGTTTGTGGGTATGTGATGCTCACACCTGTTTTAGATTCTATGATGAAGTATTTCTTGTGACAGTAGAGTAAAAAAGCTATCTGGTGATGACAAGTGATAAAGTAAGAACTTTGTCCAGATTTAAAAAGTAGTAGACTAAAAGAAAAAAAAATTGTGTTTGTAATTTGATGTTTGCATTTAATTTTGTCCTCTATTGTAACTTGTTAAGTGCTGCAGTAGCACAAGCAGTATTCGTCGATATTGGTTAAATCTGAACCAATCAGTATCTTACTTAAAACTTACAGTAATTTTTTTCTACCTAACTTAAATACATCAATAATTGAAGGGTGGGATAAAAAAAGGAGGTAGCTCCATCCCATGGGAGTTTGTAGTATATCTACCATTTGCAGAAAAAAAAAAAATTCTATTTGGTACCAAAAGCATGTAGCTACAATTTTTAGTTTTTCTGTTACTGAAAAAAAAGAAAGAAACTGCCTGTCTCATGTTATTTTGTGCTGAGTCCCCAAGCATTCTTTACAGTTTTTCGCAAACTTAAATAGCTGGAGCTATCTCCTTTTTGCAGCAAACTCTTCAATTACATTGCAGTTAAAAATTTATTTCATGTAAGTTGTAGCAAAATATTTAAATATAAAAAGGGGTGTTGCTGGTGAGGGATTTCCCAAAGTTAGATGCATATTTGGTCGGGAATTGTTTTACAGAAACTCCCAAAAGTCTGGGAAAAGTCAGGAAATTGACTTTCAGAAATTTAGTAGACACACTAGTAGAAAAAAATCACTATAATAAATATTTGCATACATACTATTATAGTTGTATTTTATTTACATGCTCTTTGTTTTTTAGTGGCCAGAACCATGCTTTTTGTGCAGCTGTCTGCCAGAAGATATTCAAGATGAACAGTGGAGGCGTGCAATGGAATATGTTAGTGCAGTTTCAGAATTAAATTACATGACCCAAGTTGTTATTATGCTGTATGAAGATCCTACGAAGGTATTTAAAAGTTAACTTCTTTTTCATATCAGATATTACATACTCACAAGGCTAGGAAAACTTCGGCTTTATTCCTAAACGGTCTACGCTTACTAATCTATTTTGTTTAAATAGCAATATTATTTCTTCGTTTGAAAACGGATATCAACTTGATGTCATCTATACCGATTTTTCCAAGGCATTTGACTCTATTGACTTTGGAATTCTTCTTAAGAAATTAATTGGCTTGGGTTTTCACATTAATCTTACTGACTGGATTTTTTCTTACTTGTGTAATAGACAGCTTTGTGTGTATTTTAATGGTGCTGTTTCTGAGAATTTTACCTCTACTTCTGGTGTTCCCCAAGGTTCTAATTTGGGACCTTTACTTTTTATTTTGTTTATTAATGATTTGTGTTCAGTTTTGAAATTTTCTAAGTATCTTTTATTTGCTGATGATCTGAAATTATTTAAAGAGATACGGTCTGTTACTGATGCTTGTCTTTTACAGAGCGATCTTAATAGTTTATATGAATGGTGCGCTGACAACAAATTACTTCTTAATATTATGAAATGTAGTATTCTTAGTCAGGGTGTCTACCATCATGAAAAGGTCACGAAAGTCACGGAAAAGTCAAGAAATGGGAAAAAGGTCACGAAAGTCAAGAAAAGGTCAAGAAATGAAGCACTAGGTCACGATTTGCGACTCAACTACGCTTTTTCCATTTCATTCAAATTCTTAGTTCCTAATTTTTTGTGAAAGAAAAAACTTAACAGTTTTTCATGTGTTTATTTTATAGGAAAACATTAAAATACTGTTCGTTTGCTATTTATAAAATTCATTTAAAATGTCATTTACATGTTATTTAGCAGAAATCATCAAAAATGATGTCTGACAAATAGTTGTATAGTGAACTGACAATAGTTCAATATCTGAAGTGCGTGTTGTTTTACATCGTGGGAATTTCAAAAGTTGGCAAGTATGTGTCTTCAAACCTTGAGAAAAGTATGTGTTATCCACCTTCTCTCCTCAAAAAAAAAGTTAAAATTGTTGGATTTAAGAGTAATTTTTCCCCCCTTCATTCCCTGTTAAATTCAGTGTTTTGATTATTTTCCACATTTTCTTTTTTAAAAACAATAACTCGGATTCCACTTAAAATTATAACTATCGCTGATCCCCATGTTTCATAACTAATAACTTCAATTTCCCAAAAGTTTTATGATATATTATAGACTTTCATAAGTTCTGTGTTACCATAGATGTAAAAAAATTTACAATGTACAAGCTACATACATGTTTACAAAATAGCAATTGGTCCAAGTTAACTAAAAGCAAACAGCTGATCAGTGAAAAAGTAAAAAAAAAAACGCTTTAAAAATGGGCAGAGAAAAGAAAAACTCAAAGAATTTTGTAATTAATTATTAAAATCAAAATAGGTTGTATATTTTTCTGCAAAATTTCCCCCAAGCCTAGAACGCCGGATAGAACATATTCTGCATCCCTGCCACGATATATTTTTTATATTAGAGTTTCGTATTTGTTATGGTCAAGAAAAGGTCAAGAAAAAGTCAAGAAAAGGTCAAGAAATCAAGCTTACTTTTTGTGGTAGACACCCTGTTAGTTATTCTCGTAAATCTCAAACTTTAATTTATTCATATCATATTAATAATCTTCCCTTATTTCGTTCGGATTCCATAACTGATTTGGGCGTTGTGTTTGACAGGAAACTTGAATTTTCAATCCATATCAATAGCATTATCTCTAAGGCTTACAAAAAACTTGGTTTTCTTAAGTACAAAACTAAAGAATTTTCTAACCTTCATGCATTAAAAATCTTATACTTTAGTTTGATACGCTCTAATCTTGAATATTGTAGTCTTATTTGGGATCCGTATTATAAAAATAAAATGAAAATTCTTGAGCGGGTGCAGACTCAGTTTACTCGTTATTTATACTACAAAAGTAATCCTATTTACATTCCGAATATTTCTTCGTCTTACTTGAGAAGTATTTTTGGTCTTCCTAGTTTAAGTTCTCGTCGTGATCTATTTTGTTTATTATTTTTTTATAAAGTTGTCAATAATATGGTAGACTGCAGTGATATTCTTCAAAGTATTTGTGTAAATGTACCGAACAGGTCTCTTCGTAATAGCCATTTATTTGTGGATCCAATTATAAAATATAATTACATATACTTTTCGTTATATAAATTTTATAAAATTTATAATAAGTTTTCTTTGGATTTGGATATTTTTAACATGTCTTTTAAAGTCTTTAGAGTTAGGTGTTTTGAACTTTTGCAGTCATGACTGGTATTTATTTTATCTCAGTATTTTATCTTTTTTAATTTTGTCTTTTGTAATTTGTCCTTTTATGCATCACTGTAAATGGATTTCAATCTGTAGTGTGCATTTCTTTTATGAAATTAACTGAAATAAAATAGCTTCTTTTTCAGGGATGAGATTCATCAGACTTTTGTCTGATTTTCAGACTTTTTCAATGTTTCATAAAAATTAAGTTTTTTAAAAATTTTCAAAAAATTATCTAAATTTTTTTCTTTTTTATTAAGGAAAAATTGTATATAAGTAGGATGGATTTAATATCAGTAGCTATTACAATATTTATTGAACTTGAAATTCATAAGTATTATTGCTCAAATGTTGTTCTCACATTCTTTCAGACTCAGATCTCATCCCTGCTTTTTTCATGGTTTATTTATTAACAAGAGTTTAATGGCATTCTGCCATTGAAAATTGGAAATTTGTGATTCACCTTAGTTATTACAGATGTAATGCATTAAAAAAAAAAAAAAAAAAAAAAAAAAAAAAAAAAAATAGATTCCATTGCTATAACTTTCTGAAGATTGTAAAGATTTCACTGGTATTGTTAAATTTTGCAATCTTGAAGTTGATGAATATGACAGCATTAATAAATTTATGCATATTGTTAAATATTAACTTATATTTTTTCTTCTGAATCTGAACTTTGGTAGGATATCTGTTCAGAAGAGAGATTCCATGTTGAGCTTCATTTCAGCCCTGGTGTTGTGTGCTGTGTCCAAAAAAATTTACCTCCTGGACCTGGGTTTAGACCGCAATCAAGAAGTGGGCCGGTTTGTATAATTTATCCTTATAAGGTTTACACCCCCGACCACCACCAAAAAATAAATTATTATTATTATTTTATTATTTTTTTTTTTTTTTTACTTTCAAAAGAATCTCACATTTTACCTAAGAAATATTGTAATTTGTCACATTTACATTCAATGAAGTTATTTGATCATCATAATTTTAGACTGCTGAAAAGATAACAGAATAATTAATTTTAATTTAGTTTTTTCAAATATCACAGTAACTTATTTCAAAAGTATAATTTATTATTTTAATGAATACTTTTCTGTTATATTATAAACTATAATATCTTTGGATTTGAAAATTATTTTTAAAAAGCCTTTTTCTTCCAGTTTTATGTCATACAAATAAATAGCCTACTGATTGCTTACCTGTGTAAAGGGATGGCACATTCAAAATGTGACCTCCATAGTATGAGAAATTCATTCTGACTCTTATCACAGGAATCAAATCCCAGATAAAACAAATTAGGGTAATATTATATATTTTTTTTAATCCCTAATTTACAACGTGTTTTGGTATTACTTTATATAAATTCAAATAACAGTCAAAGTACATTTATGTACTTCATTACAAGCTGTTATGTGTTCGCCTTTATGAAAATATTCTTTAAAAGATTATTTTTGAAAATTTTACAGATGATAGCTGACTATGTACTTCTTGTTTAACCTGTAGTGCCATTTAAAAGGAATTATATGCAGATACAGGGATGTTAATTCTGCGGCGATTGCACCCAGCTGCGCCGAAACGCAAATCTTGCGCCGAACTGCGCTTTTAGCCGATTTTTGCGCCGAGCTGTGCCGAATACGTCATTTTGACTCTTTGTTAATTTTTTGCCACACTTGCAAACTTTGCTTTTCTTATCTGCATTTATTGTAAGTGTTGACTCTAGATTGATTTCGCAGGGCGCAGTGCCCGGTGGCCCTTTTATCGTCTTTTTAGCGCCCAGCGGCCTTATTTCTCTTCTTTATGCGCCCTCCTGCTTTTAAATTTTTATTATTATTAGTCAGCAATTAGTCGGCCCATCACGAAAATACGTTAATTAAAACGGCTCCTTCACAGAAATAAGATTGAGTACAATAACTCCATCATAAAAATAGGTTCGATTGAAAGTGGCCCTTTTACGAAAACCGTCTATGAAATCGGATCTTTCCCACAAATGCCTTTTTCAAATATTCTATTCTTTCAGATCGAAAAACTGTTACTGCCTTTTTCATTGTCTTTGCATTTGCGCGAGCGGAGTAACCCGAAAAGGGGCCTCTCTAGTATATTTTGTTTTTGCTGACTCAATGAGAAGCCCTACCGGCCGGGCAGAACTACCTGGGCATTTCACTTAGGAGTTAGGGAAGAAAATACGGTTGGGAAAATCAAAATTTTCTTAAGTTATCTAAAAATTTACGATTCCATCTGTCAATCCTCAAATATCGGTAGCTACGTTTGATAAATAAGTAGTTGCGAATTATCAAACAATCATTATTCCAGAGTTCGTCGCCAGCTGTATATAGTTATTGCTCTATGTTTTTAATAGTTTTGCGCACTAGCAAGTTTTTTTTTTAAATTTCCCCCTAAAATATTTCCTCTTTTTAATCGGCTTTCTTAGTACATATTATTCTTAATGTATAACAGCTATTTACTAACCATACATAATTAAAGATGATGCAGAAAGTATGCCATAGCAAAACGACGTTTCGCGATTCGAAAATTTTGCGGGATTTGCTTGTTTGTTATGGCAAGCCTAGACAAGGGATATCTCCTAAGGGGGAGCTTTGTTTGGATAACTTTTTTGAGAGTTCTAACGTGTATTGACGTTACATTTGATGAAACCGACAAAAACTCCAGACCGACAGTCGCGCGGCCGCACTTCAACACTTCCGGCGTCTGCTATGTTCAGTGGATTTATCCACTCAAATCGATCTAAAAAACGTGCGATTTGCGACGTTTTGCGAATAAAGCAATTGAAAGACATTATACTTTTGCCAAAAAAGGAGCATAATAATGATCTTTTGCTTTAGCAGTGTAACGCTAGGGTTATTGGTGCCCGGTGCGGTCCTTCAGTTTGCCACCCCTTTCATTCTTAGTTTCAGCATTCTGCTCCCATTTCGCTCCTGTAGTTTTCCATCATATTATTTTTAAGTGTCCTGCAAACCACCATAATTTTTTTGTATCTTGCCACCCGGGCGACCCCCCCCCCCCTCTTATTACGCCACAGTTTTAATTATATAAAATTAGAGTAACTGCAGAATTTAGGAAATCAGACTATTGACAAGATTTGGTATTCTAAATATTCATATTATATATTTTCTGTTTTTTTTTTTTTTTTTTTTTTTTTTTTTATTCGCAACATTTTAAAGGTGCATTTCGCCAGCCCCCCCACCAAAACCGATTTCGATGAAAATGGTTCAGATCGTTTGTACCTCGTTTGTACCCGTTTGTACCAGCAAACTTTTCGTTTGTACCTCATTGGTATCTTCACAATAAGCGTTTCCTTGTGGGGGGGCTGGCGAAATGCCTAGCCCCCCCACCAACGAATTTTCAAAAATGAACGATGCCAATCGTTTGTACCTCGTTTGTACCCGTTTGTACCAACAAAATTTTCGTTTGTACCTCACTGGTAGTTTAACTATAAGCGTATCCTTGTGGGGGGGCTGGAGAAACGGTAGCCCCCCCACCAACGAATTTTCAAAAATGAACGGTGCCAATCGTTTGTACCTCGTTTGTACCCGTTTGTACCAACAAAATTTTCGTTTGTACCTCACTGGTAGTTTAACTATAAGCGTATCCTTGTGGGGGGGCTGGAGAAACGGTAGCCCCCCCACCAACGAATTTTCAAAAATGAACGGTGCCAATCGTTTGTACCTCGTTTGTACCCGTTTGTACCAGCAAAATTTTCGTTTGTACCTCACTAGTAGTTTAACTACAGGCGCATCTTTGTGTGTGTGGGGGGGGGCAAGCATTTCGCCAGCCCCCCCACCAACGAATTTTCAAAAATGAACGGTGCCAATCGTTTGTACCTCGTTTGTACCCGTTTGTACCAGCAAAATTTTCGTTTGTACCTCACTAGTAGTTTAACTACAGGCGCATCTTTGTGTGTGTGGGGGGGGCCAAGCATTTCGCCAGCCCCCCCACCAACGAATTTTCAAAAATGAACGGTGCCAATCGTTTGTACCTCGTTTGTACCCGTTTGTACCAGCAAAATTTTCGTTTGTACCTCACTAGTAGTTTAACTACAGGCGCATCTTTGTGTGTGTGGGGGGGGCAAGCATTTCGCCAGCCCCCCCACCAACGAATTTTCAAAAATGAACGGTGCCAATCGTTTGTACCTCGTTTGTACCCGTTTGTACCAGCAAAATTTTCGTTTGTACCTCACTAGTAGTTTAACTACAGGCGCATCTTTGTGTGTGTGGGGGGGGCAAGCATTTCGCCAGCCCCCCCACCAACGAATTTTCAAAAATGAACGGTGCCAATCGTTTGTACCTCGTTTGTACCCGTTTGTACCAGCAAAATTTTCGTTTGTACCTCACTAGTAGTTTAACTACAGGCGCATCTTTGTGTGTGTGGGGGGGGCAAGCATTTCGCCAGCCCCCCCACCAACGAATTTTCAAAAATGAACGGTGCCAATCGTTTGTACCTCGTTTGTACCCGTTTGTACCAGCAAAATTTTCGTTTGTACCTCACTAGTAGTTTAACTACAGGCGCATCTTTGTGTGTGTGGGGGGGGCAAGCATTTCGCCAGCCCCCCCACCAACGAATTTTCAAAAATGAACGGTGCCAATCGTTTGTACCTCGTTTGTACCCGTTTGTACCAGCAAAATTTTCGTTTGTACCTCACTAGTAGTTTAACTACAGGCGCATCTTTGTGTGTGTGGGGGGGGCCAAGCATTTCGCCAGCCCCCCCACCAACGAATTTTCAAAAATGAACGGTGCCAATCGTTTGTACCTCGTTTGTACCCGTTTGTACCAGCAAAATTTTCGTTTGTACCTCACTAGTAGTTTAACTACAGGCGCATCTTTGTGTGTGTGGGGGGGGGGCAAGCATTTCGCCAGCCCCCCCACCAACGAATTTTCAAAAATGAACGGTGCCAATCGTTTGTACCTCGTTTGTACCCGTTTGTACCAGCAAAATTTTCGTTTGTACCTGACTAGTTATAATAGCTATATTAATAGCTATAATAGAAGAAAAGTGAATGTGATAATGCAGATTCATATAAGCCAACGTACGGTTCAATCGGGTGCAGTTAACTATGTTAAACAATTTTTTTTCTTTTTCTTTTGTTTCCCCCCGAGCCTGAACAAACTAATGTTTGTTTTCACTAGATAATAATAATTATTTATAAATTCTCTCATTTATAGCAATTTCTTTAATTTGCGACAAAGATTAATAATTACACCCTTCCCCTCAACATATAAACGGGAAGCATCTGTTAGCTCAAAACACAAAAGAGGCACAAAAAAAATTTCCTGATAGAAAGAGGTATTAACGTGCAGCAGTTAGAGATGAGACGGGCTCAGCCCGAGCCCGAAAGCCCGAGCCCAAGCCCGGGCCCGAACCGGGCTCGGGCTCTGTAATTCACAATTGTGTTCGGGCTCGGGCGGGCTCGGGCTCATGAAAAATTTCTCCTTTATTGAACATACTGCTTGAAATAGATTTTGAAAAGTGATTCATGAGGAAAATAAAAGTACTTATAAAAGAAAAATAAATAAACAAATAAAAATAGCGGCACGGGCGCCTAGAAGGTGCATGAAGCTCTTTGGGAATTTTAGAACGGCGGTTTATATTCCTTAATTAGTCATGAGATCCGACATTTTTTGATAAAGGACGGATACAAAAAATTAGAAAGTGCATTCGGAGTTTGCAACTATATTTGTCTTTAATTTGCACAAACGGCAAAATTTATTGTATTCTATCAATGAAGTAATTGAATTTTTTAAAAATCTTAACTGAAATTTCGGGCTCGGGCGGGCTCGGGCTCCGACTTAAATAATATTGCGCGGGCTCGGGCTTCAAAAAATGAGCCCGAACTCATCTCTAGCAGCAGTAGCGTACGCGAACTTCCTTCAACGGACGGGAGGGGGGGTTACATTAAGGTGACCATATTTCTAAACGGTAATTTGGGGACAAATCAACCATTGTCCTCGAATCTAAACAAAACTTGGGGACACTAAAGTATTCGAGTAAGAGATAAATTTCCTAGTTTAGATTTGCGAATATTAATTGATTTTTTGAAATACGTAATACGTGAAAGAAATATGGAAAGTCATATTTATAGCCTAATTCATATTCTATCGCGCATGAGAACAAACCTTTTCAGAGATGAGTTTAGTTGTTTCTGTAAGAAGAAGGCGGTTTTTGTTGTTTTCTTTTTCTATTTCTTCAGTTTTTCCCCCCAGAAAGTATTAACGGTAACTTTGAAGAAGATAAAGTACAGATCTCTAAATTTGAGGACATTTGGGGTCAAACTTAATATACTATCTATATTTGGGGACTGTCCTCGAATTTCGAGGACGTATGGTCGCCTTAGGTTAGTGGTGTAGTCGAAGGGGGACGCCGTCCCTCTACTCTTTCACTTCAGCCCAAACGTCCCCCCACTTTTTATTCTCAGGGGGGACGCTCATTTACAAGGTTTTTTTTTAATTCTGTGAAGAAATTAACTTTTTTTTTGTTCGCGCGAGAGCAAGTACATCGGTATAAAAATCAAAAGGAAACTTTTGAGTGTTTGTATCGACTTTACAAATGGGATTGAAAGGGTTTCTTAAACACTTCAGTAGTGAAAACATATCCATGAGAATAGAACAGATTATAATCTTTCCGAACGCACTCTTGGTAAAAAAAAATGTCTTTCCGAAAAAGTGACAAAAATCGGGGTAGCGAATAGTCACGTACCAATCCAAAAGAAAATCTGTCACTTTGACATTGGATTGTTGCCTCACCATGGCACGGTGGTTATAAAACTATGGGGTTCGGGTCCCATTGCGCGTCCGTCGATCTAACCGTTCGGAGTTTTCCTTGGTTCTCTCCGAAACTTTGCCGAAATACGAGTTAGGACATTGGATTGTTGCCTCACCATGGCACAGTGGTTATAAAACTAGAAATGGTAGACGGGCTAAGTATGAAGGTCCCGGGTTCGGGTCCCATTGCGCGTCTGTCGATCTAACCGTTCGGAGTTTTCCGTGGTTCTCTCCGAAACTTTGCCTAGATACAGGTTAGGACCCCTTAGAAAGACCTCCACAGAGGGCACCCCTTTTGTGTTGTCTTTCTGACGGATTTATAACCGGGCTTCGAGCCAAGCACACAAATCCGCTATACGTGTTTACAATAACAACAACAACATTGGATTGTTGACAAATGTAAATGGAAAAAATTAGGTAGCTCCGATGGCGCGTCCTTAACAGTTCGTGGTTTTCTCCGAAACTTAGCGTGAATACGGGTTAGGACCCCTTACAAAAACCCCAACGGAGGGCACCACTCCCCCTTGTGCTGTTCTTTTGACGAGGATTTTAAGAGGGCTTCGAGCCAAGCACACAAATCCGATTACATGTTTGCAACAACAAATTAAGTAGCTTACACCGTTGATCCAAAAGACTTATTTTAGATTATTAACAAGTAATCAATAATTTAGCAATGAGTTCAATTTAATTAATTAATAAACAAATGATGGTTAAATTAGTTTTATTGGTTGTTTAAGGAATAATTACAATTAATGAATCCGATAAGTGTAGGTTAAATTTCGTGAAAAATGAGCGTCCCCCCACTTTTTTTCTTAGGACTACAACACTGCCTTAGGTTACATACAAAATCATTGGGCCCGCTCGAGAATTCACCGGTCGGTTATGCTAGGTTATGCACCGGTGCTATTGGTTGCGGCCATTCTTCGGTTAAGTGACGTCACGGTTGTCAACCGGTTTCGGTCATCCTCACCATATCGCATTTCAAGCCAAGAAAAAAAAAAGTGTATGCGTGTAATCTTTACGCGCGGTTGAAGTAAAACTTCTTTGACGTTTACGACACAGATCACTCAAATGATTATACTTAAAATAAATATCATATTAAAATTTAATTATATTTATTATTCAGGTACTTTACAAAGATTATATAAATGTTATATTCATATAATTCATTGGAAATAGGTACTTGAATGTCATCATAATTTTTTATGTATGAAATTAGAGGTTTGTGGTAACTATAATGTGAAACATAAATTTTACTCTCTAAATTTGCTAATTTTCTTGAAAATACAGCATCTATCGTTGTACCGAAACGCGACGCGTTGTTGATTGAAGTCGAGAAGTATTCATAGTTAGATCAAATTTTTCTTTGAAAAAATCAACTAACGGCTGAGATTCTTGAGGGCGAAAATTAACATTAAAATCTCCAGTAAGAATCATCGGTAATTCATGATAATTATTTAGAATCCAGGAAGTCTCCATGTTGTAGTATTATTCTTTAACTGTTTTCTTATACCATTGTTCCGTCTGGAGTTTGGGTTTGAATGGCGGGAATGTCCATAGTCTAGTACTATACTTTAACTGTGTTCTTTAACTGATGTTTTCCTCTATCAGTTGGGTTCGAATGCAGGTAGTGTAATTTTTTGTGTATTTTTCTATCACAGTATTCTTAAGCGTTGATTTCGTCTGCTGGTAGGTTTCGAATTATTATTCTGTATCCGTGTTTTTAAACTGCAGGTTCAGTCTATTGTTTGGGATTGATTGCAGCCAGGATCCGTTTCTTTGTGGTGTTCCATCCCTGGGTTAAACCGTTGCTTGCTCCATCTTAAGGTTGGGTTAGAATCCACGGAGTGTCCATTTTTTATTCTTTTATTTTGTTATTAAACCGTTTGCAGGCAGTGCTTGTTTCTTTGTGGTGTTACATACTCGTATTCTTAAACAGTTGTATATATATATATATATATATCATTACTATATATAAATATATGTAATGTATAAAAAGGTAATTTGGGTTTTACTAGTTTGGGTATTGTTCAAGCGGGTACTTTCACTGTAAGTTTTGCTTTCCTGTCATACTTGCCATGCGCGCTCTGGAGCTATGTTTTATTTATTTTGTTATTTGCCAGACATCAGGCCGTCGATTCTGAGTTCTTTAGATGTACACGTGTCCCCACGCCCTTGTAGCCCCGGATGCGGGTCATGTTGGTAAATGTGTGTGGTTCGATCAGAGGTAAGAGAGAGGCGGAGTTATGTCTTCGAAAACCACGTGGTGTGGTAAGCGTAAATACTCCCGCACATCGAAAATCGTCAGACTTCTGCCACTGGAACTGCTTAATGAGTCAACGCTGATTCTTGTACCCGTCTCCCCTCCCTTCTTCTCATTCTAAATTGTAACTTAAATGTAATGTTCAATAAACCATATTACCTGTCTTAACTCTGAAACTTTACTTGAAATATCTGACGTCTCATATATATATATATATATATATATATATATATATATGTATATCACTAGCTGCGTGCCCGTTCTTCGCACGGTAGGAAACGAAAAATTTCCTCACATGTGTCTCTCTTGGCTTAAAATTCACTCTTGGCTTAACTCTTGGCTCACTCTTGGCTTAAAATTTGCGTCATATATGTAATAACCTGAGATCATTGCAATATAATGACACACACACACACACAAAAAAAAAAAAAAAACTATGTCAGCGTCATTCGGTATCAAAAAAGTGAAAATGGACCGTTTGCAGTGAACTTCTCACTTTCAAAATGTCTTATTTCCTCAGACATGCTGTCTTTTAGGTTCACGTTTTAGCGTTAAATACCTCAGACACTACATGAAATGGACATTTTTTTTTTAAATTTAAAAATACGTCACCCGCTCTTGCAACCCTTTACAAAAAGAAAAGAGATAAGAGATAAGACTGGCTATTTATAAAGGCTTTAAAATTGTTTTTCTAGATTATGCAGTTTAATTTTTCTTCTCACAAATAAATCCAGTATTTATAAAAGGAAATCGAGCCAAGCAAAGAAATCGTCTGCTCGCGGGACCCGTTTTTATTTATTTTTTTCAACTGGCAATTTTAATCATTGTTACTGTATCCATGACAACCGAAATTTATAAGCAGGTGCTCATGAAATGAAAATCCTTCTTTACTTAAAAATTCGTAAAAATTCTCCTAATTTATATTTTTCCTCCGTTCTTCTTTTAAAAGTGGGCGAATTGTCTGCTCCGTCTTTTGCCGTAATATTACTAAAGTCAGCGTCAAATTTAATTTTATTTGAAAAATTCCCAAAAATCTGCAAATTATGTTACACAGTCCGAACGAACAGTTTTTAAAAGAAAATATTCTCCTCTATACGATGATGTAACTATCGTTTTCTTGCGAGTGCAATTACCGGCGTTATTATGTATTACACAAGAAAAATCGCTAAAAATCGGACAAAACATAAAATAAAACATTTTCTAATTCGAATTTCGAAAATTGCTTTCGAAAAGCGAGAAAAATCGCTTCGAGGTGTGTCGAGACCCGTCTTGGAGAATTTCCGTACAAAATTTGGTAGGTCTACGATCACCCGTTTCGGAGCTACGCGAGACGCAGACAGACAGACACACAGACAAACTAACGGACAGTTTACACATTGTTTTATTTATATAGATTACACTATATATATCGCTTATAAATATTACGTTAACACAAACTACATTCTTCTAAATTTACTAACATTTCTTAAAATACAACTTTTGGGCAAAATAATAACAGACATGGCATACATAATATTTAGGAGTTTATTGGAGTTTAATGGCCTAACGGGCAGTGTAACTGGCATTTAACAAAGAATAATATCACTTCGCTTCGAAACTATTGCCTATAATCATTACGAAATAGTATTCTAAGACAATGGTGTAATTAAAGCACATCTGAAGCTAGTAATTACTGTATACCACGTTCTTAAGTTTATGTATTTAATTTTTTGAAGTTCTGCTAATTCAACGATCTCCATTTACTTCGATTCGATGGAAATATAAACAACCTGAGATGCGCAGAAGCAGAAGATGCGCAGTTACACAGTGTGCGTAGCGCCATCTGACAACGCCATATACAAACGAGGTACAAACGATTGGCACCGTTCATATTTGAAAATTCGTTGGTGGGGGGGCTGGCGAAATGCTTGCCCCCCCCACACACACAAAGATGCGCCTGTAGTTAAACTACTAGTGAGGTACAAACGAAAATTTTGCTGGTACAAACGGGTACAAACGAGGTACAAACGATTGGCACCGTTCATTTTTGAAAATTCGTTGGTGGGGGGCTGGCGAAATGCTTGCCCCCCCCCACACACACAAAGATGCGCCTGTAGTTAAACTACTAGTGAGGTACAAACGAAAATTTTGCTGGTACAAACGGGTACAAACGAGGTACAAACGATTGGCACCGTTCATTTTTGAAAATTCGTTGGTGGGGGGGCTGGCGAAATGCTTGCCCCCCCCACACACACAAAGATGCGCCTGTAGTTAAACTACTAGTGAGGTACAAACGAAAATTTTGCTGGTACAAACGGGTACAAACGAGGTACAAACGATTGGCACCGTTCATTTTTGAAAATTCGTTGGTGGGGGGGCTGGCGAAATGCTTGCCCCCCCACACACACACAAAGATGCGCCTGTAGTTAAACTACTAGTGAGGTACAAACGAAAATTTTGCTGGTACAAACGGGTACAAACGAGGTACAAACGATTGGCACCGTTCATTTTTGAAAATTCGTTGGTGGGGGGGCTGGCGAAATGCTTGCCCCCCCCACACACACACAAAGATGCGCCTGTAGTTAAACTACTAGTGAGGTACAAACGAAAATTTTGCTGGTACAAACGGGTACAAACGAGGTACAAACGATTGGCACCGTTCATTTTTGAAAATTCGTTGGTGGGGGGGCTGGCGAAATGCTTGGCCCCCCCCACACACACAAAGATGCGCCTGTAGTTAAACTACTAGTGAGGTACAAACGAAAATTTTGCTGGTACAAACGGGTACAAACGAGGTACAAACGATTGGCACCGTTCATTTTTGAAAATTCGTTGGTGGGGGGGCTGGCGAAATGCTTGCCCCCCCCACACACACAAAGATGCGCCTGTAGTTAAACTACTAGTGAGGTACAAACGAAAATTTTGCTGGTACAAACGGGTACAAACGAGGTACAAACGATTGGCACCGTTCATTTTTGAAAATTCGTTGGTGGGGGGGCTGGCGAAATGCTTGCCCCCCCCACACACACAAAGATGCGCCTGTAGTTAAACTACTAGTGAGGTACAAACGAAAATTTTGCTGGTACAAACGGGTACAAACGAGGTACAAACGATTGGCACCGTTCATTTTTGAAAATTCGTTGGTGGGGGGGCTGGCGAAATGCTTGCCCCCCCCCACACACACAAAGATGCGCCTGTAGTTAAACTACTAGTGAGGTACAAACGAAAATTTTGCTGGTACAAACGGGTACAAACGAGGTACAAACGATTGGCACCGTTCATTTTTGAAAATTCGTTGGTGGGGGGGCTGGCGAAATGCTTGCCCCCCCCACACACACAAAGATGCGCCTGTAGTTAAACTACTAGTGAGGTACAAACGAAAATTTTGCTGGTACAAACGGGTACAAACGAGGTACAAACGATTGGCACCGTTCATTTTTGAAAATTCGTTGGTGGGGGGGCTGGCGAAATGCTTGCCCCCCCCCACACACACAAAGATGCGCCTGTAGTTAAACTACTAGTGAGGTACAAACGAAAATTTTGCTGGTACAAACGGGTACAAACGAGGTACAAACGATTGGCACCGTTCATTTTTGAAAATTCGTTGGTGGGGGGGCTGGCGAAATGCTTGCCCCCCCCACACACACAAAGATGCGCCTGTAGTTAAACTACTAGTGAGGTACAAACGAAAATTTTGCTGGTACAAACGGGTACAAACGAGGTACAAACGATTGGCACCGTTCATTTTTGAAAATTCGTTGGTGGGGGGGCTGGCGAAATGCTTGCCCCCCCCCACACACACAAAGATGCGCCTGTAGTTAAACTACTAGTGAGGTACAAACGAAAATTTTGCTGGTACAAACGGGTACAAACGAGGTACAAACGATTGGCACCGTTCATTTTTGAAAATTCGTTGGTGGGGGGGCTGGCGAAATGCTTGCCCCCCCCACACACACAAAGATGCGCCTGTAGTTAAACTACTAGTGAGGTACAAACGAAAATTTTGCTGGTACAAACGGGTACAAACGAGGTACAAACGATTGGCACCGTTCATTTTTGAAAATTCGTTGGTGGGGGGGCTGGCGAAATGCTTGCCCCCCCCACACACACAAAGATGCGCCTGTAGTTAAACTACTAGTGAGGTACAAACGAAAATTTTGCTGGTACAAACGGGTACAAACGAGGTACAAACGATTGGCACCGTTCATTTTTGAAAATTCGTTGGTGGGGGGGCTACCGTTTCTCCAGCCCCCCCCACAAGGATACGCTTATAGTTAAACTACCAGTGAGGTACAAACGAAAATTTTGCTGGTACAAACGGGTACAAACGAGGTACAAACGATTGGCACCGTTCATTTTTGAAAATTCGTTGGTGGGGGGGCTACCGTTTCTCCAGCCCCCCCACAAGGATACGCTTATAGTTAAACTACCAGTGAGGTACAAACGAAAATTTTGTTGGTACAAACGGGTACAAACGAGGTACAAACGATTGGCACCGTTCATTTTTGAAAATTCGTTGGTGGGGGGGCTACCGTTTCTCCAGCCCCCCCACAAGGATACGCTTATAGTTAAACTACCAGTGAGGTACAAACGAAAATTTTGTTGGTACAAACGGGTACAAACGAGGTACAAACGATTGGCATCGTTCATTTTTGAAAATTCGTTGGTGGGGGGGCTAGGCATTTCGCCAGCCCCCCCACAAGGAAACGCTTATTGTGAAGATACCAATGAGGTACAAACGAAAAGTTTGCTGGTACAAACGGGTACAAACGAGGTACAAACGATCTGAACCATTTTCATCGAAATCGGTTTTGGTGGGGGGGCTGGCAAAATGCACCTACATTTTAATGAATGAAGAAAAAATATTAAAAGCAAAAGATAACTAGTTCTGGGAAAGGATGTCTTAAAAAAGCAAACTGTGTCACAAGTTAACAGCTAGGTTATTCATAAAACAAACTGCCATCAATTTAAGATTATTTTCAGTTTTTTAAAACTTTAAAAAAATCGAAATAATTCTGGGAGGTTTTTTACAGGGTTCATACACCTCCTGGAAATCCTTAAAAACTCCTGGATTTCGATTTAAAACATTAAGGGCCCTGGAAAACTCCTGGATTTTACTAATTTTGCTGTAGACTCCTGAAATTTTAGTATTGACTCCTGGAAATATTGTTTTAGTTTTCTTTCTAGAATTTAAAGTGCAAAAAAAAATTTCGTAAGTGTGATCTGCCGAAATTTTTTTTCGACTCGTGTTTCAAGTGTAATAATCCACCTCCATGTTTATTGACATTCCTGCCATGGACTTGGAGACAAGGATTGTAATTACTTCAGTGTGCTGAAAGCTTACCGCAAAAGTTCCAATGATGGCATGATTTGCTGTAGACATTCGTCCCTGCTCTCCTTATATCCAATAATTTTGTTCTTGAACTAAGCCCGTTGGTGTTCTCAAACTCTTTTATCGCTAACTGCTAGCTCTTTACGGCACTGCGAAAGTATCTCGTGATTGGTGTATGAGCTGTATGCTCTTATCTCTTCTTTTGTACACGGGGTACATGTTTACAAAGCTTGCCGTTTGCGGTGGTGTGTTGGAAATAATCTGTATGCTTGTGACAGTAGTAAAATTTTAAACCAGCCTGAGATTTTCATCCTTTTCGATTTGCCTAAAGATGCTGGGTGGAAAATGCGGTTTCAGTGATGCTTGGTTAGAAAATGTATTTATGTATACTCCTGGAAAAATTATATTTTCTCCTGGAAAACTCCTTAGAAACTCCTGGAATTCATACTGCGAAGAAGTGTGGGAACCCTGTTTTTAATATATAATTTGTTTGAGTACTTCTGGCAAAAGGATGTTAATTATTTTTATTTTAATTATTTTAAGCTGATTAGAAACATTTGATAGTTAAAATAAAATATTAATGATTTTTTCATTTTCAAAAGATTAAAGCAAGGTTTAAGAAAAAAAAAATTTTAAAGAGACCTTTTTAAGTATGTTACAAAAAATTAAAAATAAAGCTTTATGAAAAATAAATTATTTAAAATATGTTAAACTGTATTCCATACCTTTGGACAATTCTGTGAGTTAAAAAAATATTTATTTTATACCTGCTAAACAACTTACATATAGTAATTATTTTTATTTATTTTAAAGAATAGTGCTTTTTAAAACTCTTGTATTTACTTTTCATGAATGAGCAAACATTAAATTAGAAGTGAAAGAGGAAGAACAAATATATTTCAGTGATTTGATATCGTGTTGTGTACATTCCAAACATTGGATGTAATACTAAATTTGCATGACTATGTCATTTATTCTAGCAATTTTATTTAGCTTTTTAATCTGTGTTCTGAATTCAATTTTACCAATTTCTATAGTTATCAATTGAAGGATGAGTTGAATTGTTTGATGCAATTCCAAATAATGTCTAATAGTAATAAAGGTATATATTCAGTAACTTTTAAAATCTTTACTTGGTAATCGTTCAATAAGTATTGCGAACAAAAGAATTTAAATAAAATTATGATTTATATTATTAAATTTTATACATCCTGCACTGCAGAAATTTTATTATTTTTATTACATGCTAAACACATCTATCCTAATCCACTTACACTGACAGTCCTTTTCTGTTTAAAAGTTTGTACCAATATAGGTGAAATATCATATATGAATGTGATCCAGTAATTGTGGTCCAGTCGTGATAGTGTGATAAAATGGAGGAACAAAAATTAAGTCCCTCTGCCTTCCCCTACTGCCTAACAAATCATGTCTGGCTAAAAATTTCTGAAACCTTCTTTAATAAATGTACTATTCTTATAAATAATAAACATCTACATCACGTAATTTTGAGAGAAAAAAATTAAATGGAAAATTCAAAATTACTTAGATTAAGGGCGAGATTCAAGTGAAACGCGCGCGATCGAGTTCGAATCGAACGTTTTTCAGTCTCCAGTTTCCACTTCAGTCCCCAGAATGCTTCCAATGAACAAACCTATCGCGCTGTCACGTGATCAAAACACGACTGTTTTGTTTCAGTTGAATAAGAAACATTGATATATTTCGAAGTTTCCTCTGTTCGACGGGGAAAACGTTCGAATTGTGTTTCACTTGAATCTCGTCCTAAAACTTCTTTTTTTTAAATCAAAAACTTCTAGTTATGTACAGATTTAATTCACATGTTTATGTCATGTTTAGAGCAAAATATTATTAACAAATCATTTTTCCTATTTCACTTACACTTACTTCTACACAATATTTTCTCCAAAAGAAGGGGGTTGGAAACTAAAGACAAACTGGAAAAAATCTAACTATGCATTGTAAGTCATATTGCAACTCTACATGTTAAATTTTCGGGGATCAGATAGTTTCAAACCAGTTTCTAGATATGTTATCTACCTGTACATTCTCGTGGAACCCCAAAGTGCCCTTTTTGAAATTTCCCCCCAGGCAGTCCTTTTTACTTCCTTGTACGTAGTATAAGGAAGTAATGTGATCCCGAAAAATTTTGGGGCCAAATTTCGACAAAAAAAACGATTTTGACTACCTCTAAATTGAATTTTAAAATTTTTTTCGATGCATCTCATCGTAGGCTATCATGTACGATCATATTAATGCGTCTGCAACTCATTTTGACCAGCGGCGAGTCTATTGTGGCCAGTTTTTCCATGCCGTCTGTACGTACGTACGTATGTATGTAACTCGCATATCTCAAAAACTATTGGTCGTAGAATGTTGAGATTTGACATTTAGGATTGTTCTATGATCTAGTTGTGCACCTCCCCTTTTGGTGACAATCGAATGGATAGTTTATGTACAGGACCGCCCAAAAGATTCGAAATACATTACGCTCTATGGGCCGAAATTCATTAAACTCGCCTAACTCAAAAGCTATTAGGCGTAGAATGTCGAAACTTCATATTTTGGATATTTGAACATCTAGTTGTGCACCTCCCCTTTTGGTTCCATTCGACTGGATAGTTTATCTACAGGACTGCCCAAAACATTCGAAATACATTACGCTCAATGGGCCGAAATTCATTAAACTTGCATATCTCAAAAACTATTAGGCATAGAATGTTGAAACTTTATATTTAGGAACGTTGTAACATCTAGTTGTGCACCTCCCCTTTCCGTTCCATTCGACTGGATAGTTTATCTACAGAACCGCCCAAAAGATTCGAAATACATTACGCTCTATGGGCCGAAATTCATCAAAGCGTTTTTTAGAGGTATTGGGCTATTTCAAACGACTCAGAAGTGATATATGCTGTAAAGAGTTAGAAAATGAATTTCTCCATTTAAAAAAGTGTCTTTATCATTTATAGTTCAGCTACAGGAACACTCAAAAGATTTCCAATACATTACGGTCAATGGCAATTTTAGGGGCATTCATCCATTACAAGCACAATGCCGTCCTACCAAATAAGTTAGGTAATGGTCCGACCACGGTCACGTGACTCCCTCAAGAATTATCCAAAAGTCGCCAAGCTTGGCGACTTTTGGTGTACGTGTGTGCATATTTAACTCTCAAATCTCAAAAAATATTATGAAATTTCATATATAAGATAGTTGTAATATCTAGTTGTGCATCTCAATTTTTGGTTCCAATCTACTGGAGAGTTTATTTACAGAACCACCGAAAAGAATTTCAGTACTTTAATGTCTATGGACATCTTCAATATAATACAACTGTAGACGGTCATTGTTTGGTACATGCCTAAAATTTCGCCGTCTGTCCTCGGCCTTGGCGAGTTATGGCGAAATATCGCCAAATTTGGCGATATTCAGTTATTTGTCTTGTGTTAGACTACAGAACTGGGTTTTAAAAGAACTACCCATTACAGGTTTAAAAACTAACACTTCTGCAATCCAAAATTTAGCAGAGTAAAAGCATTGGCAGTGTAAATTCCTGCATTTAAACAGACAAGTTTTAGATAAAAGCCTTTTTATTAGCAATACTGATGAATAAATCAAAAGGGAGCAACTGCTCCTCACAGGACAGTCCACACGACTGTTTACAACAACAGACATCAGAGAAGAGGCCAAGACCGTCGGTCACATCTTCCTTTTAAACATATAAAATTTACATACTCCGTGCTCGGAAATGAAAGATGAATGCTAAAAGGAACCAAGGAGAAAAACGAACGCACCAAACCGGCGGGAACCGAACGTTTGCCATGACGCAAGCGTGACGCCATGCATTTCAGCCAATGAGAGCAGAAGGTGCGTACAGGCGGCAGAAACAAGTCGGCAACTTGCGGATACGAAAGTAAACAATATTAAAGGTACATGTCAAAAGATTAACGACGTAGCGAGACAGGTATAACTTTAATTGATACAGCTACTTCCCTAACAATGGCCCGCCTCTCGCTATGTCGTATACTTAAAGAATTTCAATTAACTATTTTTGGTTTTTAAACTTTTGCTTTAAAGTTAACGTAAAAAAATTTTTTTTTCGAAGTTCATTACAGTACAGGTTTCCTTTAAAGGAAACTTACACAAGGCTAAATTTAAGCATTCATCTTCTTACAAAAGCAATCTTGATCATGATTTACATACATTACACAATGAAACAATAAAAAAATAAAGTCATCTTGACAAACAAAACTTGACGATCTTTCAGTCCTCATTTCTTACTTCACGTAATAATGAAGTTACACCAATTCAGTTCTTTCATCATATTCATTTTAAAATCAAAAAACCTCGTCAAGAACCGATAAACGGATACTGACAAAACTAATGCTTATAGCGTTAGTTAGACAACATGCCAGAAATCAAATTATATCTGGACTTTGAAATTTTGTTATGTATTTATAGTTTTAAATAGTTTAGTATGTAGGTTGTTTAAATTTTTTCTTGTTAAAGGTTTTGTGAAACTGTCGGCTAAATTGTTTTTAGAAGGTACGTATTTAAGTTGAAAAAGTTTATCGTTTAATAAATTTCGCACGAAGTGATATTTTACATCGATGTGTTTGGTCCTGTGATTCTCAATGGGAGACTTCGCGAAATTGATTGCAGCTATATTGTCACACCATAAAGTTCGATCATCTATTTCTAAAGGAATAAGTTTTTCACTGCATTCTTGCAAGATACGCGTTATCCATATTAACTCTTTACTTGCTTCAGTTAAAGAAATGAACTCGCTTTCCATCGACGAAAGTGATACACCTTTTTGCTTAAAGGATCGCCAGAGTACGGGCGATTTATCAATTAATGCTATTATACCGCCTATGGATACTCTGTCGTCTCGACACGATGCAAAATCGGCGTCGCAAAATACTTCTAATTTTAAAGTTTTTATATTCGAAAGGTTTAATACTAAATCTCGTGTTGAATTTACATAGCCTAGAAGTTTTAAAAGGTAATCCCAGTGCATTTTCCCTGGGTTATTTTGGAACTGCGATAATATATTTACTGCAAATGTCAAATCGGGTCGTGTACGACCGGCTAAATAGGATAAGCATCCGAGAATGCTTCTATATGGTAGCTTATTCATTTCCTCTATTTCTTCCTCAGTTTGAGGGCACTGTAGTTTTGAGAAAATTACTCCTTTTGCGATTGGTAAAGAAGAAATTGGAGCTTTAAAACGTTCAAACCTTCTTAAAATTTTATTTATATAATCCCTTTGATGTATGAATAAATCACCCCCTTCCCTTTCAAATTGAACTCCCAATAACTTTCTGGTTTCACCTAATACTTTTATATCAAATTTGCCTTTAATTTTATTAATTGCTTCTGTAATGTATTCATTAGTTTGACTTAACAGAACTATATCATCCACGTACAGCAATAAAATTACTTTATTTTTATATGTATAGACACAATTTGTCCAAGAAAAAGCTTCAAAGTTAAGAGTTTCTAAAACAGAATGAATCTCTAAAAACCACTCCCGTGCACTCTGATGCAGTCCGTACAGAGCACGTTTGAGTAGGCACACATGATTAGGCTTTTTCTTATTAACAAACCCTTCTGGTTGATTCATAAAAATTGTTTCGGAGAGGGGAGCATACAAGTATGCATTTTTGATGTCTAGCTGGCAATCTTTCCATTTCAAAAGACCAACAAAAATACTATAAAAAATTCTAATTATCGAAAAATTAACCACCGGGCTAAAAACTTCATCGTACGAATCGCCCTTTTTCTGACAAAAACCCTGGGCAACTAAACGTGCTTTATAGCGCACAACTTTATTATTAGAGTCCTTTTTAGTGGTAAAAACCCACCTACTGCCTAGTACTTCCGAGTTGCTTGGTTTGGGTGTTAATTGCCACACGTTTCTTTCCTCCATTACTTTTATTTCTTCTTTCATTGCGTTCAGCCAGTTTTCACTTTCGGGAGTCTGCAATGCTTGTTTGTAATTTAAAGGGTTTTCCACATCTAGTCATGCATATGCGCTTTGAGCAGTACTATCCTTAGATTTACTAGAAGACTTAATAGAAAAATTAAAGTTAGATTTATCAAATTTTATTCCGTGAGATTGACAGTATTTTTCAATATGTTTGAGAGATTTGAATCTGCCCTTTTTAGAGCCCAATATTTTGTAATATATGTCAGTTCGAGATCCATCTTTACGTGGAACTGCTTGACGAACCCATGTTACTTCACGAGGGGTGTCAGACGACTCTTCCCCACTACTCTCGGGCGATTCATCCTCACTTATTTCACTGTCACCATCTTCTCTCGAAGTTTCATATTCCGTTTCAGAATCGTCTTCATTACAACGGAAAACAACCTTTGTTTTTACAGTTTCATCTTTGCGGTTAGGGTCCAGTACGCTGCCACTTGCGTTTTTATTTGGAAATCTAACATTAATCGTTTCGATTAATTTCCTTTCCTCGGGGATCCATATCCGGTAGCCGCGAGTTTTCATCGCGTACCCAACTACAACCCCTTTCTGGGCTTTGTTCTGAAGTTTATTTCTAAGTTGCTTAGGCAAAACTACATATACTTCAGTACCAAAAGGTTTTAAATGTTTTATCGAGGGTTTTCTGCCTCCGTACAGCTCAAATGGAGTTTTCATTTGACCTTCACGACAAATTCTGTTTTTTGTATAAGTAAAATAAAGGAGGGCTTCTGCCCAAAAACCTTCACCGAGTCCGGAATCTGCTAACAAAGCTTTTACAGCATCCATTGCTGTAAGATTATATCTTTCAGAAACACCATTCTGTTGGGGTGTATACGCGTTTGTCCGTTCGTGCTTTATGCCAATGTCATCTAGATAACGCCCAAATTCAGAACTACAGAATTCCATTCCATTGTCCGTTCTGATATTTAGAATTTTTAAATTAAGAAAACGTTCAGCTCTCACTTGATACCGCTTAAAAGCGTCAAAAACGTCATTTTTATGTTTCAGTGGAAAAACTGTTACCTTTCGAGAGAAGTCGTCCGTGACGGTTAAAAAATATAAATGTCCTTCTCGTGATGCTTTGGGGAGGGGACCACACAGATCCATGTGGAGTAATTCTAAAGGTCTTTCGGACCTGATTTTTGAAAGAGGTTTATGTGATATTCTTCTACTTTTTGATAATTTACATGGTTCGCATGAAATTTCTGCATTTGTCAATTTCGGTAAACCTGTTACACAATTTTTCCTACTTGTTTCAACAATTTGTTTAAAATTTATGTGAGCAAACTTTCTATGCCATGTATTTGGATCGTTACTTTTAATTGTCAAAGCTTCATGTTTATTTTCTAGATGCGGATACTTTGGGTATATAAAATAAAGTCCATTCTTTAAATAAGATGTGAATTGAATTTTACTTTTATTATCTTTAACAATTATTTTTCCCTTTCCCCCTAAAAATGTGAACCCTGCCGAGTCTAGTTCACGGCCAGATATTAAATTTCTTTTAAGTTTAGGAGAATACAATACATTTTTTAAAACAATATCTTTAAAAGATTTGTTTACAGAAAATCTTATTTCTCCCTTTCCCTCTACCGGAAATGAAATTCCGTCGACAGCAACTGTCATAGAGGTATCATTTACAGGTTCAAATTTAGTGAAAATGTCCTTGTTACAAGAAAAATGAGCACTAGCTCCGGTATCGAAAATCCAGTCCTTTTTACAGGAAGAAAAATTATCTACATTGTTACTAACTTCTACAAGATGATTTCCTGTCTGTTTAAAAATTTTATTTTTGAAAGATTTACGTGCTTGAGGCAGTTTTACGCGACATTGAGCAACTAAGTGACCAATTTTCCCACATCTAAAGCATTTACGTTTTTCCTTTTGCATTGAATTATCCTGCAAATTCGTATTATGTGCATGTGTACATGTACTTTTAGTGGTATTGTAAGTTTCAATTTGGTTATCGCGGTAGCTTTGTTTTAACCGTGCCTCCTCAGCAATTAATTCAGTCAAAATTTTAGATGGTTTAAACTCTGCGTCTTCCCAGCGGTAAATAGCTTGTACAATTGGTAAAAACTCGGGAGGAAGTTTTCTTATTAACTGAAAGGCATGATGCCATTCTTCAGGCTTTTTCCCGGCATCTTCCAATTGTTTTACAATACCTTAGAGACGAGCTCCAAAAAGACCAATATCCTCACCAGGTTCTATTCGACACTGAAAAAATAAGTCGGTCAAGCCGATAATTCTTGCCCTTGAGTCAGGTCTAAAATGATTTTTCAAAGTATCCCATGCCACTTTCGGATCATCTATATCACTTATTAAACTTTTATAATCATCACTTACATTTAAATAAATAATGCTAAATGCTTTGTTTTTACGGGATTTAAAAGATCTCACCTCAGCTGGGTCAGGTGCTTTATTCTCAGTTGCCACTGGAGCCGTTTCTCCACCATTCACAATTTCCCAGGCATCTTTGTCCATCAAAAGGACCTTGACGTTACGACACCATGTGTCATAATTATTTGGCCCCAAGGCTTCGATTTTGACTTGAAACTCCATATTGAAAACAATGTCCCAGAGTTCGAAAAATGTCCCCCAATAACTTGAAACACTTGTAAAAGATTCACACAGGAAGTTAACTGGAAGGCTAATTTCACTTGGGTACTAATCTGGAGAGAACCATCGGTCACTGGAGCAGCAACATTTGGAGGAAGGGCCCGCCATCTTAAACGTCAGCTTGTTTTCAGGAGAGACAGGCATAAGAGGAACCGCTTGGATACTTCAGAGAAAGAGGGCTTCAACACTAGAACATCAGTAGAGACACAGGAAAGGTTTGCCGTCTTGAACATCAGTAGAATCGGTGGTCAATAGTTAAAGATCGGCAAAGATAGTCATCGGCAGCCATCAAAACACCAGGACACATCACTCACTCCTTTTCTCAGAACAGGATTAAAGGGCACGCCTGGGCCCATAACCCTTCTTGTGTTAAGACTACAGAACTGGGTTTTAAAAGAACTACCCATTACAGGTTTAAAAACTAACACTTCTGCAATCCAAAATTTAGCAGAGTAAAAGCATTGGCAGTGTAAATTCCTGCATTTAAACAGACAAGTTTTAGATAAAAGCCTTTTTATTAGCAATACTGATGAATAAATCAAAAGGGAGCAACTGCTCCTCACAGGACAGTCCACACGACTGTTTACAACAACAGACATCAGAGAAGAGGCCAAGACCGTCGGTCACATCTTCCTTTTAAACATATAAAATTTACATACTCCGTGCTCGGAAATGAAAGATGAATGCTAAAAGGAACCAAGGAGAAAAACGAACGCACCAAACCGGAGGGAACCGAACGTTTGCCATGACGCAAGCGTGACGCCATGCATTTCAGCCAGTGAGAGCAGAAGGTGCGTACAGGCGGCAGAAACAAGTCGGCAACTTGCCGATACGAAAGCAAACAATATTAAAGGTACATGTCAAAAGATTAACGACGTAGCGAGACAGGTATAACTTTAATTGATACAGCTACTTCCCTAACAATTTGGTCCATGCCCAAAGTATCGCAATTTGTCATCGTTCTTGGCGAGTTTTGGCAAAATATTGCCATATTTGGCGATAATCTATCATTGTTTGGTTCATGCTTAAAATCTCGCCAAATGTCGTCGAAATTGACGAGTTTCGCCGAAATATCGCCAAATTTGGCACCAAAAATTATTTTGTATTTTGTATAACTGTAAAACTTTAACCCGAAGAATTTTGAACTTTTGTATTTAGAACTATTGTAATATCTAACTGTTTTCAATATCTTTTTTGACAGCAATCGACTGCGAATTTATTTACAGGGTATATATATATTTTTGATATATTTTTGATGCAAAATATTTTTGATCTAATAGACGTGCAAGGAAGTCATGTGTTGGACACATCAGATTTTTTCTAGAGTTAACACAGTTGCGAAATCTTCAATTTTGTGCTCCAAAATCATGTTAATTCTGATCCCAAATCTTAGTTTACCTCGCGGAAACTAAATTTTTTGTGCTCCCAAATGGAATTTTTCTGCTCCCAAATAGAATTTTTCTGCTCCCAAATGGAATTTTTCTGCTCCCAAGGTGCTCCCAAATCGAATGTTGGAGTTAACATCCCTGCATATACCATACTTTTACAATACAAATTTAGGGTGTTTTGTTATGTTTGTTGTGTATTATTTTGTGATATACATAACATAACAATAATCTGTAATTACTACTTATTACAAAATACTAGTTGTAGTTAACTTCATTCAGGTTGAAGTGGTTATATTTTACAACTGAATGAAGCATTTTGATCTTTCAGAAAGAGAGGTTGAACTGCCCTGTGATAATGATGTTAGGTGAAAAGCACAACCCAAGCTGCACAATGGATTGTGAAAAACATGCACGGATTGATGAAGAAGATGATGATCTGACTTTGGAAGAAGAAAGCATATACCAGGATGTGGGAAGTGATCCTGTATGTCACCAGTCATATTTTTGGTTGAGTTCTTTAGTGCCTGTATGAATATTTTTGACATTTGTTCTTTTATTCTTATAAGTTCATGTAACTCTCAGATGCTTCAAGTTAAATTGTTGTATTCGTGAATGTCATTTATATTTTTACTATGCCTAAAGTCATGTTTTGTTAGGTTTTGATCTCAGGTATTACATTTGTGTTTTCTGCAAATGATAGGTTTTTGCTGTTTGCAGATAAATGTATAAATTTATCAACATGCATTAAGAAACCATGCAGTGCAGTCTGTGTTTGCTAAAATCCATTGCATGCTGTTTATGCTATCGAGAAATGGCAAAGATGTATGCCATTGTAAAAAAAAAAAAAACTCTTAATAAAATTAAATATTACACATTTTTATTTCTTAATCAATGCTTTTATTGTTTTTTATTCTTTAAAAGCAGCCATTTAATTTGTTTGCTTACTATAATCCTGCGGGGGGGGATATTTTTTTTTTACTGCCTTTTTTTTAATTCAAAATTTTTAATGCAGTCTCACAAGCACGCTTGCTATTACATTCATTTAATCCTTGTATTCTGTTTCAATAAAGGTAATTTAGCAACTTTAACTGTTCTATACATGGTTGGTTTTTTTTTTGTTGTTGTTGTTTGTTTGTTTGTTGCATCAGTTCAGTGTAAATTTTATGTCTTATTGTGTAATATTAGAGAGTGATCAAGTGTTAAAAAGTGTCCAAGATGTTGTGAATAAAAAATGTCAGTTTTAAGTAATTACATAATGAACATGATCACTGTTTTTTCCCTTAAGTAGAAAGGTATAGTGCAAGATTTGCAACAGTTGAAATCTACTTTTTTTAGGCACCATTGAACCAATTTTTATCATAACAGGAAAACATGAGCAGTTCAGTATATTTAGACACATAGATTAATTAATTTGTCTCATATGTATATAAGGTATGGGTAAAATCATTGATAATTTGTTTATGTATAATTTTTCTCAACCTCAGTCAGGAAATATTCCATTTCTTTTTGTAGACTATTCTGGCATAGACTTATTAGGTTAGATTTTAACATAAAATCAACTAGAGTAGTCTTTTTACTCCATCAGTTGTAACCCATGTTATATGAAGAAATTCTAAAAAATAGTGTCCACTGCACATGCCTTGCTTTGTTAGATGACTGAAGCTCCTGAATATGAGATAGCTGAATGAAACTAAGTATAAAAATGCAATTCAGAGGTTTGAATTCATCATGCTGTTCCTTCATATAGTAATCATTTTTATTGTCTGTTACACTTACAGTGTTTATTTAATGACCCTTTTATTTCAACTTTCTGAACACTTTCAATTCATTTTGGGAATTTATCTTGCAGTATTCATTTTCAAAAAATTATTTCTGTGTAAACCAAATTTTCTGTATTAATTTAAAATATAAAATATCAGTTGCATGACTTGTCACTGTAGAAGGGATCCATCAGTGTGTGATTGTTAAAATGTTAAGTGTGTGGTAGATATTATACTTCTTTTAAATTATTTTACCCTTTCTAAACTTAATTACTAATGTAAGCCAAATATAATAATTAGAAGTATTTAACAAGTTTTAAAAAAAAACGTTATAAGATCTCCAATCATCAACTCTTTTTATGTGGTATTTAAAAATTTTGCATTGTGCATGAAACCATTGCAGGTTTTAAAAAGGGTATCTTTTGACTTTTGAAATGTAGAGCAACTAAGGGTAAAAGTGTATAGTTAATGTAAATGTTTGATGCTCTGTTTAGTTTTTATGAAAAATCAGTATTTTTGTGTGGTTTTTACAAGTATGTTAAAATCAAGTTAACAGTGAATAATCAAGTTTCTGAGATTTTATTTGTGGTCAAGATCCCTGTGACTCATCATTTTTAAGTTTACAATTGCTTCCGGATTGGACCTGTTTCCACGTCGACGCCACACTTGTACGCAGCGACTATCACTGGAGAAGCAGAAGCGTGACTCATCTGAGAACACGACCTTGTTCCATTCTGTCATCCACGTCGCTCTAGCCTGGCACCACTGCAGTCGTTGACGTCTGTGTTGTGAAGCCAATGGCAGTCTTCTCAACGGATGCCATGAGTGCAGGCCACTAGCAACCATTCGACGGGAAATGGTTCTGGTCGATATAGGAACATCCAAAGTGTCTTGAACATGTCGCAGAATGGAGGTTGAAGTAGCTTGCGGGGCCGTCACAGCTTGTCGGTAGATGTGTCGATCCACGTGTGCTGGCTTCACTCTGTCTGCACCGGCACCGTTTAAACATGCCACATTTCCCTGTTCCAACCATCTTCGCCACAGCCGGTGTACAGTGGACACATCCAAGTGTGTGTCTGACAAGATTTGCTGAATGGACCAACCGGGCCCTGTTCAGTCCAATCACCATGCCCCTCGTAAAATCGTCGGTCTGCTGGAACTGCCTCCGTTGTCGGTGGCCTGGCATTCTCTGGTTACATGTGTCCTCTGAGAGAAGAATAAAATTTCTACAACAATTTTTCTAGCAGCAATACTTTCACAAAAACTGTCCGTTCTATTGGTTCCTTCCCGTATATTTTTTTTCACGTGCACTGGCGAGCTGCCATTTACATCATTAGCATAACTCGGCAAGGTGCATTTACCCTGAAATTTGCATAATTTTCTGACCACTTCTTCTTGGTGTTGCATTTTCAATGTCATGCAGTGTATTTCAAATTGAATCCAGCTTGGCGATATTGGAAATATTTGGCTTGAAATTGTTAAACCTTAGTATTATTAAAGTATTTTATCTCTTTCAAACTAAATAAGATTCAATGAAGTGAGCCAAAAATATTTTAGATTTAATAGACTTGCAAGGAAGTCATGTGGTGTCCACATCAGATTTTTTTCAATCTGCTTTCAGTCTTTTGGAGGATTTTGCAATCATACTTATTCTCCATGATTTTTCTTTAAAATTTTGTCTTGTTCTATCAATTGGCAGGATCTGTAAAACAGCTTTATTCTAAAAGTCTTTAAAAATACTTGAATTAGTTGAAAAGAGCTTGGAAATTCTTTTTTCTCATGTGGTACCTCTTTAAAAGATTCTCAGTTATCTATTATTATTTTAAAAAATACTGTGGCTAGCAATTTATAATAATGTTTCATCTGATCAAGTGACACCATAGCTAGCCAACCAGTGGCAGAGTGTGTAAGACACTGAACATTGATAGATGGCTAAAGAGTGGGTTTCCATGGTTCTGGCCTATCGCTCTGCTATCTATCTAACAGTCTGGAGATTTGGGCAGTTTTCTCCAGATATAACATTAATACCTGTTTGAACCCTTAAAAAGTCATCCTCCTTTGGCAGATAGCTTTGTGTAGCTCTGTGTAACCAACACAGCCCAACCCAACATGCCAAAATCATTTTCATATTATATCAGTCATTCATAAAGCAATGGAAAATTTCAAGGCTTTATGACAACCGATGTTTATACTCTATTGTATTTATCTGAAAATGATTATTTGATGCATATAGCTCATCCCTCAAATTGATTTAAAAAATTACTAGTTAATTGATTAGTTTAAGTAAAATAAATAATTTCTGTGAGTATTAACCTTTAAAAAATTAGTACAGTGTCTACATTAAGTCATACATGCTTATGATAATTTTTTTCACAGATTTTTTGTGTATCTTAAACATTTATTCATGACACTTATTCTTGTACATTATTTAGTGAATGAAAACAGAAAAAAAGTATGTGGTATTGAGTTTTAAATTTAAAAAAAAAGTGTTTAAATTTCCTCATGAGTGGTTTGAAGTTTGTATTTAAAAGTATATGTGTCTTAATTGACAAAAAGCATTGAAGGGAAAATCCTGAAATGAAAAATACTTCTTTGAAGCTTTGAATTTCTGTCAAGTTTTACTCATTGGCTTAACAGATTCCTTTTCTAAAGATAATCTTACTAATTTCACAGAACATTAAAAATTAATAAATGACTTTCTTTTCTTTGATCTTATTGAATGGTCAAGTTCTAGATAAGTTATCTTATCAGTTTGGCCTAAATTTTCATAATATTATCATACAAAATTCATGAACTTAGAAAACTATAATATCTTATTTCATTTGTTAAAGCAATTATTTCCTGAAACTATTAATGTACTATTACAGCAAAAATCATTTTTGTGTTCAAGTTCTTTTTTTACATCATAAAATTTTAGATTTTAACAATAAATGAATTTAGTATTAAATCATTATTGCAAGGAGGCTCCAGAGCTCAGCTGAAATGTATGATAGTGAGGGGAAGTGCACACACACACATATATATATATATGTGTGTGTGTGTATCTTTTCATCTGCTAATTAGATCATCTGTGTTTATTCTACTCATCTGCTCTATATTCATCTGATAATTAAAATTTTATTTTGATTGAAATTTTAAACTTACATTTTAAATTATATCTCTTTTACTCTCGTTGAAACTAAAGTTTACAATCATTGAAAAGAAAATCATCAATTTATATAACAATGTTTATAAGTACTGTAAATGTGTAGTATTAAGTTGCTGTTTTCCATTTTGCAATTTTTTCTCATAGCTTATTTTGAGTGCTGCAGCATTTTTAGCATTTTTCTGCAATATAGTTCGACTATCATAAAAAGGCAGGTGGTGGAAAATGTTAGTGGACAGGTTTATTTTCTAGTAGAAAGGAACAGTAAAAATGTGTGAACCATTGTAGGGTTATAAGAAGTTCTTTTCGAAAGATAAAGGATAATTTCTAATCAGTACAATTTTTCTTCTCTGTTTACTAGTTTGTTTTTCTTTTATCTTAATTTTATTACTTCTTTTTTGAGTATCAAAACAACTGTTATTTTCAGAACTGCAATATGTCTTCTAAAAGGAGAACTGTTCATTATAGTGAACGAAACATTGGGAATAATGTGCGGATGTTTTTGAAAAAGAAGCTCAATCTGGAGCTCAAAGCATTCTAATGCAGAAGTTGCAAGAATGAGCTGCTGCAGCAAAAGGCTATTCAATTCATGAAAAGCTAATATGTTTCATGTCCTTATTTAAAAGCTCTTGATTGCTGGAAAAAGAATATGTGTCTTGGAAAAAGTAATGCAGATTTGGATAGTTTCTATTTGTGTGTCGTTTGATACACAATTACTGAGATTTACATTGACCAAAATATACCAACTTTTTTTTTTTGTTATTGCCAGTGTTGATTGAAAAAATTAGTTTTTCCTGGAAAAGAGAAACACTGAGAAACATTCTACATCAAATTGCGTTGGAAAATATGCCAAAATAAAAAGAAATTGTTGATCAACTACAGGATATAATTTTCCGACAATGGCAGTATTTGAAAGAAATAAAAAAATATTGGCATAGCCAACAGAATATTATTTAGGTGGATAAAACTTGGACAGATAATAATTTCACATTTGCGAAATTCTGGCAAGATGAAAAAGTGGAGCTTTAGTTAAAGACAGAGATGGTAATCACTTGATAGTTGTTCATACAGAATCAAAAGAAGGATTTGTGCCTAATGCAGAATTGGTACTTAAAGCCGGTTGTGACACATGTGATCTTGCCATCAAAGAAATATTACACTGATGATCTGTTTAAGAAGAACGGTCTCTCCATGCTAAGATTATCCCTTACCATTGTGACTTAAATCTAATTGAATTAGTTTGGCCAATGGTGAAGCAATACATGCGGAAAAGAAACATTCAGGCCAACCTAAGTTTGAAAACACTGAATGAACTTACGCTTAATGCTGTTAAAATTATTTCAGGGAAAAATTTACTACAGCCATGGTGAAAAAATATAAATGAAGTACTGAGAAATAGAGTTAAAAAGCAAGTTATTGAGACTTTAAACTATGATGTTGAATCTGAGTCTAAAACTGACACAGCTTCCGAAAGTGGATCAGTTGATTGGGAATCTAACACAAGTGAATAGACATCAGTGAGTAATCAAAATAGACTTCAGTGTCTAAGATCTTTTTTAAAATGAGGACTTGACTGTCATTCTGACCTATCACTGAAGACCATCATGATATTCACACCAAATAAGTGGTTCCAAAACTCCTTTCGGCAGTCATATAACTGTTTCTAAAGTATGGCAATATCCAGAGCATCCCCATCTTCTGATGAGGCTCCAAATTGTGGAAACAAATCTCTGCACAATTAGCTCTAAGTGACATTTTCCCTAATGTGAGCTGCCCTTTCTAATGAAGAGCTAATATTATTAGCATTCCTCCCTTTGGCAGATAGCCCTAGTGTGCTTTCCCTTAACAGATTAACACCTTTTCTAATTCTTACCATAAATGACATTCTTGACCCTCAGAACTCTTTAAAATTGTTCAATATGAAAAAATAAATAGATAAATAGTAAAAGCAATAGGAGAAGGCAGGGAAATGATTTTCTTGTTGTGTAAAGTATGTTTTTTTTGTAAATATCATTATATTAAATTAAATTTTGCAATGTTTTTCAAGAGTCTGGATAGTGTCAAGCACCAAAATTAATTTACAGGAATTAAAAAATTATTTTTATTAATATTTTAATGTATTTAACCCATTTGTATTATTAACACATAAGTGTGCTAAGTCAAAGAGGGCATGGTGCACCAGAAAATTTTCCTGTCTCACCAAAACTTTGAAATTTTCTTTTCTTTATAACATAAAGCATGAGGAGCTGGTATTTCAGAAAATTTACATTTCAACCAACTTTAAATTTACACTTTGATGAAATCGTATTTGCAATCCCTACACTAAGTGTTTGTAAACGAATAGTGTAAAACATTAGCAGCTTTACATATATTTTATTATTATTAATCTCCTTCCAAAACATATATTTGAATAGAAAATTTAAAGTACCAGATTTTTTCAGTGATGCCTTTTATTGAACAGAAAACATCTTTTAATTAACATTTCCTGCCTTTTCATAATGTGTATTTTGCATTTAACATATAAATGGACATAAGTTTTTCAAAGCACTTTAAATGTCATGCTTTTTAATCCATGAAACGAGAGACCATTATCATTGAGTTCAACAACATTCCAATTCCAGAAAAAGACAATAAATCAAGTGTTGCATGCTTTTGTAGGAAAACACATTCCTTTAACAGACGGATTCAACTGTTGCATTTTGCAAGAGAAAAGTTTTGTTAGTGAAATTGCTATCTATGTATGAAGCAGAGCTAGTTATGCTATGTCTGCCCTGTACCCATAGGTGACGAAATAATAAATGCTCACAAGCGGCCAAACATCTAAAACCAGAATTAATATGACATAGCTAATCACTGTGCTCAGAAGAAAGGGCAGTCACACTATATGATCCATCACATGACAGCAAAGGTAACGTTATAAATAGTTGCCAGGCCTTGCTACAGACTATTTATTTTTTGCATTGCACTATTTATGCTACTTTTTTAAAAAATAGCTCACTCCACTACAAAAAAAAAGTATCGACTACTGTAATTTTTTTATTTGTAGCGCTAGTTCCAACCCCTTCTGACAATTATGTAATAAATATTATAAAGGAAATTATTTTCTTTATTTTAATTTTATAAAAAGTATTAATAATATTATTTCTGTGAAATAATATTACAAATTCCTAATATGTAAAACTAAAAGATTTGAAGACCCCTATTTTTCAGGGGATCCAGGGCTATTGCTCCATTTGCCCATGTGATAATTGGGGTTTTGTAATATGCAAGGTAAAATCAAACTTTGCTTTTTAAATTTTAATTTCTGAGTATTTTCGTAACATTATATACAATCTGCAAATATCCATATATTAATGTAACAAAATTATGAGATATGTGTTACAAGAAAATTATAAGATGTATATTACATCAATTTTACTATTTTTCTGTTTGGTAGTTTAAAATTAATAAATAAATAAAAATAAGACATTACTTTAAGATGTTGTTTTTCATGCAATTTGATTAGAAGTTGATATAATTAATTCTCATAAGGAATGAAATATTAATGAAAATATTCTTTTAAATCTTCATTTTCACCTAAAGTATTTAAACAAGATAGTTTTTCAAACTGCTGAGCAGTAAGAATAAATTACTGATAAGAAAGCAAATGCTGTCAGCAAGTATTTTAATAACATACTCTAATATCGTAAAAGAGCAGCATTCTTGGGCCAAATAAGGTAACCCTAATTAAAAACTTCCTTTCCACTTTATTATCGCCTGTACAGTCCATTGTTATACAAATAAACTTGCCCAGTACCATGTGGCACATACGTCGCACCAGCCATCTTCTAAAGGTGGAACTATATGCCTTACTGCAGGGGTGGCGAACCTTTATGTATCAACATGCCATTTTTTCTAAAGAAATGTTTAATGAGGCCATAGATGTGCTGTCAAATAAATTTTACTTGATGATTTTGACTCTATGGCCGTTTGATCATGATTCTTCATATTCAACTTTGTTATTTTTAATTAAAATGCAAACCTATTTGATCAGTGGCGTGCCCAAAATATTGTCGCATGCCATTGGTTCGCCACCCTTGACTTACTGTATCATAAATAATACTTCATATGAGTTTTTGAATATTCTGTATTGTAATGACTATCCAAAGTTAAGTAATTAAAGGTAGCTGATTTAAGTACTTGCAATATCTGGCTAAGTTTGGTTCATATGAGTTACTAATCTTTTAATGTTTTATTTGAAGAAAAAATTACAGTTTGCCATGTTGTAATTTTTTCCCTTATAATTTAAGCTGTTTAGTTTTTTTTTTTTTTTTTTTTTCCTTTCCTGAAAATAACAAAGAATAAATTCATGGACTGCTAGTGTGTCATAAACTTTTAATTGCTAGTTTATCATGAATGTATTACTTAAATATTCGTCTAGTAGTGTGTTTTTTTTAATGGGGGAGATGCTCTATTTATTGAAGAAAAATTTTTGTAATGTTTATAAATTATTTAAATTTAATATAATAATTATTTTCTAAGTAAATGGAGTGTACAACACAGTTTAATGTATTGCTTTCACAATTAGGAGTATTATAATCAAAAGAAAAGTTGACTTTTTTTTTTTTTTTTTTTTTTTTTAAAGCATCAATGTAGTGATTCTTTAGAATGACATTTTTAGATATCAGTATACCAACACATATACACACATATATACTGGGTGATTCAAATTAGATTATAAAGTGATTATCTTTTAAATCGTATGTGGTCAAAAATTATTTCCAATTAGAAAAGTTTGTCAAATGAAGAGTAGCTTTCAAATATTTTTTTTACTAGGCCTGCATGTATATTAAAATTTGAAATATAATTTTTATATGGTTCCTCTTTTCCTTCCACTTATATTTAGAGAATTGTTGCTTTGTGTCTTAGAAGGTAAATTATTAAAAAAAAAAAAATGCCATATTTCTGAGTGGAATATTTACAGAGATGTGGCAAGTTAAAATTATTAGCATTTGTCACCAAATACTAAGGGGATGTCTCTAAAGTGAGAAAAGTTAAATGACTTTTCAATTTACAATAGTTTATGTTAGTTGTCATTCAACAGCTATATTTGACTCCTGAAAATCCTATTTTAGCTGGAATTTTCCTATAATTTATGTTTGGCAGTTTCTAGTGAAAGTTAACATACACCAGTCCTCTATTACACTTCCTATCAATTCAGGTAAAATTGAACCTGTCAACCCCTTAACGGACGCATTATTTTCAAGAAAACGGTCATAAAAGTACCTATTTTTTAAATCAAAAAATCTATATAAATAAAACAAACTGTAAAATGTTAGTTGGTTAGTTAATTTGTTTGTGTCTCGCCTAGTTCCTAAACGGGTGATCCTAGATTACCAAATTTTGTATGGAAATTCTCCAGGACTGGTCCTGACATACCTCGAAGCGATTTTTTCATAATTCGAATTATTTTAGGAGATATTAATAAGCATATCACAAAAGGCTAATTTTTTCTCTCTGACATTTCGCAATTGTAACCATGCAGTGGAAAGAATGAGATATAAGCATATCGAGGTTGCCATATTTGGCAAGTTTATTAAATGATTCAGACTCTTGAAGTATAAATAAAAGAATTACGATTTTTTTTTTTTTTTAAGATTATTTGTAAGGTTATTTTTTAATTAAAATATCGTGTGTATGTGAAGTCAGAGCAGGAATGAAATGTTTTATACTCAAAAGAAAAATAGGATTTGGAAATTTTCCAAGACTAAAATGTCCAACTTTTTAATTTGGCAAAAAATAAAATGGTTGGTATGCGATTTTGAGAAGATTTGATTCTAGCACTTGGTGCAATTTATCGTCTGCTTCTGCTACTTCAAATTGTGCATTTTTCTGCATAATTCTGAGAGATTTCAGTGCCAAGGAAGCTGATGAGGAACAGGATTCTCTCCGAACAAGATTTTTTAAGATGGCGAACCAACTGGTCGCCGGAGGTGGCTAGTATTTTATAAAAATAAGTATATGTACAATATATGCATTCATTTTAAGGTTTTGGATATTTTGATATAAAAAATTTCCATGTATAAAATCTAAATGTTCTAATTTTACTGCTGCATAACTTTTGAACTCTGGAAATATCACAGGAACAATGACGAAGGGGTTAATTTCTTGTGTTTGAATGTGTTTAATTGATATTTTCCAACAAAGGGATCAAAATTTCACTTTTATCAGCTTATTGTTGGTCCCCCAAAGGAAAAAATTTTTGAACTGAAAATGGGCACCAACACAGCAGGTAAAGTGGTGTAAGTCATCAAATTTAACATTAAGTATTTCACTTAGAGACATTGGATTTTTAACTTACCTTGTTAGACACAGAGCAACATTTTTTTCAAATATAAGTGGTAGGAAAGGAGGAACCATATAAAAATTTAAATTTCATATTTTAATATGTATACAGCCCCTAGTAAAAAAAAATGCCATATCTGAAAGCTACTCTTTATTTTATGAATTTTTCTAATTGAAATTATGTTTCGATCACTTACGGTTTAAAAGATATTCACTTTAACATCTATTTTGAATCACCCGGTATTTATAACATATTAAAAATTTCTTAAATATTACAAAATACTTGATAAAATGATTTTAAAAAGTACTACAAGAAATCTTAACAAAAGGCAAACAATTTATCCTAGTTCTTTATGAAACATTTGTGTACAGATAATATCCAATAATTGCATTGTCATGTGAAAGCGAACATTTTATTAGAAGAGAACAATTCTTCTCTTTAAATGTACTAGTAGAATAGTATACTAGTTCATTTCCAAAAGTATCATGGAACTTGTTTACCCATGGCATTGAACGTAAATTAACCTTGTTTAGAAAATAAACTTACATATTTAGAGCATGCTTTGTCTGTAAGTCTATACAATGTCTATAAAATAGTATCATTTCTGGTAGACTGGCTGATTTTATTTTTCATCCCTCACACACAATAAAATTTATTATTCCTGAATGTAGAAGTTGTGTACTTCTCTTGTGGATCAATGGGAAAACTACTTGAAGGGATTATGATGAAGAACAAATAACCCTGAGATAGCCTTTCCTGTATGCTTTAGAATGATATACTTAAAAAGCAATCTTGCTTATTTTACAACATATGCTCCTGTAAATGAAGATTTTGAGTTCTTCATTAAGCATTTGCAAAAAATTGCATTAAAATAATCTTTAATTTTTTTTAAAGAAAATTTATTATAATTGATACTACACTGCATGCTGTTAATTTTTCTCCTCAATAATTTCTTTGCTTAGACAATAAGATATTAATTGATAAAACAGGAAAAATGCATACTCAGAGTTCTTATTTTATTGTATCTCCTCTCATTATTAAGTAATCTTTGCAAATTGCCATTAAAAAATTAATAATTATTCAGTAAAATTTTTAAATCAAAATATAAGTTGATTTTTTTTTTAAATCTCTAATCTCTTTTTAACATCATTTTATTGATTTACTGAATTTTTGCATTGTTTCTTCTGAATGAATATTTATAATAATATTTTGAAAAGAGTTAAGTAGAAAATTGAAACAGTTTGGTTCAAAATAATATTGAGTGGGTATAATACATGATGAAATATGACTTTTTCTTGCTCTGCCAAAGGAATAAAAATAAATAAATATCTATATATATATTCTCTTAGTTTAAACCAGTGATAACAGTCAACCTGGTCTCTACCATAAACTAGTAAGCGTTACAGCTTTCATTGGGGGTGGAAGGAGTTTGGCCCAATATTGAAACCCCCCATTAAAAATAATAATAATAATAATAATTAACTTTTAAAAGCATTGTCCTTTGATTAAAGTTCTTTACTGCTTACATCTGGAACTGGTCAGCAGATATAAAAATTTTACTACCAACAATTACATAAGTGGATGGTAGGTACAAAAAGGTTGACTATTCCTGATTTTAAGATACATTTTTTTCTTTAAAAATGCATAAATTGCATCATCTATTGTAAATTCCTTAAAATTAGTTCACAGTTGTAGTATTTTGTTACAGTACATAATGCAATAAGGTTTATTTATTATTTGAATAATTTGTTCATTGTTTTTTGTACTTATTGTCAATAGATAATTTATGTGAAACTTGAATTCAATCAGTGTATGATACATAAAAATTGTTAAGTCAAGGCTCTTACAATTATCTCAGTGAAAACTCTTAAAAAACTACTTATTTTCATGAAATCCTGGAAATTTTCAACTTAACCTAGAAAATCCTAATATTTTTGATCATAGATAGAGGGGGGAAATATTTGTTTTCCAAAATAAAGCATGATATACCCCAATTTACGAATGGCAGTACATTTTCTTTACAGTTTCAAACTGTTTCTCAAAATACTGGAAACCTTTTATTCTATTTGTAATATCAGCTGACAAAGATGTAAATAGTTTATAGTGTAAAGTACAAAATGCCAAATAGTTACCTAGAGGATTGATTAATTATCTTTCTACAATACTTAATTCTTAAGGTTAAATCTTACAGTAAACCTGGAAATTTATAGTAACGTATCTAGAAAAACTGGCTAAATTTCATGGAACAATTTAGTAAGAACCCTGGAAATGTAAGTGCTGGTATATATGCCAGAAAATATTAGCATGTAAAAAGAAAAGTTTCTTTGATTCTTTCTTCTTGAGTATTTTTTAAATATTATGATGTTAATAATATGGGAAAAAGTACTAGCATTTTGGTTACTAAAATTAAGAAAAGTATACTATTTTGACTGCTTTTTTAGGCTTAGTAAAGCTACTAATTCTGCTGTTTCATTACATTAATCTTTTTCTTATTTGATTAAAGGATTCTCCTACTATACTTGAAGAAAATGAAGTAAAGGATGAGAAGAGATGCCTTGGACGAACAAAAGCCTCTGAACCTATACCCATACAAAGATCTAATACAAAACCAATAACTAGTTAGTATCATTTTATTTTAGTATCATTTTTGTTATCTTACTTTAATGCACCATTTTCGTGAGAACGGTGTCGGCCATTATACACTGGTGTAAGAAATTAAGAGAATTTGCAGACTTGGTCGTTTATCTCTAGAACTACTGGACTGTTTTTAATGAAATTTTATATGTACATACATTGATACAATATAAAACAAATAACCATTCAATAATTGTAATACACACTCATGATCGTACTTAACATACATTGGAGTTGGAAGGTATGAAACAGCTGTTGAAGAATAAACAAAAAGAAATGGGTTAATAGGGGGTATAGTCCCCTCTTACAGATATACAGGTCTCACTGTGTGATTTCATACTTGAAATGAGGCAGTTTATAATTTCCTGTGGCAATTGGTCACACTCGTTCAGCAATGCTGTTTTCATTCCCTGGATGGTTCTCAAAGGCCGGTTGCGAGCACCCTTTCCAGAGCATCCCAGACATGCAGGGGCGTAGCCAGAAATTTTTCATGGGGGGGGCGGGGGGGTTATGACTACTACAACTCATATATGTGTACGTGTGTGTGATAATGTAGTGAAGAATATACATTTTGTATGGGAAAAACATCATCATGGGGGGGGTTATGACCCCCCTAAACCCCCTTGGCTATGCCCCTGCAGACATGCTGTATATAGGGTTAAGGTCTGGAGATCCGGCTGGCCAATCCATCTGGCGAATATCCTCACTCTCTAGAAATTCGTCAACCAGAAGAGCTTTACATGGCCTCACGTTATCATCTATCAAAATGAACTCAGGGCTAACTGCACCCCTGAAAAGGCGAACATAGGGTTCCATGACCTCATCCCTATACCTCACACTAGTCACAGTGCCTCTTTCAAAGACATAGAAGGGTGTGCGGGCATTCATCATGATGCCTGCCCAGACCATTAAACCTCCTCTGCCATACTGGTTGATTTCGCAGACATTGGAGGGTAGGTAGCGGGTCACTGGTTCTTTCCATATGAACGTACAGCGAGAATCAGTGTTTAGGCTGAATTGGGACTCAGCAGTGAAGAAAACGGTCGCCCATTGATCCATACTCCTATATCTATGCTCTCTGTACCTTGCTAAATGTATTCTCTTGTTCATAGAAGTTAGCAGGACGCAAACAGCAAGCTCACTTCTGTTTGCGTCCTGTATGAGAGAGGGTCTTCTTGCAAACAACCCTCTCTCATGCAGTTTTTTGGAAACAGTCACCCTTGATACATGGGTTCCTGTGGCTGCATACAAGTCACGAGAAAGCTGAGAAGCTGTAGTACTCTTGTTGCACCTCGCTATAATGGACAAATGGGGATCTTCTCTGGCCACTGTGACTCTTGGACGACCTTGCCCAGGCTTTCTCTCAATGGATCCAGTATCCTGGAACTGTTTCCATAAGTTACACACAATCCTAAGTGTTAAATTGAGCTCTGCACAAATCTGAACTTGAGATTAGCCTGATTCTAGCCTCCCCACAATTAGCAACTTCATTCCATCATCTAAATATTGGTAGTTACTCATTTTTACTGTCACAATTTGAAATTAACTTATTGCTGCAAAATAACACCAAGACATTCTCTGAGGTGTGCTTGTTAACGAAATGTGTCTCAATTTACGTGCGCTTATGAAGTCCGTTTCTCTACTGGCTCTGCCTACACACACGTGTATGCTTACGTATTTGACGTACAAGATTTGCATTTTTGTCTAGAGGAAGTAGTTTTACATTCAGCTCAGTTCTTTTCATAAAATTCAATAAAATATGCAAATTCTTTTAATTTATTTCACCTGTGTGTATTACTATAAAAATAGTTATTGTTATACATCTTAAAATTTCTTTGTGATTACATATTCTTTAGCTAGATTGAGATCATCTTTACATGCTTTACTAGTTAAATGTTGTATTTTTTATTGAATAATGTAGATATATAATATGCTTATTAATTTAATGAAAATGAAATTAAGTCTTCTTAAACTGAAAAATTCAAGCTTATAGTATGTATTCATACATATTTTGCATTTAAAAACAATTTTTTGAACTGCCATAATAAAAAAAAATAATGAATCTGCAGTTTTGTTTTTAAACGCTTGTTCTTTTGCTGCCCCTCTTTGAATGAGTATTTAATGTGAAAAAAATAAAAGTATCTTTGTATATAGCATACATGTGCACATTATATCAAAGAATGTGTTTCTTGTACCTGTGGTTTTAAATATGTGTAATCATGAACACAGAATTATGTGAGTTCATTCAAACCGGCAAGCTTTCCAACTCTCTCCCACACACACACAATATAAAAATAATAATATTTGATTAGGCTTTGAACCTCCCCCTCCTTCTTTTTTATTTGGCATGTGAACCTGTAGCTTTATTTCCAGCACCCAGTAATGATTTATTTATTTTTACTTATGCATATAACTGCTTAGTATATTAACCTAATCTTAAAATTTCCAGTATTCTAATGCATTGTAGCTTTTAAAATAATGGCATTCAGAGTTTGTTTTAATTTTAAATAAAACTGTTAACTGTGATATATATATATATATATAGATGACATTTAAACTTCATTCATCATTATTGAAACTTGTTCATTCAGGTGACTCATTTTTAAGTGCATTTATTCACATTTGATAAAATTTACAGGTGTTCCTCACAAGCCATGCGTAATTATGAAGAGTAACTCAGAATCTACCCGTCCTCGAAGTCTTGACAGTGAAAGTATTAGCAAAAATGCCTCAAAAACTGATAAAAGTAAGAATGCATTTCTTACTTACTTCATACATATTAAATTGGAAAATTATAGGACTTTATGTTTTGTCTTTGATTTTAGGCAGTCCCCATACCCAAAGTTTAGAAGATGTATCTGTAAATATTAAAGACACTCAAGAAAGAAGAGGTACTTTTTTTAATAGACCTTTTTCTGCTATTCTACTCTTGAATTATGCAAAGCAACATACAGATTTGTTTGATAGAGGAATAAAATTTCTTTTTTTCTTTTTTACAGAAAGTTTCCAGCATAGACATTCTATTCCAGGGCAACTAAGTTCTTACCTTAGAATGTGTAGTGCTGCAGATTTGCCTAAAATTTATGGTAAATATATACAAATACTCTAGAAGTTTTGTACAAATAAATGTATCTGGAATTTTGCAGAATGAAAAATACATGATCATTGATGCTGAAATTTAATCTCTTGTTTTAAATGTGCTATTATCATTTTTATTTATATATTTTTGCACATTTATGTTTAAGGAATCATATTTTTTTGTATCATTATTATTATTTTACATGATAGCTTTTTCTTTCCTATAGCTTATATTTCTTTAAAAAAATATTTTGATGTGTATTTATCATTTGAACCTCTAATTTTAATTATATTCTTTCTTCTTCCTCCCCCCCCCCCCTGCACACAATTGTTAAATGATCCTTTTTTTAAGACTAGCATAACACTACTCCTGTGGTTATATAATGTAGATTTATTTGATGTCATAAAGGGACTTTACCTTTTCAGGATCCACAAATGCATGTTGTAATTTTCTAGGATCCACAAATAGTCTGTTTAGTACAGCAGTCATTAGTGGTTCATCAAGTGCTCCAGAACTGAAAAATGCAGTACCACCGTCATCATCAGGTAATTTAATTGTTATTTTTGTTACTTTTTTCTACACAATAGTAGAGGTTAATATAAGCAGCACTATCATCTGTCTCTTAGGTGTTACATATTTCTGAGCTAAACCAGTTATTCTGTAAGCTGCATAGTTTTGTATTCAACTTGGTGTATATTTTAAACAGCATTTCATGCCATAAAAAATGATTGAATTACATTTAGCTGTGTTTTGAATCTTTTCAGCGGTTATCTTTTTACTTTGTCAACAGTATGTTTATTCCAATAAAGAGAATGCTAAATTCTTTTGACTAGGAATTTTCTTACCTGTATGACTGATTCCAGGACTTAAAATTTAATATTAATAAATTAAGTGCATTTGAAAAGGAGCTTGTCTCCTGATGTGTAAATGCAGGGGATTTTGACTTTTGTGGCTAACTAAGGAATTATAATTAGTGTTAAGGCTTTTAAGTTTTCACAAAAGCATAAACCATGTACATTTTATTATAATTGTAGATGAACATGGTTAATGATTTTTTTTTCTAAGGAAAAAAAGTCTCTAAAACCACTTTTAAAATGCTACCAAAAAAATGTTGAACTATCTCTAATTATTTACATCCCCTGAGTAAATGCCACTGAAGTGCATACCTATACCATACACATGGAACTGAGTTTTCTTAAGAGTGTAGTTCAAAGAAGCAAAATATCCCTCAGGGTTTTGGTACACAAATTAAAATAAACTAGTTGTCTCAGGGACTTGGAAAAATTCTGAATTATTCTCAATAAGTTGTATTACTTACCGTAATGAATGAACCAACAGTGCCTTTTATAAAACCTTTTGAAAAAAATTTCATACATGAAATTGTGCGGAAATTTTTTTTGAAAAGTGACACATAATGCTAAATTTTCGATTTTCAAAATTCAAATTCTCAAAAATTCCATTTTTGAGAATTTTTTTTTGAAAGTTTTGCAACTGATGCAGGTTTATCGTTTATTACAGTGTACTGTACAGCTTGTAAAAAAACATTCTGAAAATTTTTAGGTGCATTGAATAATTAGTTTATTCATATTTATGTACCAAAATTGCATGATTTGAAAAAAATCATTATTTTTTTTCTTGTCCACCTAAAATTTCATTTTAGTCGAATTCTAAAAAGATATGGAAGTTTTCTACCATTCTGTGTTACTCTTTTCCCTACGGTCTCCATTCCATGTGAATGGTGATTAGTTCCCTTTTTTAATAAAATAATTTCTTATTTCAAGAAAGCCATTCATACATTCATAAAACTAAAGCATGTATGCTTCAGAAAACACTAAAGTTTTCCCTACTTCAAGAACTCTTGTTTTCTTTTCATGTTGTGTTTGCTTTCTTGTGGGTTGGTCATTATTCTATTTCCAAAAAAAGAACCTTCATTCTTGCCAAAAGTGAACTATGACTTTTTTTTTTTTTTTTTTTTGTATGCGTGTTTTATACAAAGGGATTTTATTTAACTAACTTTGACACCAGTTTTTGAGTGTATTTTTGTATTATATATCTTCCTCCTTGTAATATGATAAAATCATCAAAGCAAATAAATAATAATTCTCAAATAAAAAATAAAATGCTATTTGAAAGCTAATATATACTCAAGTAAATAAACATACTTATTTATTCTTGTGACAAAAACAACAGAGACAGTTAAAAATTGAATTTCAGAAAGTATAGATTTTTTTTTTTTTTTTTTTTTTTTTTTAATATTGGGAATAATTATGATGAAGCAAGTTAATTCAAGCCTTATCATATTTTTTCTGGGTGTCAATTTTACTGTAAATTTATTTTGCTTCACTAACATATTTAATATACTTTTAGATGGCTATTGCAGTGTACCTACCATTCGACCTCTAGAAACACTGCATAATGCTCTCTCTCTGAAGCAGTTGGATAGCTTTCTTGAGAGAATGACCAGTGCCTCTTTTCGTATGTCGTTACAAGCAATGTGCAAATTACCTTCTTCTTCATCAGCCTCTTCAGGTAATTCATCTAGTTCACAACCATCTGCTCTTCCTATAGTTTCCCCATCTAACAGTAAGTTTATTTTTTTTTTAATTATTTGATTTTATCTGTATGTCAGTGAGGACGGGTACATAGACATTTCAGTCTTTTTTTTTTTTTTTTTTTTTTTTTTTTATAAGTCCCTAAATCAGTGTTTCTTAACGTTTTTGGCACAATGGACCACTTGAAAAATTTTAAATATGTCACGGACCCTCTGTGAAAAAGAAAAATTGCTTTTCAACACCGTCCGATTCCTTCATGCAGCAGAATCCATATTTTACATAATTTTCATCATACTTCCTTTTTTTGTACATTTTGGGCTACAAAAAATATCAAATAATCAAATGAAACATTAAGAACAAACATTAAGACCCGAAAAAACACTTGTGAAACTCATTGAAAAACTCATTTGTGATCCACATTTTGGACATTTATACATCGATGAAATCATTCCCTCTTTCATACATTATTCTAACAACGCATTCAAAACTTTAGCAATAGCTAATTCCATAGTGAAATCAAGCATTTAGCAATAATATAAGCTGAGAAAACACCAAAAAAATATGCTACTCACAAACAGATGAAAGACAAAAATAAATGTACGTCTTACCTCCAGGGCAGATCCAACGGAAATAAAATTGTGAATCAAGTTTAAAATTATACCACTATTTCCAACTCAAACAAATTATCGACCAATGCAAAGGCTAAAACAAAAGAGAAATAAATGAGCATGCACGAAAAAACGCCTCAAATTCTCTTCTCCGGAGGAGCGGAAAAAGAAACAGGGTTGCCATACAGAGCGTGCTAAGGATGAAGTAGGTCCGGGTTACCACTGCTGGCTAAATCTTGATGCAAACATTTTAAAAATTAGAATCAGTCGGCGGACCCCCAAAAGGTTAAGAAACCCTGCCCTAAATGAAAGCACCAAAAAGCTTTTATCTCTCCTCTTAGTCCTTCGCACAATAGGTAACCTCACATTTAATATCCTAAAATTTACTTTGCCCCCTAATTTTTGTAAAGTAACTCTTATTTAGGAGTTATTCATTTGATTCAGATTATTCCTTCATAAATTGTAATTTCTAAATTACCATTAATGCAGACAAAAATTAGCATTATTTATAAGAAAAAAGAAAGATGGAGAAATTTTATAGGAATTTTATAATTGGAGGAAATATATGAAAAAAAAAAAAAGAAAATCTGTGCAGATGAAATTGCTATGACCTCTTAGTGATAATATCCTAATGCCTTAGAAGCTTTATAAATGTACTCTAAAAATGTATTATGCCTAACATAAAAATTGAAGATTCTTCATTGATATAAAGGAAACTTCTAAAAGACATTTAAACTTTTCACTTTCTACTTAATTTCAGTTATTGTGAAATATTTTAGTAAAGAAGCATAAAACACACCATTTTAAAATCTGTTCACAAAAGTACTTTCAGACTATACTACATGGCTGTCTTCAGTTTAAAATTATCCTCTTCTACTTCTGACGAAGTAGGGTGTGCCACCCCTCATCTATTGTCGCATGTGCAATGCCATTAACTGCATCATCTACTGTCAAAATTTCTAATGCCTTTCAATAATAACTGTTAATTCCTATTTTTGTTATTGTAATTTTTCAATATTATTAAAATATATTGATATAGGGGTTTGAGCAGTACAAGATAAAGCTGAATTAGTTTTTTCGTATTTTATATCATTGACATCTTTTTTTTTTTATATATAGATGTAATCCATAGTAAATAAAAAAAATAAAACACACGGTTTTAAATCTATTCACAAGAACATTTTGCAATATACTACATGGATGCCTTCAGTTTGAGTGATCCTCTTCTACTTCTTCCGAGGTAGTATTATCTTATTGATCAGGGAAGAAATATCGTATTGCTCAGAGTTCACCAAAACAGTAATTTGCAGACCAGATTCAAACCTTTGTTGAGCCAGACTGTAGTCTGCAGGTCATTTGTTGAGCAACCCAATTATAGATCAAACATTTTTAACTGAGCTCTTACATGTTTACCTAAATTTGGGTTATCGGATACTGATTGCATATGTGTGTTTATCTTTTTTGTTTGTATCATCTAAAATACCCTCAAGTAGTTTAAACTTCTGAAAAATATTGATCACTTTATGAATTAAATTTAATAAATTTGAGGTTACCTATTCTTGAATTTTATGTTATTATTTAAGTTTTAAAGCTTGCAAAACTAGCTAAAAATTATTGTATTTCTTTGACATTTACATAGATATACTAATGAATATAGAACTTTTCTCTGTTAAAGAGAGTTTCTTTTTTCTCCTTTGTTAGTTTTAATACATTAAACATTTAATTTTCTACATTTAAATTTTCTTTTTTATGCTTTTTAATGTTGTGTACCTGTTTAGCTGTGCTTACACATATTGCTTTTGGTTTTGTTTTGTTTTAAAGAGATTGCTGCAAAATATCTTTCTACTTTTTCCAGATTTATTTTGCTTTTTAGCTTCATATTGTTCCATTGCACAGTCATTATTATTGTATAGAAATCAGTGTTATATTATATAGCCTTAAATTAAATTCCATCAAAATAGAATATTAAAAAAATTTCAAGGTCATTGGTTCACACTAATTTTTAAATAAAATCAGTTTTACAAAAACAAGAGAATAAAATACATAAAACACAATGATCTTCCTGAAAATTTTTGTCAGGCTTGTACCATGTAAGCTGATAACAATAAAAGTCATTGAATTAAAGTATTGGGAATTATTATTTTCTGAGTAATCATTAAAACTTTATAGGTAGTGGATCCAGACTGTAAACACCCTGAATACTTAGGAAGTATATTCATTACTCTTTTAAAATAACCATATAATATGAACTTTTATTATTATTATTATTTTTTTTTTTTTCGTAATTGTTGAAAACCCGAAAATTTTGATTGGGTTTTCTTTCGAAAATAACCTGATTTTGTTCAAAATTATGTATGTAATTGTGTTAAGTCAACAGGACCTCTCATAGTTAAAAACTGTAGTTTTTGTGTTTACATCTGCACCAAGGTTTGGTGAATTCTGGTTAACAACTTTTTTTTTAACCTCAAGTTCCTGTGGGCTTTTTTCTTATAAGAAAATTTTTAATTAGATGTCCTTTTATAATTTTATATTTGTAAAGATATTATTAGATTTCTGGTTTGTCCTAGTTATTTAATAAATACCTGAATATTTTATTTTTTCCATTTTAAACTAAAAGAAATGAACTAATTTCATTTGAGGTCTTGAGTGAAAATAAACCACAAATGAAGTTAGACTGAAATAAATTAAAACAGTGAAACTACATAAATAAGCTAGCTGAATGCCATTTTGCATATCAATATGAATTTATATATTCTTTAGATTTTTATTTTATTTATTTATTTTTTATATGTATAAAATTATACTTGAGTTAATGGAAAGCAGTACTTCCACCTTTAAAAAAAAGGGTGGGAGAAAAAAATAGAAAGGCAAAATGAATTTGACCTAATAATATTTTATGTATATGAAATAGTTTGTTTCTGACAGTAATTTTCCTACTAAGAATTAAGACTTATTACCCTTAAAATGACAGTTAAATTAGCCCTAGACTTTTTTCTGTGAACAGTACTTTATAAATATAAGATATAATTAAGTATAAATGGTTAAGTTTATAAATTTAAGATTTACTCTAAATATGTGTATATATATAGATATATACACATATTTAGAGTAAATCACTTGGATACTCACTAATGGAAATGTTGTAATATATCTGCAGCTCCACTCTTAGAAAATGCTTGAGAGGTCACTTACTGAGTTGACTCCTCATATGATTTATTTAATGAGTATCCACTGAAATGACTGGATGTAGATAAGTGATTATTTGGGCCATTTATCATGTTGCTAATGCTGTAAACACTTGTCCCCATGTTTATTAAGGAATGATAGCTGTCTTATCTCTCTTTCAGCTGAGATAATAAGTTGTGGAATTTGCACTAGACATAACCTTTTTATTATTATTGATATTTTTATAGGGGAACCTAAATATTAAATATAGTTTTTTGAGCATTAAAAGACATAGTTTTATGGCTGAAAGTTAGATTAAGAACAGGGGTTATACTAATTTTTTTAAGTACATCATTTTGCTATTGCACCACAACAAACACTTTTTTTCTGTACTTCCTATTAAAAAGGAAAGGTTTTTATGGTTTTGATTTATCTGTACACTTTACTTACCATAAACATGCTTTGGTACCAAAGAAACATGACATTCACCCTTACTGAAAATGTCATATCTTGTACTTATTGCTCTTTTAGCATGACATAAAAATAAAATTCCAACACATTATCATGGTATGTGGGCAGTGATAATTTAAAGAGTGTTATGTTGACGTTGCATTTCAAATAAAAATTTTATCAACTTTTTTCCATTTTTTGAAGGTGTATATTTTCATTTTAATATGTCTGTCTGCATTCCTTATCTTCTATGGGTTGTCACTAAATTTAAAAATGCTATTGATATTTACTATTAAAAGTTCCTTGTAAAAAAGGTATATATGCAACTCATAATAAATAAATAAATAAAATCCCCCTAAGTAATTCTTTATTGGCAGTAACTGATTGTAGTTCTCTAGTGACCTTGTTGTATTTGCCTTATTATAATTATTTAGCATTGATAGTTTAAAGCATTAGTACAAGCAAATTTATTAAGATAAGATTATCAAAATAGTTTGTTTGTGTTATAAATCTGTGTATATTGTAAACAAAGTGAGACTTATTTTAAAAATACAACAAGCAAGATAAATTTTCTTATTGTATTTTTTAAAAATGAAGTCTCGCTTTGTTTGTGTGTTACAGTAAATTTCTATTTTTACACTGAAGTTCTGAAGCTATGATTCTTAACTGTTAGCTGAGACAAAACAAAAAAAAAATTGTTTGTCTCCATAAGGGTTATTCTCATTATCTATCTCTGTCTTGTGTGATTATATTGAAAAATAGAAAAACTGTTATTCATTGGACATTTAAAGATGCATATTGCTTTTTAAGTACTATGTTTATGATCTGTTGAAAAAATTTGATGCTGAAATACTGACTGTAACTTGTCATTGTACAAATATTGTCTCTACCTATAAATGCAGCTTTAATGAGCAACCTCTTTTATCATTAAATATTTCCTATTCAATTTGTATATGTTAAATTCAATAATCTTAACATCTTTTTTCTCCATCTTTCACAAAATTCCCCTTTCAAGCTTGGGTTTTTTTTTTTTTTTTTTTTTTTTTTTCTGCTTTTGCCAAGCTACAGAATACTTTAACTTTTATTAAAAATAGTTAAAAACACGCTAAAATCCATTTGTAGCACTTTCGGTGGCAGCCACCACCTTCTTCAGCTCAGGTCTTAGTTCCAAATGCCCAGCTCTCTTCCTCAGCATGGCGTTCCACCCAGGATCTATCTGCGCATGCGTCATATCATTTATAGCGCCATCTGTGGTTATAATCTGTAAGGCCTCCATGTTTAGTGCATAATAACTATTTTTGTAATTGGCAAGTTTTTGGCTATTGTTAAAGTTGATTTCTATAGGGCGTTCTTGGGCTATTTTTGCGAGGGCAGTAGTGGTTTTATTGAATTTAATGTCATTGTTGTGTTCCTTTTTTCGGTCTTTGATTTTTCGTTTCGTCATACCAAACGACGAAGTATGGCGATGGTATGACGAAACAAAAAATCAAAGACCGAAAAAAGGAACACAACAATGACATTAAATTCAATAAAACCACTACTGTCCTCGCAAAAATAGCCCAAGAACACCCCATAGAAATCAACTTTAACAATAGCCAAAAACTTGCCAATTACAAAAATAGTTATGCACTAAACATGGAGGCCTTACAGATTATAACCACAGATGGCGCTATAAATGATATGACGCATGCGCAGATAGATCCTGGGTGGAACGCCGTGCTGAAGAAGGTGGTGGCTGCCACCGAAAGTGTTACAAACAGATTTAGCGTGTTTTTAACTGTTTTTAATGATTTTATACTATCCATCATCTTACTTTTAAATTACTTTGATTTTATTTTCTTGTGATGTGATAAATCATTCATTCTCTTTACTTTAGTTACTGAGTCAAATAATTTGAGTAAAAGAGTGAAAGTTTGAAACACTTTGTAATTATTTGAAAATAAAAAATCATCTGTAATCTTGATGAAATAGCATTTTATGAAAAGGACTTTTTTCTTTCAGTGATTCATTATTGTATTTATTTTTTACTTTTTGCTCTTGAAAAGGGAAAGGTAAAAGATTTGTAACCAGTTGCATATATACATGACAAGAATAATTTTTCTGTTAAAGATTTGCTGCAAGAAAATATTTAAATACAGGGTGTCTACCAGTCATGAAAATCATGATTGTCACGATTTTGGACAATGAGTCTTGAAAATGTCCCGAATTTTGATACAATGTCACGATTTTGTCTTCCTACAACCAAGTCTCCAGTTGTATTGGAACTGTCTTGCAATCTCATTGCTCTGGCAGTTTTTCTTGTTAATTAGGATAGTCACATTTCATTCCCTTTTGATCATTTTCGGCGAGCGAAGAACGTTCTCAGAAAGAAATTTCTCCCTTTTAACCCTTTCTGATTGGTTGTTGTTGCTGTTATTGTCCCACTTCCGGGCAAGGTAGTCAGAGCTTCCGGCTATGAACACTCTCTCATTGGTATTACCAGAGAAACACCTTTTTACTTCCTCCCTCATCTGTAGTAGGGAATTTTCTGTTTTAATGAGAATTCAAGCCACATTTAGAATGAAATTCATTTCAACTGTTTCCCCTTTGAGTAGGGAATGACGGGGACTTGACTGGACGTCAGCAATGGGATGTTCGGCATTTTGAGAACAGTCTAGAATTCAAGCCTATGTAAGCTGCAATACTTACCCTTTCTTCTTCACATGCTAGCTTCTTGGCGAGTTAAAATTTAAAACTATGAGGAAGAACATATATATATATATATATATAGATCTTATTGAGATCTGCTTTACCTTCTTGGTTTTAGATCTTAGGGGGAAGAAAGCAAATAGTTTTTTAACTCTTTATTTCTTATACTTAAAAGATGCAAAGTTTTTCACTGGCTATTTAAAATTAAAATAAGTTACCTTAATCTGGTACTATAGATATGAGTTTTAAATAAAGTTAATTTTTGTAAAACAATTATGTGACTATTAAGAGTAATTAATATTATAATTATATATATGTAATTATAATATTACTATAATATGTTTAAAATTTCAAGCAACATTTCAAAAGCAACAAAATGGTGATATGTCTTATTGTGTCATGAAAATCCCCTTGTGGTCATGATTTTTTTTTTTTTTTTCTGCACTCCAGTAGACACCCTGAAATATAAAAGGTAATTTTTTATAGTTTTTCAATAGCCTAGTTGCTTTTCATAGTCATCAAAAAATTTCATAAACTTTATTCAAAATGCTTTCTTTCTCCAATTCTTTTTTATTTTTCTATATCACTCTTTCTGAAACACATGTTTAGAAAATATTGAATTTCAAATGATAGCTCATTGTATAGTTTTCTAATGATTTACTTACCCTATAGTCTTCAAATAATTCAATTTACAGCATATCTTATTTTTCATTACTCTTTTCTGTCTTTTATTTTAGACATAAAGCAAAAAACTATTTAACTACATGACTCGTTCTATAGATTTCTTACAATGGGAGTACCAGAGTACCATGTGGTCATTGGTAGATTGAATAATTTGACTCATTTTACTTTCTTTTTACCTCAGATTCCTTTATTTTTCGTTATTATCTTTCTCTCTGTTTCTTTCTTTTATTGCTTGCCTCCCCCCCCCCCAAAAAAAAAAAACATAAATAAATAAATAAATATTTTTCTCAAAAATATTAAATATAGTTTTGCCTCGTTTTATAATCTTAATCATCTTTCTTAGGTATTCTTTGGAGTGGTCCCCCTTCATTTGTGTCTAGTAGTGGACCCTCATCTCCTAATTCATCGACATTGGACATATGGGCGAGATGGAGACAGATGACAGAAGCAGACTCAGTGTTAGATTTTTCTGGTTCCGGGAGTCGAAACAGTTTGAGCAACCCACCGTCACCTCACGATCCCCGCTATTATAACAACAGTCTATGATGGAATAAGAAAACTGATATTTTTGTGGAATATATTATTTTTCTTAAGATTGTAGTCTTGTAAATAATTTTTCATACTGTAAAATAAAAAGAAAAAAGTTGTTTTAGGTATATTTATAATGTTTAGAAGTAACTACTGTAGAATTTTGTTTATTGTTTTTATATGCTAAATTTATTTAACAATTTAGCTTACAAAAACAAGAAATCAGTCATAGATTTTTATCTTCCTAGATCTGTTTTTATGCAATATAAAGTACAATGCAACTATTGCCTTTATAAACTGTAATGTATTGTTAAATTTTGATTACTTTTGGCAAAAATGAAATTGATAAGTACTGCAGTTTTAAAGTAATAGTTAACTTTAATATTGAAAAATCTTTTTTTTTTTTTTTTTCCTATCATCAAGTAAAAGACACTCATGTAACTTTTATGTATAGGATAGTTCATGTTATTCATTTTCTGGAATCTTTTTATGTTGAATCAGCATATTTTAGATTTTCTAATTTGTAGTCACCTTCTGTATAAATTATTTCATATATATTTTTTCTTTTTTCAGGGGAATAATTATGGTAAGGGAATGGAATCTTAAATAAGTAAAACTGCTACAGTGGTTTAGACAGTGAACACAAAATAACTGTTGTATAAGACAATCATTTATTGCTGTTGAATCTGTAAATTAAAAAATATACTTTTAAAATTTGAAAAATTTTTTAAATCTTAATAATGTAACTGATTAAAAATAAAAATAATGCTTTTTTTAATTACCTCTGAAAAATACTATTTTATGATACCATAAGTAAAATGCCATCTGAAGTATGATTTTAATTATATATTGCAAAAAAGTTTGAAATGTGAACTATTTAAAATTCCTCACATAAATTAGAATATCCTTCATAATAGTGTATAGGTTTGAGTAGATCTATGGATTGGAAGAGAAAAAAAAAAAAAAAAAACCCTTTTTTTAAAAAGTCACCTATTTTTAAAACATTTTACAACAAAAATTACCAGAGTGTATTAAGTCAAAAAAAAACTAACTCATTTTATAAAATAGAAATAAGCTTGTGAATATTTTAATACAACTTTTTTATCTTAAATAAATATCGATATTTAAAAATAGAACATCTAAAAATTCTTATAAATTTCTGAATAGCTGAATTATGTTAAAAACACATATTAAAGCCTTTAAAATTACGTTAAAAAGTTAAAAGCAACACACCATTTAACGCTTTCGGCAGCCTATCCTGTTGCCGTCTTCAGAACTGATGAGTCTCCTCTCAGCTTCAGCACATCATACCATGCTCCATCAATCTGCGCATGCGTTATATCCTTGACAGCGCCCTCTGGTGCAAATATTTCCAATGCTTCACGTTTCAAACTGTAATTATGGTTATTGTAATTGGCTATTTTTTTAACATTATTGAAATCTGTATCAATATTTTCTTTTAAGACAAAGAGGGAAAGGGCAGTACTATGTCTATTAAATTTAATGTCATTAATGTGCTCCTTTATTCTATCTTTAATTTTCCTTTTTGTGACACCTATGTAGTGGCTGGGAAGGTTAGTCTTTATAAACAAAATTTATTTTATAAACACCAGCAGTTTCCAAAATATTAATTTTATCTTTATCAGAACAAATTCTTTTAAAAAATATTACTATTAGGTTTTATGGGGATTCTGAGATTCTTTTTACGGGCTAGGTTAGTAAATTTCTCGGCAAGACCGTGACAGTACAGAATGGGACGAGTGAATGTAGGTTTTGCTTTTGAGTTTTGATGATGAAGTTTATTTTTTTCTTCCTTTCTTTAATTAACCGGTTAAGGATGTTATTGGGATAATTAGCATTTTGACATTGTTGTCGTATAAATCGTTAATGTCAATATATGGGTTTTTAACTAAATTTAAGATACCTCTGTGATTGATTTTAACTTAATAGCTGAATTACTTTTCTGAAAAACTCAAGAAAAGAAAAGGAATTATTTAAAATGTTTTCATCATACTTTTTTTTTATGTCTGTGTATTTATTTTGTTCAGTTTTTGTTTATTGTTATTGCATTGTATTATTATTTTTTTTTTAATTTGTGATATAAAATTATGACAAATGTAGCTGTGATTCATTCTAATGAAACTTTTCCTTATGTGATTTGTGTGCTTGTAAACCTTATTTTATGTTGCGTGAACAATTTTATGTATTTATAAATATTGATTTATATCAATTGAAAGTACTCTAGACTTTTTTTCAACTCTAAAATATTTTCTATGCTACCCTTAATTATTTTATAAAATATGCCTAGTTTGCCAAATGTGTTGTTCTTTTATAAGGTAAAAAAAAAAAAAAAACTTTGCATGTTAACAAAAAAAAAAAAAAAAAAAAAAAAAAATTGTGAGCAAATAGCATATTGAAATTCACGAGGTTATTTTTGTGTCAGCATTGCCATTTGTATTTTACAAAGTTAGGGTTAATTTCCCTCTGCCCATGATACTCTGGGAAATATCTTTCCACCACTTGATAAGAACCCCTTCACTGTATTGACACAATAACAAAAATTTGCTTACTTAGGGAAAACAAATAACAGTAATCTGCCTGTTTATAGAATTTTTGCAGCTACACTTTTTTTTTTTTCTCTTTGTATAGAACATTGTAAAGCATGGTATATCTCAAATTAATACATTGACACTGTCTAAGTCTTCAATTGAACTTTGGTTTTAATGTTGTTTTGTTGTACACATTATTCTTCATCTTCTGTATGTTAGCTAACATATAGGAAAATTAATTTCTAAATTGGTGATTTTTTTCCCCCTCTGGAACACCCTTTTGTTTGTCTTGTTATTACTGAGTTTGTGAAGTAGAAAATTATTTTTCTCGGCCTTATAAAGGGTTAATCTGAATAAATTTTTTAAAAATGAAACTTATTTTTACTACTTTATCATATTAAAATTTATATTCTAAATGTATCAGTGAACAGTCTTTTTAATTCATATTATCTGAAGATTTCACTCATGTTCCTCATTTTGCCCTTTTTCATTGTGTACAATTTTGATAAACTTAAAAATGCTGTATCCTACTAATATTATAAATTTGAAAGTTTTTTTGTATGTTTGTTACTCTTTCATGCTGAAACAGCTTGACAGATTTGAATGAAATTTGGAATGGAGATAGCTTATACCCTGAATTAACACATAGACTACTATTTGTCCTGGGTGGAGGTAAGGAGTGGAAAAACTTCCTATGATTTTCATAGATATCTAAATTTTGTGGCACATTCTAAAGCAAAAAGTAACCGAATATCAAGCTGGTGGAGCCATGGGTAAATAAAAGGAAAGATAAATATTGATATAATATGATTAAAATAATTAGTGATAAGTTAACTCAAAATGCTTAAGTAAATAGCCTTATACTTAAATAGCCGTAACATATATGGGACAGTCCCATATTTTGAGGTTTTGTCCCATATTTAAAAGAGTGTTCCCGTATTGTCCTGTTTTCTCATTCCTGTGATCACACCCAAAAAAATTTAGCCACTCCTTGTTAAAAATTCAGTTTTGGGGGCCAACCGATTTCAATATATACATAGTAAAAAGGCATAACTTATCAATCAACGTAGCATCCACATAGCAGATACAAAATTCTAAATATCCATAGAATGATAGATGTTTTGATGTAGGGAAACATTCATAAATAAACAACATAGCCATAAAGAGAAAAATATATGGAACCAATAAAAGGGAAAAACGATTATGTGGACAAATAGAAAAGTGAAGTACGGAATGGAAATAGTTGGGTAGTAAGCATCGATTAACCTCTTCAGGCCCCACAAACCGAATACTTACTACCAATATAAAAACAAAATAACAGGATTGCATTGTAGTTACTTAGCACAAAAAAAACTAAATGTGTAACTACGGGGGGCTATCCTGTTAAAAAGCACGTGTGAAAGGAAAAAATAAAAATAGAGACGACATGGCCAGTTTGCATTAAGCCTGAAAACATGATTCATCCATGGGGCTGTTGTCAATTGAAGAGTGAAAAATACGTGTTGCCTATATATATATTTTTTTACCAAGAACAATTTAAAAAAATATTCTGAATCCTAATAATTGGAAATTAAATGGAAAAATTTTGTACATTATGAGTGCTCTTCTATGGTGGTGTAGTTGCCATAACTCAAAACCCCCTACCTGCTCACTGAACAGGCACAGTGTAAAGAAGATGGTTAACATTAGCCACTGATAGCTAATGAATTAAAATGGTGGTTCACTGTGTGTGCTGTAGTAATGGTTTATTCTCTGAATCAATATTTACTATAAGAAAGAAATCAAAATTGAAACACTTATTTTTTTTTTTTTTTTTTTAAATAGACAGATTCCAAACAAAATACAGTAGCATTCAGATTATAATAACATGATTCTGATTTCTTGCAGATCTGAATCATAGAAATATTTTTTTCACTTTGTATTTAATTTATATTTTCACAATTTAAGAATTTTTCCTTAGTTATGAACAATATTGGTTGAAAACTTTAAAGTTGAATAATAAATTGTATATTGCATTTACACCTATGCAGATTTTTTGGATGACTTTTAAAGGTCAGACCTTGGTTTTATAACTAATTTTTTGTGTATATGGTTACCCTAAAAGTTATACACACTCATATATATCTGTATATATACATATAATATATGTCCCGTATAAATAAAAAACATAAAATGTAACTGCATGTCAACTAATAAGAAAACTTAAGTACAGTTATGGAATTACATTTTACCCCTAATTAGAAAACTTTTTCTAATTAGGAGTTATAGTGCTAAACTCAATAGTTTTATAAGTGGTCTTCTCATCAAACACTTTAAAACATCTGCCCCTTAATCATTATTATAAAAGTTATGTCCTATACTTCTTTCTTTATGAAGAAAGTATTATGGCACTATAATTATGTTTTTTTATTTTCCCATAAATGATCTTAATAGCATTCTTAAATGATATGAAAATACTAATAAATTTAGTGTTATAAATTAGATTTTGTATTTATTGTGATATTTTAAACCAGTATAATAATAAAAGTATTATTGCTCATGGTATTTTAAAACTAATATTTATTGAATTCTTAACATATATTAAATGCATTATTTTTTGTTGCATTTACTTTTATTTATTAGAGAAAGTATTAAAGATGTAAGTTATTCATATCGTTGAAAATGTATATATATTTTAGTATTAAGTGTACACACTTAAATTTGTACATTTGACATTTATAAAGATTGAAATCTGAAATAAAGGTGTAAAAAAATTTTGAATACTCTCTTATTTTTTTCTAGTCATTTCTTTGTTAGAATTACATAGTATTTTGTTCACTGTTTTGTAAAAGTGTGGAATAATAGACAAAATTAAAATTCATAGTGTTTGAATTGCTAGATGATATAAATTATTTCAAAAAAATTGAGGCATAAAATTGTTTTCACTTTTTAAAAAGAAAATAAGTCAATAAAGAGCTTTTACATAAAAACAAATAAAGAATAAAATAATTGCTTTTTCTGATATCCAGGTACTCTGAAAATTTTTTATGACAAAAAATGAAAGTAGGGGAACCCATATATTATAGATGTAAAATATTCTATGCATCCGCATACATTTATGTTTAATCATACAAATTTTGAATGGTCCTAGGTATTCAAAAAGAAAATTATTTTATTCCATTTAGTTTATTTTAAAATAAAAGCATGTTTGGTTATGTTCATTTTTATTTTACTCGTTTTAGTCTTGGAAATTCTCTAATCAATTTTCTATCATCATACTTACAAAATATGTGTTTGTAAAATCATGTGAAACAATCTACAATCATGACGGAAATGTACCAGCTTTTTTCTGAAAAATTGGAATGGGAACTCAAACTGTATGAATGGCTTTAGTGTGAAAATACCAAATCTGAGCAGAACATCATTGATCTGTTAATCATCAATTACCTAATTTAGCATATTACTACTCAACAATTTAATTTTTAGCATAAAATTGTTTTTAAATGGATAGATTTTCTAAACATTTATTAAATAGAACTTCTCTCATCTTTAGTCCAAGGCATTGATTGTTTGCGCGATTTCTTAGAGTTGCGTGCCATGTAAGTAGCAATAATGATGATGATTTTTTCAGCACTGTTTTACAGTCTGAAGAAAGGGCCAAAGACCAAAACTGTCTGAAAAACAAAGCTCAGAATTTGGTCAGAACTTGCTGGACTCAAAGTTAAAAAAGACTGTTGATGCTGCATCTCTAGGTGAACCAGTTTTAATAAAATTTATTAAGTATTAGGGATGCACTGAAAATAATTTTTTGCCGAATAACGAATACCAAATATTTATTTAAAATTTACTAAACTTTGATTACATAAACTAATTTAATTAGTTTGTTTTTAAAGAATATTTAGTATTTCATATGGGGTCATTAGTGCTTCAGAAATTAAAATGCTGCAAAATTTAATATTCGATTGTTTTATTTATGCATTACTAACTAACTTTTTAAATTTTCTTGAAATGAAGATCAGTTTTTTTAGCCTACGTATTTTATTTTAAAAAAATTAGCAGTTAAGCAACTTTACATATTTATGAACACTTAATATTATGAGTTTTTTTTTTTTTTCAGGTTATTGAAGTTCAGGTTTTTCTGGGTTTTTTTTTTTTTCAGGTTTCCTATTTAATTGGGTTAGTAAGCTTTATGTAATGTGTGAAAAGATTGAAAAGCAACAAAATTTAAATTAACATCTGAGTGTTTTCACTTACACAAAAATTACTTTGATATTAGTAAGTAAGAACTTGAATTAAGTTAGTACTATGCTATTATATTATATCTTTCATTCATGGTATAAAAAAAATGTGTTTACCAATTGTTGAATACTTAAATTTGTGTATTATTCGGTTGTCAAATAGTAAAGTATTCGGCCTAACCAAATATTCGCTTTGTCTGCTGAACAGGCAGTATATCAAATATTCGGTGCATCCCTAGTAAATATAAATCTGCTATTCCATATATTATTGCAGTTGAACTTCTTTTTCCTACAGGAAAAGATATTTTACAGGTGAAATGGTCTTTACTGTCAGATTACAATTTTAATATGCTATTGTTTATGAAGGGAAACATGCATCTAACTCAAAATGATGATCAATAACTATTTGCTTTTTTTTTTTTTTTTTTTTTTTTTTTTTTGCACTAAGTGCATATGTTTCTGTATTTTCTTCCTAAGAGCATCATTAACTACTTAATCAAACTAAACTATTTGTTTATTTATCTGTGTACCGAAGCTAAGCCTCCTCTATCCATATACATAATGCTTAAACAGTAGTATAACTTTTAATAAATAACTTTAACTTGCACTATTTTGTTAAAACATTAAGGCTTTAACCACGGACGTATATAGGGGGGGGGCTCATGGGGTTTGAACCCCACCTCCTTATATTTAATACCCCGATTCTATGCAAAATGCTAGTTTTCACCGAACACCTTTTTGCACTCGTGCCTCATTTAAGTATAAAATTTTTTTCTTTAAGTTTTGCATGTGAATTTTGAACATTTTATTTCAATTATAACAATTACATTAATTTTGTATGCTCTAAATTAAAGGGTAATTTTAAAAAAAAGAGAAGCTTCGCAGAAGCTGCATGTTTGCTGACATCAGAAGGTTGATCGATGTACAATGCCATCTTGACCGACAGGTCACGGCAAGTTGAGATGTTGAATGTGTTGTGTTGTGGGATTAAGGCCAATTATCTACAAGAGGGATCTAGGCCTGTGGGTGCGGTGCCTCCTAGGGGGTCCTAACCCGTATTTACGCTAAGTTTTGGAGAAAACCACTGAAAACTACAAACGGTTAGGTCACCGGACGCGACCTGGTTCCGAACCACACTAAATGTTGAAATTTATGACATGATACACTATGAAAACAAACACAAACGGATACATTTATTATAATTGGCATTTCTTTTATATTTTTTTATTCTTTGCGCAAACATCCTTCAGGCAATCTCCCAAGTAAGGTCACTATGTATATCTTGGTGCACCTCCCCGGATAAAATCCTGCCCGCTTTCTTGCTTACAGTATTGGTGCTTGCTCACTAATAAGAGATACATTGACTCCATTGTCTTTCTTTATAAATTAACAATGTCCCAAGTCTTGGCGAATTTCAGAGTGTTATGATTTACAACAATTGTATCACAAAAGAATTTCTACAAGTAAACTTAGCTTGGAAAAACTTTTTTAAAGAGACAACGCCTCTTAGAATTAGAAGTATGAGAAATAAATATATTTTGTTTCTTTGAGTTGTAGATTCAAGTCTCCCTTGGGGATAAAATTCTGTTGCAGAAATTCGAATACAGCATGGATAAAATGATTGCGAGCGGTGTGGCAAATCAAAATGAAATTAAATAAATAATATTTTTAATTACTTCTTACTTCTTAAAAACTGAAAGCACATGGTAACAGTCTGATCGATTTATGAGAGAAGGATCCCTGATGACACATTTCTAATAATAACTATTTTTGTAAAAAAAATGAATAAAATTTAAAAAAACTTTGTCATATAACCGAGCCAGATGTTACAGGCCAACATTTAGGATAAAAAATTACTATTCAGAGAAAAACTGCACCACAAAATTGGCTGTAGTGCTATTCATTTATAAAACATATTGCAAAATACTGTAAGTGTGTCATTTTTTTTTCTTAATATTTCATAATCCTTATAAACTTGCAAAATTTATACATTAGTTTGTAAAGAGAAATTCTGAATTTTTAAAAGTGTCTGATGTCATTTAATTCTGTTAAAAAATTACATGATTTTTTTTAATGAGAAGGAGGTGTGAATTTTGCTTTAATATACTCACTTCTTTTCTTTTATTTTTTTAACGGCATGACACTGGCACATTAAGCCTTGGCTGGTGGCTGCCAAAAGCTATAGCCGTTTGTGAAGGGGCACTCAATGGGCGACCGTCATTACCCCTAACAAGGACAAAACAGATAACCAAGCTATTGCCGGGTATTGAACCCGGACCCAAGGTGTGGTAGAATAATTTGTTAGAAAACTACCTGAACCTTGGCCTGAACAGCTACTCATCATAGCTAAAAAGGTAATTAAATTTGTCTGTATTAGGTATTATTATATTCGTATAGTTAAGCAATATTTATTCAGAGCATAGTATAGGTGAAAATTAGCTGTCCAGAGAAATATAATTTTTCACTTTTAGTTGCGACTCTCACAACATCAATGAGAAAAAAAAGATGGGCAGTCTTTGGTCGCTTATATTGGATTCCTATTTTACGCTATTGTGAAGCACGCACTGACAATGAAAGTGCTATTGAATTTCAAGACACTAGAAAGTTTGGAAGCTGGTGGAGGAGAAAGAAATTTATAGCCCCATACTGCTGCCCACTAGACAAATGATTTATTGGCTAATTCGTCAGTTGTATCTATTCCATAGACGCCTCCTTTTTCTATTCTGAGAAAAGGATCACAATAGTTAGTCTATACCACAGAGTTTTGAAGAGAATACGTGTTTACTTTTTCAGTCTAGTTCTTTCTTTGAGTGTAAACACAGTCTGTTGGCAGGCTTAAATCATGTCCACTGAAAGAAAATGTGAATCGATTTTATCATAGTTCAAGAAAAGTGATTAGAGTAAAAAAAACGTAAGTACATTTTGGAAAATCAATTTTTTCATTTAATCATTTCAGTTCGAATTATTTTGCATATTTAATTATTTTATATTAATTTCTCAGCTGTATCTGAAATACTCCGAAAATTTTATGTGTTCTCTTACCATTTTCGAAATTAAACGCATTTTGACTATTAAATAATTTATGCATTTTTGTGTTTCTGCATTTTTATGCATTTTCTGCATTTGATTATTTATTGAAGCAACGAACAGTGGTTTGCCCGAATATTCGGCCAAGTTATAGCAGAATTTTAATTAATAAACCCTGATTTCTGTTATAATACTATGACTCGATATCTTCATACAGTTCTTATTAAGCATACTCAGAAATTTAAATTAGTTTTAAATAGTTTAGTAAAATATTTTATGAGAAAAAGCTGAAAAATGCGCAGAATGAATATTACAATATCCTTCAGTTTTTAAGATAGTTTTAGTGATTAGATAGTTTGAACAGCTTTATTATTTTATTATTATATGAAAACATTTTGTTATACAACATTTTTAAACATATTAAAACATGTTGTTGATTATAATTCCTGTTTTAAATCTAATAATAAAATCAGAGTTTGAAATAGTTTTTTTCATTCCCTCTTATAACATTTTATAATTTTTATGTATCAAACAAGTATATTTCCTCAAAAATATTCCCTTATCTCTTTTCTAGCTTCTCACTAAGTTTTAATCCAAATCCTTAATTAAGCAAAAAAAAAAAAAAATTCTTGTAAATTAAATGTTAATATAATTAATAAAATATAATTAATAATTTACTTGAAACTTTATTAAATTTATTATTAAACTTATATTTAGAATTTGAAATAAAATTGTATTTTAACTTTAATAAACATTTGAATTTCCTTAATTTGTAACATATAAATATAAATCTATAATTATGTTATTAAAAATATATCAATTGGTATTATTTCATGCACCTGGGCAAAGCATCTAGTTTATTATTATAAATATAAAAAATGATTTAGTATTCGGATGATTATTCGGCCGAATACTATATTGTTTAGTCAAATCAAATATTCGGTTTTTAGCCGAATATCTATATCTATATACTATACATAATTTCCTTCATAAATAAAAACTGTAATAAAGCATCAAACATTCCATAAGAGGAACAGATTATGAAATCTAATCCCCCAGTTGATCTAATATTATGTATATTCAAAAATCCATGCTGTCTTGTTAAATGAAAATGTGAAAATGTATTTTAAAAACGTCAGTACTAAACAAACAAGGATAAAATATTGTAGTTCTATTTTCCCAAAATGTCGTTAAAAAAGAACAATTAAAAAATATGTTTTTCTGCCTTCTTATGGCTTGAAATCATCTGCAAAAACTAGTTTATTTTGTGCATACCTACACTCAGAAACGTAGCCAGGAAAACATTAGGGGAGGGGTAATATGATGTAAATTGAGAATAAATAAACTGAATTTCTCCAGGACATAGAGCTTATACTAGCCAGTCCGAAATTTTCGGGGTGTGGTGGTGGGGTAGGATATAATCACCCTCCTGGTTTGGACACCCCCACCCCCATGTGAAAGCTATAGCTACGTCCGTGAGTGGTCCAGTTCCGATATTTCTCTCATTCCACGGTGAAAAATGAAATAAATGACATTTGAATATAACTGTGGTATACTGTCAAAGAACACTGTACGTAGAAAGACCGATGTTTTAGTTCTCGGAGATGCAGAGTTGTAATAAAACTATCAATCAACTTACATAATTTAAAGATCTTTGTGTGATTATGGCAACGTTACGCTTGCGCGATCTGCCTGGGATGAGGGGTACCTTGGATAGGAGGACTTTCTAAGGGGTTGTATCGGGTGTTCACGTTACATGTGGAGAAAAGCTTACCAAAACTCCAGACCGTTAGATCGACAGCCGCGCGATGGGACCCGGACCCACGACCTTCACACATCCGCCATCTACCATTTTCAGTGATATAACCAGTGTGCCATGGTGAGGCATAATTTAAAGAAATCTTTGAAATTTTCATTCTGGGAGATAAAATAAAAACGAAGTTTGGTTTAGGGCCCCCTGTGACACTGTTGACTTGGTGCCACTGGCGTAAATTGGCATGTAACATTGGGGACAAAATGCTTCCCATTGTAGAAAATACTATTTTCAAATGGGGATATCTGAATTTTCTTGAATTTTAGGGGGGGCAATTGCCCCCCTAAAATTCAGGGGCCCCCCTTCAAAATATTTCAGAGGGGCAATCCAGGGGGCTACTTTTTGTTCTAAGGACGGCCAAAAGGGGCCCCCTTATGCAGGGTGTCTACCGCTCCGGAAAGTCTGGAAAAAACCGGGAAATTGGATAATAGGTCCGGAAAATTCACCAAAATAATCTTTTTTTTTTTTTTTTCTCCATGTCCTTTTTTTTTTTTACCCTTTCTCTCTCATTGTCAGACTTCAAACCGAAAGCAATTGCAATGCATTTTTCGGACCGCGAAAGCATCAATCGATGTTTTGTATAAGGATGGAAAAATGGAGGCTTATCAATCGTGAGGGTAAAAGACAAATTAGCTTACTTGGTAACTTATGGCTTAGGACCGTATTTCCAAGAACAGTTAGTTAATTCTATCAGAAATTGCAATTACTTCCGTTTCTCAATGGATGAAAGCTTAATCCTGTATACTTCAGTTAAAATTGATTTCAAGAAGTTGTACAAAATATGGAAGTATAAAGACAAGGTAGGGGCATTGTGCAATTTCCCAAAGTAAAATGCATTGGGAATTTTTTTTCCCGGGACCTCCCAAAAGTCAGGAAATCGACTTTCAGAAATTTGGTAGACACCCTGTTATGGCCATCCTCGCTGGGGACCTCCCCCCTCATGTGAAAGCTATAGCTACGTCCGTGGCGTTAACAATCATTGAAATTAACTTTTGCATTAACCAATTAAGTGCCAACTCACATATTTTGGGAAATTATATTTATTTATATTTTTTCGTATTGTGTAATGAAGATATACTCAATTTGGTTGCTATATTTATATTTTTAATGTTAAGATAATAAGGGATTTTTTTCATTCCCTTCAAATTTCATTATTCCTTTAACCCCTTGCCGGTTCAATTTTTTTCGAGTTTGAGGGTCAAGGAATGTCAATTTTTTTCATGCATATTTTGCTGTATATATACATTTTTAAAACATAATAACACTATTCTCATATAAGATTTCCTAAATCGTGTATATTGCTACCATCTAATGCGCAGAAAAGTAAAAGAAAGTGTTTGAAAGCAAAACAAAATAATTCGGGAAAGATTACGTAAAAATAAAAAATTTCCTACTGCCCGAGATAAACTCGGGATAATCCAGAATGGAACGTTTTAGCTCGGGCAAATCCGGTAAGGGATTAATTTATGGTGGCATGAGAAAGTGGAAAATTAACATCCTTTGGAAACTTCTTACTTTGATCGGAAAACAAATTGTATTATCTAAAGCTTGTTTTTTAAGCATTTATTTTGAATGTCTCAAAACTGGAGACTTGGCTTGTTCTTAGTTAACATCAAAAGAAAACATTTTTCCCCTCAAGCACATCTGCTTATGCCATTTTAAGGTATTGTTCAGATAAGCTCTGTCATTGCTCACTACTGTTTATTTTCCGCTTTTCACGCAATTTCACACAAATGATACGTCGGGAAGCAGTGAAATATATTGTATGGCATGGTTCATTATCTTTTGGTTTGCATCAGTCTAAATGAAATTTTACCACAGCAGTGGCGGCCCGTGGTCAAAACTGTTAGTGCAGCCGGAAGCATATGAGCCCCCCCCCCCTTTCCTCCGGACAGGATTGGAAAATCTTTTGTTACTGAATTCGAAAGCTGGCGGATTAAGTTCTCACCGAGGGAAAAAAAAAAAAAAAAAGAAAATTACATAAAAAATGTAAGAATTCCTATTTTACTTCCATAAAATGGACATAAATTTCAACCAGCCGCTCTTATCCTCAAAATTGCATTAATTCGTGTCTGATTCGAAGTTTCCTTAGAATTTTCTTTTGTAACGATAACTTGAGAAGAAAAGAAAAAAAATAAAACTTACTTATTTTTTATAAGTCAAATCAATCCTCCTTTCTTTTAAACATGCGAATCCGTCAGTGATGTCCCAATAAAAAGGCGTTGTTTTAATTCAGATATCAATAATTTTAAAAGTTCTTTAAAATTTCCCATATTTAAAGAATTTTCTCGCTCGCCATGTCCTCTAAATGCCAGTTCTTGCTTACTTAAAAACAATACTACTTTGATGGGTAATTGTCCATTCATAAGCGTCTATTCAGGCTTACCTTCTTGATAAATTCAGCAATATAAAGTCGAGAGTTTTCCAAACATATATTCTCCTTACCCCCTCCCTCCTTCTCGTCCGAGCCAATCAGTTAGTCGAGTTCTCAAGCTCAGCCGCCGTTAAAAAATCTTTCATCGGCTGTATCAGCTGCATACTCCCTATGCCGGAGAGGCTGCTTACGTAGTCGTTGTCATGGCAACGGTGCTGCCAATTTTCTTTTCAGCGCTCTGGGCTAAACCAAAGATTTTCCCCATTAAATTGCGGGAAGATTAATGTGCTTTTTTTCTGAATGCGCGATCCGGCCACAATACGTTTTTTTTTTTTTTTTTTTGTGTTTGGTTTTTTTCGGAGATTTTTTTAATTTACCGTAGGAATTCCACAATTCTAATCTGAATTTAGGAAAATTAGTAGAATAAATTATTTTAAAGTATGTGCTGATAATTTCAAGTGCAGCCCGGCTGTACTTGCTGTATCCCACGAGCTGCCACTGTACCACAGTGGTTTGTGCCAAATTGTTCTTATTAGTCTCAAAAATGCCAATGAAAGTGCTGATCCAAAGAAGCCAAGGCCGTACCCAGGGGGGGGGGCGAAATTTAAAATTTTGTTAAGAAAACAATAATAATGAAGCCTTTTTGTGAAAAATTTAGTCAATTCCACCTTTTTGGTCCTCCCCACCCCCACCCTGAATTTTTTTTTCTGGCTACGACCCTGCAAGAAACTGTGTAATGGCAAACAAAAATAAAATCTGTGTGTTAGTGTGTAGGATTTACACATTCACATGAATTAAAATCATTTATTCAAAATTAAGCATCGACACATATGTGCATGAATTCAGAAATACAAAAAATCTTAAAGAATCGTTTTAACAGTGGAAACAAAAAGGCCCACATATATGGACTTCTGGAACGAAGAGGCTCATAAAGATCTAGTCCATTGTTTTTATGCATGTTATAGATATATTCGTAAAAAGCATTGTTTTACCATTCTTTTGCAATTTCAACAATCACTTCCTTGTGTTGAAGGTCTTTTTTTTTTTTTTTTTTTAATAAATTTTAGACCTTTGTTTCTAAGTGCATTATAGATACATTCTTAAAGAGATTGTTATACCATACTCCATACTTTTGCACTGATTTCCACAATATTTCCCATTATTAAAAGTCATTCTTTAATAAAGAATCAGTCCATTGTTTCAAAGTATTATCGCTTCATTTTTAAAAATCACTGTCATAGCCCTATTACTACCTCTCATTTTATGGGCTGTAACAATGCTTTTTAAGAATGTATCAACAATACCTTGGAAACAATAAACTAAAACTTTATTACTTTCAGCAAAGATAATTGTTTCAACAAATGTAATTGCTGAAATGAATGCAAATGTATGGGCTTTTTAAGAATGTATCTATAATATACTTTGAAACAACGGACTAAAACTTTATTAAAGAGTTGCTTTTAAGAAAGGGAAGTAATTATTGAAATCATTGCAAAAGTATGGGCTATGACAATGCTTTTGAAGAGAACATTGAAAAAATGGACTCAGCAGTCTACTAAAAAGTAAAAAACACATTTTATTTCTACAAAGAGAAGAAATTGTTGAAATCGGTGCAAAAATATGTGCGACATGCGGCAATAACAGTTTTTATGTACGAATAATAAACATTTAAACAGTGGACACAGCCGTTTACTAAAATATAAAAACAAATTATATTTCAAAAAAGGTAAGTAATTGTTGAAACCAATGAACAATGTTTTTTTTAAGAATCTGTCTTCAGGGTGTCCCAAAAAGGTGGTAACAGGCTTTATTTCCTTCCTTTGTATCTATAAGAGATAAGTGGCAGTGTAAATTGGAAAAATGTTTAAAATAAGGTTCGGAAGTAAGTGTTAAGAAAAAATTCTTCTCGTTAATTTTCAAAAAGCTAAACTTTTTAAATTTGTATACGGCCCCCGTATAAAAATATTCCCAATTAGTAAAATATGCTCCATGTACTCATGAGGTTACGTATAAAATTTGAGAATTATATCTTAAAAAGTGTCAGAGATATGAAGCTAAACCACTTTTCTATGGCTCTAGAAGGGAAAATATCACGTCGAATGATCGCAATTCAGGGGTCGTACAGAAATTACGAAAGAAAATCTTTTTTTTCCACTCTAGCAATAAAAGTTTACATTCAAAATCCAGTATAGTCCCCGATCATCTTTCTTTAAAGATATCTGCAACATTGTATCATGAAAGGCTAGTATTTGGTACATCATGAGTGTATGGGGTACATTTTATTAACTGGGAATATTTTTGTACCGGGGTCGTACACAAATTTCAAAAGTGTAACTTTTTGTACATGAACGAGAGGAATTTTTTCTTAGCGGAGTCTTATTTCCGACCTTATTTTGAATATTTTTTCAATATACATTGCCCACTTATCTCTAATAGATAAAGAATTAAAGCCTGTTACCGCCTTTTTCGGACACCCTGTATATTAAACATTGAAAAAATGGAATCAGCTGTCTACTAGAACGTAAAAACACAATGGGTGTCAACAAAGATAAATAATTGCTGATTTTTTTTGTTTGTGTGTGTGTAATGACCGGGTCAGCGGTGTACTTGAGGCTTGACCACAACCGTTGCCATACCGTTGTGGCAACGTCTGGCCTTGAGTCTCGGTGGCAACGCCACAACCAGGGCTGCAGATGTTGGTCATTTCATTATGGGAGCGCGTATTCAGCAGACAGGGCTGTAGCACTGGAGGCACTATGGACGGCTCATCCCCATTCTGGTAAAACCTAACCCAACCACCCACCCCCTAAAGAATATATCATATATATCCAATTTGAGCTCCATCGAATTTATCGTTTAAACCCTAGCGCACTTTTAAGAATTTCCCCCCATAGGCCGTAATGTAAAAGAAATCTTTGGCGTAGCCCTGTAGAAAAACTATAAGTCCTATTCACACCAAAATCAAGAACGGTCTTTCGACGTTGTTTTATAACATATGTACTCAATTTGAGCTTAATTGAATGGCCCGTTTAGGAGCCATCATGTCCACTCACATACATTCATACATATACATCTCGTAAAAATAGCATAAATGAATTCAGAAGACCTCAAAACGTGTAAATAGTACACCAAAATCTCGAAGTCGAATTTTTTCCTGATTACAATACCTTTCCTTACATGGTACATGTTCGGAAAGAAAAAATGAACATTTACTGCTTTCAAAAATGGAATTTTACTAGTCTGCACATTGAAAACTCTTAAAACATTATAAATTTTCTTTTTAAAAGAGTGTAAGGGTTTCTGGGCTATGAAGGATCCGGTTTCAGTACGTCTTTTAACTTCCTGCCAAGCAGGCCCGTGCTGGCCCGGAAGGACAGGGGGACGTGTCCCCCTGCGCCCTCTGCTTGAGGCGCCCTTTACGCCTTAAGCAATGAAAGAAATTGCGAAAGAATTACATTTTCATGTACAAGAAATTAACGTTGAAAAATTATTTTAAACTAAAATATTTTTTTCCCTCCAATGCAAGGGCGGATTAAAGGGAGTGGGGCGGAGGGGCGACAGTCCCTCCCCCGGAGAGGAAAGAAATTAATCTAAACGATCCTATTTTATTACCATAAAATGGATGCATATGTCAATCTTCTAACTAGAAGCCCCCCCCCCCCGACAAAATTGTATTAAACCACCACTCCTCGAGTGTTGTAGTTTTTTAAATACAAAATATAGATTTACTACACTATTACGAAGAAGAATGAAATGTACAAAAAGTTTAACATTTTAAATATTGTTGCGGAATTACTCTGCTACTCCTGGGGTTCGTCGTTCTAAAGTCCAGTGGTGTAAAAAGTTCAAGTAAAAAGTCACTTGTCAGGATGGAACACAAACTTTATTTCTTCTAGAACTTCGTAGAACAATCAGCTGCACACAATTCACAAGCACAATCTAGCAGTAACGTGCTTTTAACAATCCGCTTGGATCAGAAGCTCTCACAAATGCTGTATTTCTCACACAAAATAAGTCACTTTTACAGGCAAAAATTCCGTGGAAATATTCAAGGGATATAGTACACTATCCCTTAAGACACAGCAATGAAGAATTTACACACAGCACTTTAAAAACAGCTTCACAAAGCAAGCTAAAACACAGCTTCTATAGCACTATCAGTTCACACAAAACAAGCGTACTCAGAGCTCCTCACACATTGAATGTTCAACTCGCAACTGACTCGCTTCGGGGCGATGCCCGCTTCTATAAATAGCCGACGCAGGAGGTACAAGAGGTTTCCAGAAAAGTCAATTTCTCGAGGGTTCTACATAAAGCGTGAATTTTGATTACGTCATAGAAGAGAAATGTTAGGTTATTATGCGTTTTTAATGCAGGAAAAACAACTTCCAGGCCCCATTGGGAAAATCGCGCCAAATGACCAAAAAGTCGCCAAGCTTGGCGACTTTTGGCGAAATATCGCCAAATTTGGCGCCAAAAATAAGTCCTCAAAAGTGAAGAGATCTAAGCTCTAGGACTAATATTTCTCGAGATTTCTAGAAGCCCATAGAAAAACATATGGGAAAGCGAAACCTCCGTATCTCCGGTTCTAATTGGCCGATTTTGATGCAACAAAAAGCAAAATTTATCTATTTGAAGCGTAGAATACGAATTTTAAACCATTTTAAGCCCCAGAGCAGCGGGTTGCCCCGAAAATTCGTAACATTGCCCCCTTCCCAAGGACTGCACGTCCCGGGCAGTACAATCCCTAGTTAGGAGGTCACACAGGTACCTACACTGTATAACACTTAACAAGATCTTAACAACATAATTCAAGCAAGTAATCAATAGCACAATAAGCAAATACACATTAATAAATAAATAATCATCATAATAAATAATTACACTGTAATAAGTAATCAATGTAATAACAAATACACATTAATAAAATCCAATATATTACAAATATGTACACTAAACATGGCGTAAGTGGTGAGAGAAAGAGAGTTGAAGAAAGAGGAAGAGAAGAGAAAGACAGGAAAGGAATGAGAGGTGAAAGAAAAGAGGAATTACGCCATAGTGACCATAGTCTGAGCTAATTACAACCGCGGTAGATGGCTAGCCGATCGTAATGTACAACTCTTGGCTTCGAGTTTGGTGACTTACGAATCCGTACGATGACGTCATTCAGCCGGTTTAGGACTGTGTAAGGACCGTCCCACGGCGATTGCAGCTTGGGAGACAGGCCTTTCCGTCGAGTAGGATTCCATAGCCAAACTTTGTCACCTGCGTTGAACTCGTGTCCCGTAGCCTTCGTGTCGTAGCGAGTCTTCATCTTTTCCGTGTTCAGGTTGATCCGCTCCCGAGCAAAATGATGTACATCTTCAAACCGTGCCCGAAGGTTTTCCACGTACTCCTCTGGCGATGAAGGCGCATCTGGAGGGCGGCCGAACACTAGATCGGCGGGAAGACGAAGATCTCTGCCGAACAGCATCTGGGAAGGTGTGAAGCCGGTAGTCTCATGGACGGCACTCCTATAGGCCAGCAGGAACAGGGGGAGTTTCTTGTCCCAGTCCTCTTGATTCCTAGATACCAGGAGCGAGAGGTTGTTCAAAATTGTACGATTGAACCTCTCCACCATGCCGTCGGATTGTGGGTGTAAAGGCGTAGTCTGGGTTTTGTCCATTCCGAGAAGTTGGCATAGTCCTTTAAAGACTGCAGAGGTAAAGTTCGTTCCTTGGTCGGAATGAAGTTGCAGAGGGGTTCCATATCTGGAAATCCATTCTTGCACCAGTACCTCTGCTACGGTCGTAGCTTCTTGATCGGGAATAGGAAACGCTTCGGGCCATTTAGAGAAGTAGTCAATGACAACTAGGATGTATTTGTTGCCATCCGAAGTTCGCGGAAGAGGTCCCAGGATGTCGAGGGCAATCCTCTCAAAAGGCGCTCCTACATTATAACGATGTAGTCTTCCACGGCTTCGTTTCTTCGGGCCTTTACGGGCGGCACAGGCGTCACAAGCTTGACACCACTTTTCGACGTCGCCTCGAGCCCTAACCCAGTAGAAGCGCTCGCGAACTTTCTGCAGGGTCTTCATTACGCCAAAATGGCCTCCAGTTAAGCCATTATGAAGTTCTTCTAGAACCTTCGGAATCCTCGAGCGAGGGAGTACTAACTGCCATCGGAGCATCTTGCCGTCGTCCGACTCCCATTTACGATACAGGACTCCATTTCTCAGGCGAAGCGAATCCCATAAAGCCCAGTACTGTTTTGTTGCCGGACTGTAAGATGATATTTCCTGCCAACTGGGCTTAGCGCTGGATTTTTCCATAAATTCTACAATAGGTTTGATGTCGCTGTCTGCTAATTGGTCCGCCCGAACATTTTCGTCACTCCAGGGATCTTGAGATGATGCCGATGATGTAACTTGGCGGACAACGGGATGTTTCAGATGGTAATTTTTCTCTGCCCTGGAGCAATAGCGACAACTGTCTATGCAGGGCCTTCTCGACAAAGCATCTGCATTTCCATGAGATGACCCTTTCCGATGACGTATCTCGATGTCATATTCTTGTAATCGCTGTATCCACCTGGCTATTTGGCCCTCTGGATTCTTGAAATTTAGAAGCCAGGTTAAAGAGGCATGGTCTGTTCGGAGCAGGAACTTTCGGCCGTACAGGTAATGATGGAAGTGCTCCACGGCTTTAATGATAGCAAGAAGTTCCTTTCTCGTAACACAATAGTTACGTTCTGCCTTTGAAAGGCATTTGCTCCAGTAAGCAATGACGTGTTCTTGGCCATCTATCTCCTGGGACAAAACTGCTCCAACACTCTCCTTACTTGCGTCTGTGTCCAGGATAAATGGCTTGTCAGGGTGAGGATACGACAGGATCGGCGAAGATGTTAAAGCCGTCTTCAGTTCGTTGAATGCGTCCTCACATTCCTCAGTCCATAGAAATTTCTGTCCAGTCTCGGTCAATTTGTGAAGAGGTCTTGCAATTTGAGAAAAGCCCTTCACGAATTTTCGATAGTAAGTACACAGACCGAGAAAACTTCTTAAGTCATGGATATTCTCGGGACGACTCCAGTTCTGGACTGCGGACGTCTTTTCGGGATCGGTTCGGACTCCGTGGGCGGATATTATGTGCCCGAGGTAACGTACTTCCCGACGAAACAAATTACACTTCGATGGACTTAGTTTCAAGTTTGCCTCTTTTAATTTCTGTAGTACCTTTCGAATGTTCTCGAGATGCTCTTCGAAAGTCCTTCCGACGATGATGATATCGTCCAAATAAACGAGACATGCTTCGTAGGAAAGTCCTCTCAACACTGTCTCCATTAGACGCTCGAATGTAGCCGGTGCGTTGCAGAGTCCAAAAGGCATAACTTTGAACTGCCACAATCCTTGTCCCGTGGTGAACGCAGTCTTTTCACGGTCATCGGGATGGATTTCTACTTGCCAGTAGCCACTCTTGAGATCCAGAGTGGAGAACCATTCGTTTCCCGATAAAGTGTCCAATGTGTCGTCTATCCTGGGAAGAGGGTAGCTGTCTTTCTTGGTAATGTCATTCAGACGTCTATAGTCAACGCAGAACCGGGTGGAACCATCTTTCTTTCGGACCAAAACAATCGGCGAGGCCCACGGACTAGTCGATGGCTCGATGACGTCATCACGCTGCATCTCCTCTAAAAGTCTGCTCACCTCTTCTTGCTTAGCAAACGGCAGCCGCCTAGGATGTTGCTTGATGGGAGAATGGCTGCTTGTGTCTATTTTATGCTGCGTTAACCTCGTACGGCCAAAGTCACCGGAAGTACGAGAGAAGAGGTCTTCAAATTCAGCTATTACTTTCTCCGCAGCGCTTCTCTGTTCTGCCGTTAACTCCACGTCTTGTAATAATTCCTTCGTCAGGCACTCGGAAGATTTAGCTGTCGTTTGGTTGATGTTCTTATTAATGCAGGTAACAGGAGTGCATGTCGCCAACACTTCATTTTTCTTTATCACCTTCGACTTGTCCGTCACATTTACTACTCTAACTGGAATTTCCGTTCTCGACAAGTCCACAAGTGTTGCTCCCACAAGTACTCCTCTGACGGAATCACTATTGCTTGGGTGTTCGATTAATCCAAAACGGAATTTATTGCTTTCTTTTACTGTTCCAGAAATTATGGAATCAGTTCTGGGAGGTAGAGTGATATCAGTCTGGGCTATTATTTGCTGAACAGGCAAAACAGTTTCGTTTCTAATATCGAACGCAGCTATTTCTTCTGAGTCTGAACGAAGCTCATTATTCTTAAAGTCCAAGTTAAATTTGTGCGATTTTAAAAAGTCGAGTCCGAGAATAAAAGAGTCTGTAATATTGGCGACATATACCACATGGTCGTATCTGGCATTTCCAAACGTGATTTCTACTTGCGCTTTTCCGCCCACTTCGATCTTGTCACCTGTCACAGTCTGGAGGGTCAGCGAGGGCGGAGTCCAGATAATCTTCAAATTTAATTTCTTGGCCAGATCCGTCCTTATGATGGTTACGTTCGCGCCAGTATCAATCACCATGTGGCATGGGGAACCATTAACATATCCCAGTACGAAGAGTCCATTACTGCCGCCATTCACTGATGAAATCTGCAAGACTTTTAGGTGGGGCTTTTGACTATCTGGCAACCTCCGCCCCGCGAGATGGCCACCTCCTAGTTTCCCTCCTTCTTGTTTTTAGAATTCTCTTGCTGGTCATGAGACTTTCGACCACAATACTTTTGTACATGGCCTTCGACGCCACACTTCCAGCATTTTACTTTCTTTGGGCCATCTCTCGTTCTATCGGATCTTAATTTTCGCTCTATGAGATCTTCAATTCTCTTCAATCTGTTCTCGACGCTCTCTGTGTCTTTGTTAGCTTCCTCTTGGACCGTGACCGCTCTAACAGCATGCCGATCTTTTCTCACGGCCCGCTGGGCTGCCTCTAGCTTCATTGCGAACACCAGAGCAGACTTCAAATCCTGATAATCCTCCAACATGAGTGCCTTTTGGGTTTCTGGATCACGGATGGCTTCAATAAAATGACGCACCGCCATTTCTTCTCGGACATTATCAAGGTGGTCCATGTAGGCTAGATGACACAGCCTATCTATGTCCGAAGCCAGCTCTTGAAGGGTCTCGCCAGATCTCTGCATCCTTGACTTAAGTTGGATTCTACTATATTCTTTCTGGCACTTCTCTCCGAATTTCATCTCCAAGGCACTGGCAAGGGCGTCAAAATCTCCTATCTTCGTCGCTCCGATAGTTTGCAATACATTAATTGCATCTCCGCTAAGGGAAGCGGCCAGTTGATTAGCTTTCTCGGACTCGCTCCAACCATTGGCTCTAGCGACGATCGAAAATTGGGTCTTGTAAGCTTCCCAGGGAGTCTTTCCGTCATAGGCAGTAAGTTTCACTGCTGGGCGGTGTGAAGATAACCTGATGTTTTCGGGTAATTTTCCCAGCTTTACGAGAGAGTCCAATTTCTCTTCAATTTTAGCTTCACATTCTTCACGCATTCTGCAAATATCCTGCTGTAATTCCTTAACATTCCCTTCAATTCTTTGTTCATATTTCGTCTGAGTTTCTTCTAAGAGAGAAACTCTTTTCTCCATTTCTTCTTGGCCCTGCTTAATTTCTTCTAAATTTTCTTGGGTTTTCTCTATCTTCTGCTCCAACTTTTCTTGATTTTTCTCTATTTTCTGCAACCCAGTTTTCATCTCTTCTTGTCCGGCTTCAATTTTCTTTTCTAAATCCGCCTTCATTTGTTCTTGTCCGGCTTTCATCTGTTCTTGTGCGGCTTTCATCTCGTCTTGTCCGGCTTTCATCTGTTCTTGTGCGGCTTTCATCTCGTCTTGTCCGGCTTTCATCTGTTCTTGTGCGGCTTTCATCTCGTCTTGTCCGGCTTTCATCTCGTCTTGTCCGGCTTTCATCTCGTCTTGTCCGGCTTTCATCTGTTCTTGTCCGGCTTTCATTTCTAACATCATATTCATGAGCTTTTGAAGTTGTTCTTCCATTTTTTGTCTAGTCAAAACCATAAACTGGAAAATTAAAGTCCTTCTTTAGAACCCCGATTCTGACACCAAATGTTGCGGAATTACTCTGCTACTCCTGGGGTTCGTCGTTCTAAAGTCCAGTGGTGTAAAAAGTTCAAGTAAAAAGTCACTTGTCAGGATGGAACACAAACTTTATTTCTTCTAGAACTTCGTAGAACAATCAGCTGCACACAATTCACAAGCACAATCTAGCAGTAACGTGCTTTTAACAATCCGCTTGGATCAGAAGCTCTCACAAATGCTGTATTTCTCACACAAAATAAGTCACTTTTACAGGCAAAAATTCCGTGGAAATATTCAAGGGATATAGTACACTATCCCTTAAGACACAGCAATGAAGAATTTACACACAGCACTTTAAAAACAGCTTCACAAAGCAAGCTAAAACACAGCTTCTATAGCACTATCAGTTCACACAAAACAAGCGTACTCAGAGCTCCTCACACATTGAATGTTCAACTCGCAACTGACTCGCTCGGGGCGATGCGCGCTTCTATAAATAGCCGACGCAGGAGGTACAAGAGGTTTCCAGAAAAGTCAATTTCTCGAGGGTTCTACATAAAGCGTGAATTTTGATTACGTCATAGAAGAGAAATGTTAGGTTATTATGCGTTTTTAATGCAGGAAAAACAACTTCCAGGCCCCATTGGGAAAATCGCGCCAAATGACCAAAAAGTCGCCAAGCTTGGCGACTTTTGGCGAAATATCGCCAAATTTGGCGCCAAAAATAAGTCCTCAAAAGTGAAGAGATCTAAGATCTAGGACTAATATTTCTCGAGATTTCTAGAAGCCCATAGAAAAACATATGGGAAAGCGAAACCTCCGTATCTCCGGTTTTAATTGGCCGATTTTGATGCAACAAAAAGCAAAATTTATCTATTTGAAGCGTAGAATACGAATTTTAAACCATTTTAAGCCCCAGAGCAGCGGGTTGCCCCGAAAATTCGTAACAATATCTATTAACTGTAGTATTCCCTTACTCGATTTCCACCTGAATGAAAGACTAGCAGTCTGTGATTTCTGAATGGCATCGTCCCTCAGTCTGCTTTTACTTATATCAGTTAGTGGATTTTTCCGGTTGTCGATTGTAAAATACGATGTCTAAAAATATTCGCGACATTTCATATTGATAGTGTATTTTCTTTGTTTCTCACATAGCTAGAGGTCATGAGGGCCAAGTGACGCATTATTGCAAGATTCATACACACATCCATTTTATGGCAGTAAAATAGGATATTTTACTTTTTTTTTCTCGGGAGGGGCGATCTGTCCCTCTACCCCCTTTAATCCTTCCTTGTGAGGGCCATTGTCAAGATTTAAATTTTGCACCTCTAAGACTTCTTCTTACTTATAGAGCAAGAGCCAGCGACCGCCAGACCTTCGTCATAGTATAAAAGCTGAAACTTTCTCTGCGCATATTCCCCAATACAGGTAGGAACAATCGGCCACTATAAAGTTTGGATGATCGTGGCTTTGGCAGGTAACAGGTGGCAAAGGTGTATAAAATTGCAGAAAATTTTCGTCATTTTATAAAGCTTAATTTTTTTATATGTTCTGCTACGCATTACTAGAAATCATTTGATCCCTTGCCAGACACTTTTACATCGTGGCAAACCCCCGCCAGACAATCTCAAAGTCATGGAAAACGTGATTCTATTTTCGTCATTTCATAAAGCGTGATTTTTTTATATGTTCTTCGGCCCAGTACTAGAAGTCACTTTACCCCTTGCCAGACACTTTTCCATCGTGGCAAACCCCCGATAGACAACCTCAAAGTCATGGAGCTGGATTTATCGGATAATTTCTTTAAATAGAAATATTTATGAGTTTTAAAAAAAATCAAAAATTATTCACTTTAATTTCCATCTTAATACATTAATCAGAAATCTGATGTGGTCACCACATGACTTTCTTGTACGTCTGTTATATCATAAACATTTTCGGTGCATTTCATATAAACTTATTTTGTTTGTAACGAGATAAAATACTGCAGTAATAATAAGGTTTATCGATTTCTAGCCAAATATTTCCGATATCTCCATCCTGGATTCAATTTGAAAGATCTGTTTTTGACACTACATTGGCTGATACTACCCACCAAAAGCCGAAGTCTTGAGATAGTTAGCTACATTTTGATCATAGCCGAAATGGGGATTCATCGCGATGAATTACTATTTCGGCTATGACTAGTGCCGTCAGTCACATTATAATGAACTTGAAGTGTCCATAGACCTTAATGTATTTAATGTCTTGGGGAACCCTGTAAAGAAATTACTCGGTTGATTTAAATCAAAAAAGAGATAAGCAGTTAGCTGTTGTAATAGTTCTAAATACAAAATTTCAACATTCTACGGTAAACAGTTTCAGAGTTCTGCGAAATACGTAGCTGTTTTTGGAGTTAATTTTGCGATCTTTCTGCAAAACACGTCAAGGTCGATGATACATTTTTCTTATAAAGAGCATCAGTTACAGAAGACGTATCTTTAAAATTTCTTCATTCTTAAATTGGAAACACACATCATTTAAAAATCTTGATTATTTTAAATATTGGATAGCAGATCCAGAGCCGGCCCGAGCGGCGTGCGGGGCCTTAGGCGAAGCGCAAGAGCGGGGCCTCTTTTCTATCATATCTTATGTAAGTTACTACTAGCACTGCTAGTAAATATTGGTTTTATTTCCCTTTTTTGGGGATATATCGCAACCATCTACCAAGCTCGGTCATGTGATAGCAAAAAAGAAAAATATACATATATATATGTATGGCCCATGAGCGGGGCCTTAGACGATCGCCTACATTCGCAACCCCCTTGGGCCGGCCCTGGCAGATCATTCCAGCATGTAACATAGCATTATTTGTAGAAAAATAAATTCGAAACTTCCCCTTAAAATCAAATTTTAGAATACTTACTAGACATACTTAGCCATAATTAAGAAACTTAAATATTTAAAAATCATCGAACAGTGTTCAAGTGCGCTTGTAACATTTGGAAAAGAGAAATATTTACAACTTGAACACTTTTTGATCCTTTTTCTTAAAAACAGAATATACACATATTTTTCCCTTTTTGTTTATAAACTTAATCTATACATATTTTAGTAATGCAATAAATAATAATCACGAAATTAAACTTTCGTATAAAATCGCTGGTCATAGTAAACCACGAACTTTGGTTTATTAAATATAGAAAGTACATTTTTTAATATACTGTAAAATTTATCACATTGCAACAGACAAATTTACAAATCCGAAAACAAAATCCAATTAAAAACATAACATTCTTAACATTTAAATCTGCCTATGGTTTCACTAAAAAATATAATTTAGTTGATGATTTCCTATGAATAACCGATCTAACTATCTTGATTAATTTTAAAAATCCTATTTTACTTTTGATCAAATTAATTCTTAGAGAAAATTAAAAAAAAAAAAAAATGAAATCCCCCCCCCCCACACACACACCAAAAAAAATGTATCATGTCACAAAAATTATACAAAAGAGTCCAAAATTTAGAATTTACGACATAGCTATAATTATTACAAATATAAATTATTATGAACAAAAGTTAAACACTTTTTGTACAGTTGCAGCCGCCTGTGCTTCTTTCCGTTGAAATGTTTCAAAAACATATTCAAATCTATATTTTTTGTGCGCTGCTTTTCAAATGCTAAATGTATTAAATTTGAACGTCTACACATGACACATAGATTGTCTTTTGGTCGATTCAGTCTTGTAAGTACAGAAAATGTTGACTCGTACAATGCTGTACTACAGCCAAAAGCTCTCACAGCAGCAAGTAATTTATATGAGTCCGAATAAGCAACTTTTTGCTTGCATATTTCAGCAGAAATATTTGACTACGATCACTTCTTCGCGTGAGGGGATTTTAATCCCTATTGTTTTTAAACATTGTTACGAATTTTCGGGGCAACTCGCTGTTCTTGGGTTTAAAATTGTTGTCTTCCTCTCACAAGACAACTGCTCGTTATCACACAGTAATTACTCGGTGGTATTCTTGACTAATTTATTGTCATTATTTACATATATTTACAATAATCTTACTATAATTGCACTGCCGCACCGCAGTATTCATCATGCGTTGTTCCCAGAACAACGGTTCCACTCGTTCTCCGTCTTACATCACACTGCGCCGTTTCACGGCGTTTGCAGCGCTCTCTACAGGCTTATTACATTCGGCCTTTCCTGACAATACAATCTCCTGATTGTTGAATATTATTACATATCTAATAAAAGTTACTTACCTATGCATAGGAAAAATCAACATCACACAAAATATTAGCATTTACATTTAAAAATAATAATATATCTATACTTAAGAGTCCTTAAAGAGTTCAAAGTTCTTCATTATTGTCACTGCTAAATGCCACTCTGGAATAAGATATAAAAAGAATGTTCTTACCATAGGCACAGCTATAAAAAAAAGTCTGTCAGTCTTTCGTACGAACTGTTCTGAAAGGGTTGCGTCTCGGTGCTCTTTTGGAGTCATCATCATCATCTAGGAGGCTTTGGTCATCATCACTGGACTCGTCGCGGTCGTCATCACTATCATTGTCACTGTCCAGAGACGATTCACTTCTCCATGGTTTCAGCTGGCTTACGTGAGCAGTTGTTGAATAGATATAACCTTTCTTCTTTGGTTCTAAATGTTCTACTCTATAGGTGTCGTTAGGAAGTACTTCAGTTATTGTTAGAGGTCCTCGATATTTTGGTTGAGTTTTTGTGGGTTCTCCTGTTGATTTTGGAGCTCGTTTCATCACCACAATTTCTCCTACTTCATATTTGGCGATTCGACACTTTTTCTTATCGTAGTACTGTTTCATTTTTGTTTGATTTTCTTCAATGTTTAGCCTTGCTTCATTTTGCACGACTTTTGGTTCTGTCCAAACTTCTTCGTCAGCTAATCTTCTGTGCAATCCGTCGTTAAAATGCGGCTTATAACCATGTAACATTTCAAATGGTGTTTTATTTGCATTGAGGTATACTAATGCTTCGCAGTCAGTAACTATAGTAAATTCTATTCCGATTAAATACTGTCTTAGCCGATCTAAAGTCCACACGATAGACATAAGTTCCAATTTACTAGAATGATAACTCCTCTCGGCTTCACTCGTTTTCTTACTTATACAGTATACTAAATGCCATTTCTTATCTTCACCTCTCTGTAAAAGCATTCCAGCAAGTCCTAACGAACTGGCATCACAGTGGACCTCGGTTTCAGAATCTGGATTATAATGTGCAAGAACGGGTTGTTTTGTCAGTTCCCTCTTAAGTACTTCAAACGCTTCCTTTTGTGCTTCTTCCCACTTAAAACGTTCTTTCTTACGCGTTAATTTCGTCAAAGGTTCAGCTTTCTCTGCATATTTCTTCACAAATCGTCTGAAAAAGCTAGTCAACCCAATGAATCTCCTTAAGTCGTGTACGTTTTTTGGTTCTGGAAATTCCTTAATAGCCATTATTTTTCTTAACCCTGGTTTGACACCGTCTTTATTCAAAATAAATCCCAAGAATTCGACTTCCCTCTTTCCAAATTCACATTTGGGTAGTTTTAAAGTTAAATTTGCATCCCTCAACCGATCAAATATTTCCTTTAATTTTGAAATCATTTCTCTCCAAGACTTTGCAGGAATTAATATGTCGTCTAAATAACATAAAACTTTTGTGTTCATTAATGGACCTAAAACATGCGACATTAGGCGCTGAAATTCGGCTGGAGCGTTGGCTAATCCGAATACCATTCTCTCAAATTGTCCTGTTTCATCTGGTGTAATGAAAGATGTTTTTGATTTTGCTTCTTCTGTTAATGGAATCTGCAAATAACCATGCGCAAGATCTAAAGTACAAAATAATTTGCAACCATTTAAATTTTCTAAAATATCATCGATTCGGGGTAAGGGGTACTTATCCTTTATAGTCTGACTATTCAACCTTCTATAATCTACCACCAAGCGCTGTTCCCCAGTTTTCTTCCTAACTAGCAATACAGGACTCGCGTAAGGGGATCTAGTTTCGGACACTATCCCGTTTTTCTTCCACTCTGCAACGATTTCTTTTATTGTATTTCGTTCTTCAGTACTTGTCTTATAAGGTGCTGCGAAAACTGGTTTACTACCTTCAACTTCCTTAATGTCCATTTTTGTCAAATTAGTGCACCCCAACTCACTCAAATCAAGTGCAAAACAGTCTCTATAATCATTTATTAAGTTAAGAATTTCAAGCTTTTCGTTATAATTCATTGACGAGTCAAATTTGATTTCCTCAAGTGTTATAGCTCTTTTACTATTCGGTACAGTGTATACTTCATTTTCTTTGACGCAAATGTTATCATTTAAGTTTTCATTTACTTCTTTCAATTCCCAATCTTCGGTTATGTCCAATACCCTTCCGACACATTGACCTTCCTTTAATTCGATATCAACATTCCCTACGTTCATAACTGGCACTAGTGTGGAATTATTTTTTATCTCTAACACCGAATCCGGACTTCCGTTTTTACCTTCAAACAAAACCATTCCTTGACTCATTTCGGAAGTTTTAGCCTGAACAAAGTTTATAGAGTTACTTTTAATTTCAATTGGATTGTCCGTGCGAAGTACAATTCTTTCATTCCTAACTTCATTCTCTAGTCTCGCAAACGGAATGCTATGAGAATACCACAAGTTAAAATGTTCACCAAACTTTCCGTATGAGATTCTCTTATCGTTCAAAATATCCCTTCCTAAAAGTAGGTCATAGGACTGTGCTGAATCATCAACGATAAATAAAGTAGCTTCCAGTGTTATATCGTCTATTTCCAAACAAACTCTTGCTTTACCCAAGGTCATCGTAGATGGCTGAAATATATTCCCAATACCGTACAGCTGGCGCCGGTCGGGAAGAACATTTAACTGTAATGATTTCGCCACAGAATTCTTCAACAGAGATAGACCACTCCCCGTGTCTAATAAACATTCTATCGGGCCTTCATTATTGATGCGCACTTTTTTGAGATAAATTGCTGAACTCGAAGTTTCAGAATGTGATGCTGTATAAGAGATGTTTTCTTTTTCTCTTTTCTGCTCCGACGAATTTTTAAAGACTTTTGCTTTCGGGCAATCACGAGCAAAATGAGTTCCGAAAGTTAAATAATTAAAACATTTAAATTTACCCTTTTCATTGAGAATATTAGAATTGCGTTTAGGTTTGGTATGTGTTTTAAAATCATTTGACTGATTGGAATGAAACGTGTTATTTCCATACTCGCTTTTGAATTGCCTGTTTGTTTTTGTCGTACAATCGCGATTCATGGTGTTTTCATTAGTCGAGCAATTTTTTGAATTATTTCTATAGTTTGAAAATCCTGTTGACATCTTCATTCCATAACGGACCGTTTCATATGCGTCAAGTTTTTCCGCTAAATCTTCGGGATTATTTAGTTTTGACCATTCGCCGATAAAATGTTCGCGTATCGCAAAAGGGACTTTCCTTTTTAATTGATCGGAAATGATCAAATTCTTTAGTTCTTCAAACGTAGAAATATCTAACCCATTTATCCATTCATGGAAATAATTTGAGAGTTCGAAGCAGTAATCTTTCCATGTACCTTGTGGTAATCTGACATGGTCAACAAATTTTTGCCTAAACTGTTCTGGGCTTAATTTAAATCTCCGTAATAATAATTGCTTAATATGCTTGTAATCGTTAGCTTTCTCTTCACTTTCGCGTGCTATTAATTGATTTATCTCGTAGGGTAACAGTCCTAACAACTGAGAAACCCAAAATTCTTCATCTAGTTCTATACGTCTAGCTTGACGCTCGAACAGAACTAGAAAATGACTGATATCACTAATTTTTGGATCATATTTATGCATTAAATAACGCATTTCTGTTACATTTTTATTTTCAATACTATTGGACACACTTCCATCCTTCTTACTTTGTGTTTCTAACCGCAATTTTTCTAGCTCAAAATTTTGCTGCTCTTTAAGTTTCACTTCGTTTTCTGAACTGATTCTATCATTAATAATTCTCTCTAGCAAAACTTTTACAAATTCCTCTTCATACTGCTTACTTTCAACAATAATACGTTTTAAATCAACGAGTTTAATATCGGCGGATACCTCTTCGCCCAATTCTGAAGCAATTTCAAGCAAATCAATTTTCCTACCTTTAGCTAGGTAAGCCATCTTAACATCCAAAAATATAATATATTCACGACTCAAAATTCAATCTTCGGCGATATTTTGGTCAAGTATTCTTTTCAAGTAAAACAAATATACTTTCTAACTCTTTAGAATAATCGAAATAATGTTTTAAACAACAGTTTAAATGAAAAGTTCTGTACTTACAGTTTGCATTCAGCTTATGAGGTCTCGCATCTAAGACACTAAATAGAATCTCATCCCACTTCTGAAATTTTTGTTGTCTTCCTCTCACAAGACAACTGCTCGTTATCACACAGTAATTACTCGGTGGTATTCTTGACTAATTTATTGTCATTATTTACATATATTTACAATAATCTTACTATAATTGCACTGCCGCACCGCAGTATTCATCATGCGTTGTTCCCAGAACAACGGTTCCACTCGTTCTCCGTCTTACATCACACTGCGCCGTTTCACGGCGTTTGCAGCGCTCTCTACAGGCTTATTACAAAATTAATGTTCTACGCATCAAATAATTAAATTTTGCATTTTGTTGCATCAAAATCGGTTACTAGAACGTGAGATGTGGAGTTTTATGTTTCTCTATTGGTTTCTATGGGGTTTCTAGAAATCTCGAGAAATATTGATGTTAGAGCTTTGCTAACCTCACTTTTGGGAACTTATTTTTGGCACCAAATTTGGCGACATTTTGCCAAAAACTCGCCAAGCTTGGTAAAATTTCGGACATTTGGCGCTATTTTTCCAATGGGGCCTTTAAAGTTGATTTTTCTGCATTAATAGCCTAATGATTCAGCTGCATTCCTATGATGTAATCAAAAGTTCCGCTTTATGTGGAATCTTCGGGAGATGCATTCTTCCAGAATCTCCATGTAGCTTCTGTGTCACCTATAAATACAGGCATGACAGACCCCCCTGCTCAGTGTTCATCGAGCTCTCGTTGAGTGAATTTGCTGCATTGTGCTGCGAATTGTGCTATATTTTGCTTGCTTTTTAAAGCTGGTTTTTAAGTTCTGTGCGTAAATTATTCATTATTGAGTCTTGAGGGACTGTGTACGATTTCCCTCGTAAGTTTCCACTGAATTTATGCCTGTGGAAACATTTTATTTTGTGTGAGAAAT
>JAWZYV010013406.1:0-136965 GCA_038373885.1 Cheiracanthium punctorium
ATGGAAGAATTATTTTGGGTAGAGGTTGAGTGTTTAGTTTTAGTAGTGGAAATAGGTATAGAGACGGGCACAGATTTTGGTGGCTCAGTTTGTATGGCAATTGATTTAACAGATTTGACTACTGCAGCATAAGACTGACCGGGTTTGGGTGTACGGGAGTTCATTACTTTAAGGGCTTCTGGATATGACAGTGCTTGGGTGGCACGCAAGGACTGGATATCTTTTTCAAACGACCATTTCGGGCATGAGCGGGAATATGAAGGATGATCTTGTTTGCAGTTCACACATTTGGGTGGATTAGAGCAGGTTTCACTGTCATGGCCGGAGGTCCCACAACGAGCACAGGTTGGGGAACCACGACAGGAAGGTTTGGTATGGCCGAACTTTTGACACTGAAAGCATCGAGTAGGATTGGGTATGTAGGGTCTAACGGCACATGAGAGGTATCCTGCTTTGATATGGGAAGGAAGTTTAGGTGATTGGAAAGTCAGAATTATATGTTTGGTGTCCAGTGTTTGGTTATTGCGTCGGATAGAGATTCTGCGAACTGCACAAACATTTTGGGATTTGAGATTTTCAAGGATTTCAGCCTCGGAGCAGTGTAATAGGTCAGGTTCGGATATGACGCCTCTTGATGAATTGAGTGTCCTGTGAGGTGATACAGTGACAGGTTTAAGGCCGATAGTTTTTAATTGAATAATAGTGTTTGCCTGTTTGTTATTAGTTACTTCTATTAAGATGTCGCCAGAGCGTATTTTTTTAATTTTAGCAACTTCTCCAACATTAGCAAGTATGGTTTTATGGATTAGAAACGGGGATGTTTGGTTAAAGTTTCCGTCCTGACATTTTACGAGAAAAAATTTTGCAGTAATAGCTCCCTCAGTGATAGAGTTCGGAACGTTGACATTAGATAAGGAAAGTGTCGAATCCATATTGGGGATTGGAAATTCGGACCCGACCGCACCGCCCAGCACGGAGCCCAACAAGGGGATGCATGTACATGCACCAGTGCTAGTCGGGTCTATACGCGCACAGTACATCCCTTAAGCAGCATCCACCCTTAACGATGTGCCCAGTAGATGTCCGTTTGCTTGAACCCTAGCAGTTGGCTGAACCAGTACCACCAGCCGATTGATACACAGGTGAACGCTGTGTACCTCCTGTTTACCCGAAGCCGAGGCCAAAGCAATGTGTTGGAGAAAGTACCCCTCAATTACCAGGATCCCCATTTCCGGGGACACGGGTATCCACGCACGGCAAACACGTGGGCAGTTTAACCGCCAATAGAAGCTGACGGCACAGAGCGACCGCAGATTCTAAAGGGGGGCCCTCACCTCCAAGGAGGAAACTACGCCGAGGGGGAAAGTGAAGGATTAAGCTAAGAAGAGGGGAGGGTAGAGGAAAGAGAAGCGAAGGATCGCTGGGGCCCCGGGATTGAGAACACCCGTATAGACCTAAAGTAGGTCTTCCCCCTGAGGGGCCGAAGAAACGAAGCCATGGAAAACTACATCGTTACAATGTAGGAGTGCCTTTCGAGAGAATTGCCCTCGACATCTTGGGACCTATTCCGCGAACTTCGGATGGCAACAAATACATCCTAGTTGTCATTGACTATTTCTCTAAATGGCCCGAAGCGTTTCCTATTTCCGATCAAGAAGCTACGACCGTAGCAGAGTTACTGATGAAAGAATGGATTTCCAGATATGGAACCCCTCTGCAACTTCATTCCGACCAAGGAACGAACTTTACCTCTGCAGTTTTTAAAGGACTATTTCAACTTTTCGGAATCGACAAAACCCAGACAACGCTTTTACACAATCCGACGGCATGGTGGAGAGGTTCAATTGCACAATTTTGAACAACCTCTCGCTCCTGGTGTCTAGGAATCAAGAGGACTGGGAAAAAGAAACTCCCCCTCTTCCTGCTGGCCTATAGGAGTGCCGTCCATGAGACTACCGGATTCACACCTTTCCAGATGTTATTCGGAAGCGATCTTCGTCTTCCCGCCGATCTAGTGTTTGGCGTCCCTCCAGATACAAAGGGCGGCCGCATTGTCTGGGGCGATTTGCATAATCGCCAATCGCCCCAGCCTATGCTTTTACGGCCAAAAAAGAAAATAGATACATTATTTATTTTAATGAAAGATTACGCAATAGAAATACAATTTATCAGGCCGAACAATTGGCAATTTTGAAGGCAATTCAATGGACAATAGCAAATAATTATATTATAATAAAGTAATAATTTATACAGATAACAAATCAACCGTTGAAGCCTATTAATCTCCTTTGACCTCAACTTCTATAATGTGCAGTAGTCTAAAACTCATAATCGCCAATAGTCATATAGAATTTGTAATTGCCTGGGTTAGGGCTCACGTCGGGGTCGAAGGAAATGAAAGAGCGGACCAGCTTGCTAAAGAGCCATTACTTCACGATCATAATATGTGTATGTGCATATATATATATATATTGTTGTTTTTGTTTTTAGTGTATTTTAAGTTGTATGTTTAGATTGCAATTTGTATCCTCACATAGCATTATAATAGTATTGGAAAATATGGATGTGTATATTTGTATATGTATGTATATAGGGGTTTGATAATTTATGATGCACAAATATCAGTTTAAAAATCTAAATGTGTTGTAGTGTCGCGCTTGGCCTTAATTTCTCGCTGATAGTTCCTCCTCGTCTTGTCAGTGACAATGGCGGTGCGGTTTTAGGTCTCCTCCGGGGTGTTATTAGTTGAAAACCGCTTTCGCGGTCGGCTCCCCCGGTGGGTGCTCCCTCCAGATACGCTTCCCATTGCATTACTTATTTTTGAAAACTGTCCCATAAATGCCACATCACTTCAGATCTAATAATAATATGGATATATATAAACAATTTTTTATTTTTAACGCAATGTAAAAACTAGTTACAGCAAATATGTCTTATTTACACTGAATTGCAGAAGTTATAGTCACAATATCTTAGATGAAAAATTTACCATAACAGTACTAGTGTGATGATAAATGCTACGTAATATGTGGATGAACTTACTTATATTTATGGGATGTTGCTATTTCATGCTTATATGAAGGCTTCAATGTTTATATGAAGATGCTTATATTACATGATGAATATATGTGTATTAGGGTGTCCCAAAAATTTTTTTTCGGCTTTCGCTAATGCAAGACCTCTCAAAATTTGCGTAATTGATCGTAGATTACCAAAATATTTTTGAAAACAAAATTAAACTATATCTTCAGGGCTCTGCCAATCGTTAAAGTTTTAAAAATTGTCATTTTTATGGAGATTATTCGCTCTATTCGTAATTTCGTCTCCTAATTTAAACATATAAAAATATTATTTTATTCATTATTTGTAATACATACTGTCTGTTTTCATTTGCGGAAAACATCTGCTTATCTGCCTGTGCACAAGCCATCTGCATCTGCACTTCTGCGCATACGTTAGGTCTGCTTTGATTTCAGGAAAAAGACGATTGGTTGTCTATTTTGTTAAATCGGGCTGATTTAAAAGCGTTCTTTTCAACGTTTATCTCTGTGCTAGAACTTCAGAAAATTGCCCATTTGACACTCTTTCTCATCCCTTTCGACAGTAGAATCATCCACGGAAGGGAAGGCGGCGTATGGCGTAGCATAAGAGGCGCGGAAAGTTTCAATTTGCATGTTTTACTTTTCAACCTCTTAATTCCCTCAACTTATTTTGAGTACTTTATTTACGAGTGTTTTCTTCGTAGCAAAAGTAATTTTTATGCTTTAAAAGTTGTGATTTTAAAATAAAATAATGAGTTCAAGGCGTAGTGACACTACTTGCTCTATGTTGGGACTATACAAACAACTCGACGATCGACAGCTACCAACTATAAGGGACGTCATTAAATGTATTTTACATGTCAAGAGCGACCTGGAATTGAAGAATAATGGAAAGGATCCATCTAATTCAGATATATTTGCGATTGTTTCTGAAGAGATCAATAATATTTGGACAAAAGCTTCCATTCCAATCGTAACTAAGGAACGAGTTATTCAATTACTGAAATTCTATTTCAAAAATTACCTCAGTTTGAAAAGATACTCCCAAAACAAACGAAATGTTAGTTTTCAAAACAACCTGAAGTGTTTCTAAGAGTCATCTGAGAAGCTCTTCGACGTCGCTGCTTGTAAATGCATTTCATTTGAATCCTGTTCGTGTTTGAAACCTAAGAAAGTTCCTATCAGTCTGAGAAGTTTTTTGTTGGATAAAGAAATGACAGGAAAATGATTATAAGCGATATTGATAAGAAAGAAACAGCTAGATTGGTGAAACTATCTCAGAGAAAAATTGAAGAGTCGGTAAGGGCAACAAAATAGTTGTGTTCTACCCAAAATACCAATTGTGTCTTAGAAAATTGTGATGAAGATTCAGTGCGTGCATTTCCAACAGAAGCACATCCGATTACAGAGGAATCCCCTAAAAACACGCCCTCGACAAACACACCATCCACTTCTAAAGTGAATAGGAATACTTTGACGCTGCCAACAGTTGCTAAGGTCTGTGATAGATACGGTTTATCAACCCGATCTGCTTCTGCCATTTTAGCTGACGTTGGTTTGGTATCAAAAGAAGATTTGAATTTAGTAATTGATAAAAACAAAATACACAGAGCAGTATCGAAAGCCCGAAAAGAAGCCTCAAAAGAGATTGAAAGTTTTGTACTAAAAAGCATTTACTTTGATGGAAGAAAAGACAAAACCCTGATAAATGAGAAAATAGGGGATCGTTACCATCGCAAAGAAGTTTTAGAAGAGTACATTTCAATTTTAGCTGAACCTGGATCATTTTATTTGGGACACACATCGCCAAATCGAAGCACTCTCTGCAAAGGAAATTTTTAATTCCATCACAACTTATCTAGAGGATCAAGGTTTGGATTTAAATGAAGTGATTTGTGTTGGATGTGACGGAACGGCAACTAATAATGGTTGGAAAGGTGGTGTGATTCAATATTTAGAGAAGTATTTTGAAAGACCGTTACAATGGTGTGTGTGCATGCTTCATACCAACGAGTTACCCCTTCGTCACTTATTCTTGACCTTAGATGGTTGCACTTCTGATCCGACTGAATATTGTGGATCTATTGGAAAAGAATTAGCTGTATGAGAAAATAAAACCACTGTATCCTTTTGTGCGGTGGCTGGTAATTTGCCTGACTTGTCTGAAAGTGTGGTCGAAGTACTAAGTACAGCTCAATAATATATTTATGAGATATGTCAAGCTATATCAATTGGCTCCTGTACTCCTGAGCAGGCTAATCGTCAACCTGGGAAAACAGCGCACTCGAGATGGCTTACTTCTGCTAATCGTATACTCAGACTTTACATAAGTACTCTTAATCCATCAGAAAATTTGGAATTGCTAGTCAACTACGTGGTTAAAGTATACGCTCCGATTTGGTTCCTTATCAAGCAAAATTCATCGGTTCTTTTCCGTTATCTCGACACCAGCCAAATTTGGCGATTTTTCCCGGCAGTTGAGGGCGATGCTTGGCGACAATATTTTCTGGTAACCTATCCTCGTTAGCTCGGCGATCTTCATTTTTTTTTTTTTTTTGGTAACCCGGATTCTTAATGCGTAGTACAAGCGCTACTGTTTGAAAAGGAAAGCAAAACAAATAATGCGACGTACTGATTGTACTAATCTCCGAGTGTGTTGTTTATTCATACGCAAACGTGTATTCTGAATCGTGCGGCGATCTTGTTTTTTTTTACTAACATGCTTCTGTGTCCGTAGTATGTTAGCTTGTGTTTGAATAGTAAAGGATAACGTACTTTTCTGTTTTGTATTCGTCAAATTATTTGATTTATTAATCTTGCGTAGGCCGAGAGCATGTTTTTGGAATCAAAAGAACGCCAATTGAGTCTGTTTTGTATCCTTCCGTGATCCTGTTGTTGTATTGATGTATAAACGTGTGTAGCCATATTTATTTCAGTTTAGGTGAGTGTTGCTTTTACATATATATTTGTATAAATATGAATTAATAGGAAATGTGGCGACGAATGTAGATGATAAAATAAATTTTTGTCAGAGTTGTTAAAGGAATTGTTTTGTAAAGTGTGAATGCCGCCATGTATATTTTGAAATTGTGTGTCTTCATAGTTTGAGTTTCAAATTGAAACGTTTGGAATTAAAACCATAAAGCATTTTAAATTCAGTGAATAAGTAGTATAAGAGTAAAATTATATTCATTTCTGTGACGAATTGACGCCTCTTTAATTTGCAAGAAGAAGCTGAAAATGTGAGTATGTTTTAAAATATTTCGATTTGTGTAGAATTGCCGATATTTCGATTTGTGTAGAATCTTCAGGATATAGAAATTGGTGAATGCAATTAGTATAGCAGTGAAACCGCCTTGTACATGCTCGGTGTGTCAATTAACTTGTTAAAAAGAGAATCCCGTAGGCAATTTCGTTGTCGTATTGTGTCGATATTTAAAATATTCATTGGTTTGCAAAATTATCGTTTTAGTTTTAGAACAGTAATACGTTTTATGTATTGTTCATATTATGATTTAACATTCATTGAAATTGGTCGTATGTATTGGTGAGTCTATTTTGTATGTTTACATTTTTAAATTTGTATTTTCTGTTAAAATGTTTGTTTTGTAGGCATTGAAAATGTTTAAGGCGAAATAAATATCCGGTAGGTAATTGCGGACACGAAAAATCGCCTAAAAACATCGTAGCTACTTGGCGACAAAAAAAAAGTTGCCAAAAAACATCGGAGCTACTTGGCGACAAAAAAAAGGTCGCCAAATTTGGGTGGTGTCGAGATAACGGAAAAGTATCAATTCATCTTTTAAGGATGGAGCCAAACATATTTTTCAGTTAATTACGTACTCTCGATTTTTACCAGAAAATTTGAGATATGTTGTGAAATCTGTTGTGGAAAGAAATGCTTTCTTTGCGCACCCAGAAAACCTACTTGTCAGCATATTGTTTGATGAGAGAGACTATATTCGAGAGATAGCATTCCTAAGAATAATAAAAGCTAGGGAAGCTGAAAGGAACATTAAATGCAGAATTTTTAAACCACAAAAAATTAACTTTTCTGCAACAGATTACACCGAAATTATCGAATGGTGCGAGTGTCAGATTACAGCTCCGCCGGTTCTTCGACATATTTCCGATGAGGACCTTCAAATCATGGCAAAAGGTAAGAGCTTGGATATTGTTGACTTTCCTTGCCACACACAATCACCGGAAAGATGTGTTAAACTGGTAACAGAATAAGCCTCACAAAGAGTAACTGAAGTTAATGCTAGAGATGGCTTTATTAGAACAAGGTTACAATCTATTACACGAAGGCTACGGGACACGAGTTCAACGTAGGTGACAAAGTTTGGCTACGGAATCCTACTCGACGGAAAGGCCTGTCTCTCAAGCTGCAATCGCCGTGGGACGCTCCTTACACAGTCCTGAACAGACTGAATGACGTCATCGTACGAATTCGTACGTCACCTAACTCGAAACCAAGAGTCGTTCATTACGATCGGCTAGCAGTTTACCGCAGTTGTAATTAGTTATCTGAATATTAGACCATGGTCAGTATGGCTTAATTCTTCCTTTCTTTCATCTCTCATTTCTTTCCTGTCTTTTTCTTCTCTTCCTTTTTCCCCCAACTCTCTTTTACTCAGCACTTACGCCATGTTTAGTGTACATATTTGAAATATATTGGTTTTCATTAATGTTAATTTGTTTGTTATGTTTTAGTTATTAGTGTGTAATTATTTATTTTGTTAATGAATGTGTATTTTCTTATTTTGCTATTAATTACTTGCTTGAATTATGTTGTTAAGATCCTGTTAATGGTTATACATTGTAGATATTTGTGTGACCTCCTAACTTGGGATTGTACTGCCCGGGACGTGCAGTCCTTGGGAAGGGGGCAATGTTACGAATTTTCGGGGAAACCCTCTGCTCTGGGGCTTAAAATAGTTTAAAATTTGTATTCTAAACTTCAAATAGTTACATTTTGCTTTTTGTTGCATCAAAATTGGTCAACTAGAACCGGAAATACGGAGGTTTCGGTTTCCCCATTGTTTTTCTATGGGTTTCTAGAAATCTCGAGAAATATTGGTCCTATGGCTTCGATCTCTTCACTTTTGGGACTTATTTTTGGCGCCAAATTTGGTGATATTTCGCCAAATGCCGCCAAGCTTAGCGACATTTTGTCATTTGGCGCGATTTTCCCAATGGTGTCCTGAAAGTTGGTTTTTCAGCATTAAAACCGCATAATGACCTAACAGTTCTCTTCAATGACGTAATCAAAATTACCGCTTTATGTAGAATCTTCGAGAAATAGACTTTTCTGGAACCTGCCCGCATCTTCTGCCTCCTCTATATATACCGGCGCGCTTCAGAAGCTCCAATTCAGTGTGTGAGTGAGCACCCGTATTGTGAATAGAGCTCTCTGAGTAAGAACACTTGCTTTGTGAATTGATAGTGCTATAGAAGCTGTGTTTGGGCTTGCTTTTCGAAGCTGTTTTAAAGTACTGTGTGCAAATTCTTCATAGCTGTGTCTTGAGGGACTGTTAGAGTTATCCCTCGCTATAGAAGCTGTGTTTTAGCTTGCTTTATGAATCATGCTTCCAGTTTCCTGTTTTTAAAGTGCTGTGTGTAAATTCTTCACTGCTGAGTCTTGAGGGACTGTTAGTATTATCCCTTGAACAGTGGCGTCGCTAAGCATGGTGTCACCCGGTGCGGGCTCATCCGGTGTCACCCCCCCCCCCGTAACACCTCCGTACAATTATGAGTCATCTTTGAGATTGGCTTTTTTTCACTTCGCCCTAAATTAAGTCGGAATTTTACCTATCTCCGTAGATTATCTGACCGGATAAAGCAGCAGTAACTACCGAAGTAAGCGGCAGAAAACTGGAATTTGGCGATATTTCGCCAAATGCCGCCAAGCTTGGCGACATTTTGTCATTTGGCGCGATTTTCCCAATGGGGTCCTGAAAGTTGGTTTTTCAGCATTAAAACCGCATAATGACCTAACAGTTCTCTTCAATGACGTAATCAAAATTCCCGCTTTATGTAGAATCTTCGAGAAATAGACTTTTCTGGAACCTGCCCGCATCTTCTGCCTCCTCTATATATACCGGCGCGCTTCAGAAGCTCCAATTCAGTGTGTGAGTGAGCACCCGTATTGTGAATAGAGCTCTCTGAGTAAGAAGACTTGCTTTGTGAATTGATAGTGCTATAGAAGCTGTGTTTGGGCTAGCTTTTCGAAGCTATTTTAAAGTACGGTGTGCAAATTCTTCATAGCTGTGTCTTGAGGGACTGTTGAGTTATCCCTCGCTATAGAAGCTGTGTTTTAGCTTGCTTTATGCATCATGCTTCCAGTTTCCTGTTTTTAAAGTGCTGTGTGTAAATTCTTCACGCTGAGTCTTGAGGGACTGTTAGTATTATCCCTTGAACAGTGGCGTCGCTAAGCATGGTGTCACCCCCCCCCCCCCGTAACACCTCCGTACCATTATGAGTCATCTTTGAGATTGGCTTTTTTTCACTTCGCCCTAAATTAAGTCGGAATTTTACCTATCTGCGTAGATTATCTGACCGGATAAAGCAGCAGTAACTACCGAAGTAAGCGGCAGAAAACTAGTGCAATTTGGCCATTTCGTTCTTTCGCCCTGCCAATTTTCACCGACTTAAGAGACTCACTGACCGAAATAAGTGGCGACCACTATAGTAAGGTTCTCTCAAACGTTATTAGGCTATTATGCAACTTTCTATACCACGTATGCAAGGTAATGTACGACACGCGGGAATGACTTTTTTTTTTTTTTTTTTTTTCACATGGAGTATTTTTTCCAAGAGGTCTATGAAAACCATGAGCCGTAGAAAAGCTTGTTTATAATACCATTACCAGACTAATAAAAATACACTGTCAGACTAATAAAAATACACTGTCAGCTAATAAAAATATGACATTTAATTCAACTAAACGTTAAATTATCTACACACTTGAAATTTAATGTCTCATGAGACCTGTTTCATTGAAACCAGTTGTTTTATTCAACACTCACTACAAAACTGCTTTACTTAAGAGTTCTTGTACCTTTTAAAAGTAATGAAAATCGATAAAATTTTGACTGAATCTACAGAATATACAGACATCTGAATATAGATTACAGATTCTTTTTGACTGAATATAGGGAGTAATTCTAAACTCCCTATACAAACTTACGGGATATAGGGCAAATAATATAATGTCCTATCGCCCCCTACAGTTTATAGAGTTTCGAACCGCCTTGCATATTGCTGTGTAAAGTTCCACATTGCTCGTACATTGCACATAAAATTTATTTACTTTTGAATTTGGCCAATTTTAACAAATGGTTTTTAAAAAGCTGATATAATTATTGTAAGTGAATGAGCTGCATTTTGTTAGTTCTATTAATGTTTTATATTCAAGATATAGTTGTAAGAAAGAAATCATTAAGAAAGCGTTTGTAACTGTGCAATAAATTATTAAATTTTGGATTGTGGAAATTTATGATTTCTTTGTTATTATTAAAAAAAAAAAACAGTACCTCTAGAGGATTTAAATTTCGAGATTACGACAGGGTTCCCGGAAATTAATGCCTCCCGAAAAGACATAATTTTACTGTATTATTTTCCATATGTGGTTCATTGCTCGGAGCCGTACATATATAAGAATCTTTTAACAAACTCAAATATTTTATGCCTATACTTAAGACAAAATTAAAGTGACATATTGTTAAGTAGAAAATACATACCTATTTTATACACTTAAAATTATTATTATTATTATTATTTTATTTAAGCTTTTAACTTATAAAATCTTTTGTAAATTAAAATTTTATACAATACAGAGAATAAAATAATTGAGTTTGTAAAATGATTTTTATGTTCATAATCTGTGCGCAGCGAACTCAATGTGAAAAACAATACCTTTTAATAATTACAATTTTTGAAGTTAGTAATACAAATAAAATAAGATATTATGTAAATATATAAAATTGCTTACTTGTAAACCAATTATTTATGTAAATAGGTGAACATTTATACACATGCAAGCACTCTTCTCAATTTTCATTGCTTTTAAAAGGTATAAGACCTTTAATGAAACTCAAAAATTAAAAATAAATTGTTCCAAAATTTAAATTAATACTCTCCTAGACACCTAATCTATTTATTACGTGATTTGAGCCTCAAAAATTATAAATAACATAACAAAAGTTTCAATACATTTTGTTTATGGATTAAAAAAAGAAAAAAGAGAGAGATGGGGGGGGGGGAGTTTTATCTACAAAGTAAGGGCCTTCTTCTAATATATTTACTTAAATACATTCTATACAGCTAGAAATCCGCTCCTGTAGCCTGCACCCTGCTTCTTACACGGTGTTTCTAAAACTTCCATGGAATTTTCAAAGGTTCAACAACATTCGTTTACACGTCTTGAGATTCTTCGTAACAATGAAAAAATAAATGACATAGGTACGAAATAAATGTAGACTGAAAGGCCCATATATGATACAAGGCACATTGCATTCGGAAAACGATTTCGGGCTCATCACGCAGTCATCGATCTAAGTGTCTGGAGTTTTGGGTGGTTTTCTTCGGATGTAACGTGTAACATTAATTATAATGTCGTTATGCCAGAAATACACAGTAAGCAAAATATACGAGAGTAAACACAGATATTATTATTGTTGTTCTACTTGTACAGTTAAACGGTGGGTTACAGTTAATCTTAGGTACAGTTAGTATCACAGTTAATTCTAATATTATTACATCTTCCCTTATTTTTTTTTAAGTTTAAGAATTTTACAAGTCCAGTCTCTGAGGTTTTCTCACAATCCTTCCCGATCTGGTTTGGGTAGTATCAGTCACAGTGGACTTTGGTCTCACAGGAACTGGCTCCGGTGGTGTTGGCAGCGAAGGCTCTAAATCACTACCTCGTTGTTCTTCCTGCGGTGGTGCTGCCAGGGTTGAAGAGTCATCAACGAGTTGTTGAGGAGCTTCTTGTTTGGAGGAGTCTGGCCGAAGAAACCACGAATTTCTTCGATAGGTGGCACCTTCTGGAGTACGGATTATGTATGACCTGGGACTTTGAGACGGGGCAATTACTTCAGCTGGGCTCCATTTTCTGTGTCCTCTACGGAACAATACCTTCTGTCCTACCACCATTGGTTGCTTTGGTCTCGATCCTCTATTCCTGTAAGCTTTCGATACCTGTCTCAGTATTCCAAGTTTGGACGAAACATTCTTAATTAGTCTCGGCTCAAGGAGTTTGGAGCAGACAGGCAATGTTCCTTTCGTTCTTCTACCCATGAGTCGCTGCGTAGGTGATCCTAGATTTGCTCTTGGCGTGTTTCTACTATTTAGTAGAGCTAAATAGATATCAGATTCATCTGCAACACATTTTGATATTAGGGCTTTTGCTTCTTGAACATAGCGTTCAGCCAGACCATTCGAACGTTTGTGTTCAGGGCTTGAAACTTGTATGCTGAAGTTGTTGTTTTCGGCAAACGTGTATAATTCTCTCGAGATCAGTTAAGTTCCTGCGTCACAGCATAGAGTCTCTGGAACTCCGTGTGTGGCAAAGCAATTTTTCAAGGCTTTGACCACGGTGGTTGAAGATAAATCTCGTAGGATGCTGAAATCAAAATAGCCAGAATAACTATCTGCTATCACTAAATAATTTTTTCTATCAAGATGAAAGATATCGATCGCACAAATTTGCCATGGCCTTCCAGGTATTGGGTTTAGCATCAAGGGTTCTTCAGGCTCGTCCCTTTGACGCTGTTGACATATCTTGCACTTCTTGACGTAAGTGGTCACATCATTGTTCATCCCGTACCAATAGACATTTTCTCTTGCTCTATTCAGCGAACGTTGGATTCCTAGATGTCCAAGATGAATTGTTTTCAGCGTTGCTTCCTTCAGTTTGTCAGGTATCACTATCCTATCACTTCTCAAGAGAATGCCTTCATGCACGGCAAACTCATCTCGAAATGTCCAGTACTTTTTTATGCATTCTGGGACATTTTTGACATCTTCTGGCCAACCTTCAAGAACTGCATTCATTAGAATGGACAGTTCAGGATCCACCTGAAGAGCTTCAAGTAACTCACTTGTCCTTGCTTCTGTCATAGGAACTACGATATGGATTTCCATGTGTAGTTCAGGAGTGTCATTGTCTATAGATGGTGTACAGTCTCTGCTCAGGGTATCAGCAATGAACATCTCGGTCCCTTTCTTATACACAATTTCTGGACAGTATGGGATTATGTCAAACATTATACGCTGTAAACGAGGTGGGGCAGAGTGAAGAGGCTTCTTAGCAATTGACACAAGTGGCTTGTGGTCAGTTTCAATGACTAGCTTGCGACAACCCCAGATATACTGATGTAAACGTGACAACCAAACTTGATTGCAAAGGCCTCCTTCTCAATCTGTGAATAATTTTGTTGCGTCTGATCAAGTGCCTTTGTTGCATAAGCTACGGGTCTGCCTTCTTGCATAATTACTGCTCCTACTGAATGCTTGCTGGAATCCACTGATAAGATAATTGGAGAGTTCACATTGAAATATTTCAGGGTTGGAAGATCTTTCAGTGTGTCTTGTAGCTTTTTAAAAGCTGCTTGGTGTTCTGGTGTCCACAGCCATTCGACGTCTTTCTTGCACAGCTCTCTGAGTGGTCTAGTAATTTCTGATAGATTTGGCACAAACTTAGCCAAATACGTGACCATGCCGAGGAACCGTTGTAAGCTTGTCACACTATCAGGTATTTTCAAAGAATTGATTGCTTCTACTTTTTCTGGATCAGCTTTCAGTCCATCAGCTGTGACAATGTGACCTAAAAACTTCACAGTTTGTTGTGTGTACACACACTTGCTTGTATTGAGTGTTAGACCAGCATCATAAAGGATTTTTGTTACTTTTGATGTCAGAGCTTTTAATTTTTGCACTGTTTTAGCATGAATTAATACGTCATCCATGGCACATTCTACTCCTTCTATATTCCCAAGTAAATGTTCCATTATTTGTTGAAACACCTCAGGGGCAGAAGATATGCCCATGGGCATTCTGAGATATGAGAATCTTCCCCAAGGAGTTGCCATTGTGAGATATTTACTGGTACGCTCAGTTACCTTGACCTGCCAAAACCCTTTATTACAGTCCAATACAGTGAACCACTTTGAATTGTTGAGTCTAGAAGCAATTTCTTCTAAAGTGTTTAACGGATACTGTCTTCTCTTAATATTCTTATTTAAACTTGACGGATCCATGCACACTCTTATTTTTCCATTCCGACAAACTACCACCATGGGCGAAACTGCTGGCGTTGGGTCAGTTACGGGCTTGATGATCCCCATCTTTTGCATTCTATCCAGCTCATTTTTCACTTTCTCTCGCATAGAATGTGGCACTCTTCTTGCTGGAAAAATCTCTAGGTGTGCATCTTCTATCAGGTCAAGCTCATATTCAAAATTTTTCAAACATCCAATTTCTTCACTTAAAGTTCCACTGTTAGTTAAATTATCTGATAAACTTACTGAGTTTATTCTCTTAATCAAGTTCATTTCTACACAGGAGTTCTTACCCATGTACGGTAGCGTGCAAAAAACAGATGGGGACACAATTATAGGACGAACAGGACGATTTATTTCACTGTCACAAACACATCCATAAAAACACAGGGTTACATTCACATTACATTATATTCGCGGTGTTAGGTGTGTGCTACAACCACAAGGGTCCGTTTAAACTCGCGGTACATCTCCATGCATTCTTCAACACCGTCGCTGTCTCTGCGCCTTCTTGAACTGAAAACGAAACAACTTCTGACGTATGGCGCCATCGCATGGAGAAGGGTCTGCTCGACGTCATAACAGTCTATACTCCTCCCCTCACGGAGGAAAACTTTTCACGAGTTTGGAAGGAAAAGTTTTTACCTGAAAATCTTCAAAGTTTGTTAAAAATAATTAATTAGGGCCGACAAATCCTATTTCAGTGCCAGTTCAGTGCCATTCAAAGAACAGTGCATTTCCCCAAACAAAAAATTCAATTATAACTACATATAAAAAAGTTACATAAACTTCACTAATAATCAGAAGATATGACCAAATAATACAATTATTACAATATTAGTAGAAATATAAATTCAAACAAAACAGATAATAACATTATAATTTCTTAATTGCCTTTAATTTAGGAGAGACGACTTAAGCTGTCAGCATTTTGATGAAGTTTGCCCTTTTTATGAACAACTTCATAATTGTATGGCTGTAAAGTTAGGGCCCATCTTAAAAGTCGCGGATTTGTCCCGCTGTTTTTCCCTAACCACACTAAAGGATTATGATCCGTCTGAATAATGAATTTGTGCTGTCCATCGAGATAACACTTCAACTTTTGTACGGCATAAATTATTGCTGCACATTCCTTTTCAATAGTACTATAATTTTGTTCGGCGGAAGAAAACTTTCTACTTAAGTACATTATTGGATGTTCGTCGTCATTTTCTACTTGTGATAGGACAACACCAATTCCATAATTGGAGGCGTCGCACTGTACGAGGAACGGTTTTGTAAAATTTGGACTGTGCAACACTGGTCTTTCCGTTAACCTTCTTTTAAGTTCATCGAATGCAGTTTGACATGCTTCCGTCCATCTTATAGCTGACATGCGACTTTTTCCTTTTAGTAGGTCGGTCAATGGTGCTGAAATCACGGAAAATTCGGGAATGTACCTTCGATAATATCCAGCCAGTCCTAGAAATGATCTAATGTGTGTTTTCGTAGAAGGAGTAGGGAAGTCTCTTATGGCTTGGACTTTAACATCCCCTGGTCTTCGTTGTCCTTGACCAACTACATGACCTAAGTACTTCACGGTCGCTTTTGCAAACTGACATTTTGATGGTTTTATATGCAACTTAGCTGTCTTCATCTTTTCGAATACAATTTTTAAATGCGATGTATGCTCTTCCCACGTAGGAGAAAATATGGCGACATCATCGAGATATGGCACGGAAAATTCTTCGCAAGTTTTTAACAGTCCAGCCATCAACCGGCTGAAATCATATGGAGCATTTTTTAGTCCAAACGGTAACCGTAACGGTTTGAAAATACCAAAGCTGGTACAGAAAGCAGCATAACGCTGAGCTCGTGCCGTTAATGGGATTTGCCAATAACCTCTGGTCAAATCCAGTATAGTTATATAATTTGCATTCGATACCTTTTCCACTAGTTGCTCTATATTTGGTAGTGGAAAATACTGCGTTTTAGTGACGTTGTTCAATTTCCTATAGTCAATGCAGGGTCGGGGATCTTTCCCGGGGACTTCAACTAAGATGAGCGGGGATGAAAAGTCGGATTCGCCTTCTTCAATTATTCCGAGAGTCAGCATCTTTTCTACTTCTTTCTTTAAAATTTCACTTTGTCTAGGCGACAACCAATATGGCTTTGTATAAATTGGTTTCTCGGATTCCAATTCAATATCATGTTTAGTAAGGTTCGTACATCCTGGCTCATTTGAGAAAATGCCAGAATACTCAGATATTAGAAGTCTCAGAGTTTCACGTTCACTTTCAGAAAGTCGGGAGTTTGACTTTATGTTTTGGAAAAGTTCAGACTCTTCATTTTTACAGGAGTTCAGCTGCAAACATGGCATTTCTTCTTCATCAGCATCTGGTTCTTCCGTATATAACAAATTTATATTTTCTGGTCTTTGATAATAAGGTTTCAGCATATTGATATGATACACATGATTTTTTTCTTTGTCTGGAAATTTAACAACATAGTTTGTTTCAGATAATTGTTGGATAATTTGTCCAGGACCTACCCACTGCACGGACAATTTATTCGGCTTTGAAGGAGCCACCACAAGTACTAAGTCTCCCTTTTCAAACTTGCGTTCTGTAGCCTTTCGATCATACCATAGTTTTTGTTTTTCTTTTACTTTTTCCATTTGCTGAATTGCAAGATCTTGGCATCTCTTTGTACGATTCATAAGTTCAAAGACATATTCAACTACACTACTTTCTGTCTCTTCTTCACCTTTCAACTTTTCGTAGAGAAGCATGATGGGAGTTCTTAAGTTTTTTCCGTGAATCAATTCAGCTGGAGAAAATCCGGTACTATCATGAGTTACCGTTCGAAGAGCGAAAAGAGCCTGGGGTAAGATATTTTCCCAGTCTGGTCCAGATTCAAAACATAGGACTCGAAGATTTCTTTTTAGAGTTCTGTGCATTCTCTCCACTGGATTACTTTGGGGGTGATAAACGGAGCTTCGCACCACCTTTATTCCAAACCTTTCTAGAAATTCCGATGTAAGTGCACTCACGAAAAATGATCCCTGGTCGGTCTGCAATTCTTTAGGGAATCCCATGCGACTAAAAATCTGAAGTATCACATTTACAACAGTGGTCGAGCAGAGATTTTCCACAGGGATTGCATCTGGATATTTAGAAGACATGCAAATTGCAGTTATAATGTATCTGTTTCCTGAGGGTGTCACGGGCAAAGGCCCACAAGCATCAACATTTATTTTCGTAAAAATTTCTTTGATAACTGGTACGATCTTTAAAGGAGCCTTCTTCTTTTCTTGAGGTTTTCCAGCTCTTTGGCAACTGTCACAAGCCTTCACGAAATTCTCAACATCTCGGTAACAGTTGGGCCAGTAGAAACTTTTAAAGAGTGCATCTTTAGTTTTTGTTGTTCCAAGATGAGCCGCTGTTCCTTCATGACAAATTTTCATTAACTGTTCACGATACTTCTCTGGAACTACCAGCAGTCGTCTTTCAGTTCCATGTTTGTCTTCCTTCTTATAAAATAACAGTTCATTATTTAATTCAAATTTACTATTTTCCTAACTGTAGCTAATTCCATTAGAGACTTGTAGAAGGGTCTGCTCGACGTCATAACACCCAATATTGGCTGAAGGTTATCTTTTATCACAGTAAATTTTACAGTGTAATTTTTTCCTTTTACCTTAATATTAGCATCTGTTTCACCAATTACTTGCATTTTATGGCCAGTGAATGAAACTAGTTTCGTAATTTTAGAGTTATTAATTCTTAAATGTGCTTTTTTAGCAATGGTTAAGGAAAGTACATTGCACTGGGCACCTGTATCTAATTTAAATGTACCTTTAAACTTGTTCTCGAATTCGACACTTTCGAACCAATCTGTCAGTATACTAGGTTCATCTGTAATGCTGCTGATTACGAAAGTGTTTTGGTTTCTACTTGATTCATCTTGATTAGTAACTGTAGCTACCACAAGCTTGGATTTACAGAATTTAGCAAAATGACCCTTTAAATGACATTTGTGACACTCTTTATTGTATGCCAAACACTCTGCTTTCTTGTGCACCGTTCCACACCTTGTACACGATTTTCCGTTGTTTACTTCTTGTTTACTCTTTCGATAGTTTTGGTTCGCGTTTCGATTTAGCGTCTTCTTAACAGTTTCAATTTTCAGCGGTTGTTCTTTGATGACAGTCATCTGTGATCTTGCTAATTCACCAGCCCTGCAGATTTTTACCGCTTTATCCAGGTTTAAGTCATCTTCTGCCAGAAGCTTTTCGCGATCCATATCGTTATGAACGCCGATCACTATTCGATCAGTCACTAAACTATCGCGTAGAGTTCCAAAGTCACATGACTTACTTTTATTTAGTAGTTCCGTAAAAAAATCGTCGAATTTAACGTGTTCGCCTTGCACCACCTTGTTAAAAACGAATCTCTCGTACGTTACGTTGACTTTCGGAGTAAAGTAATTTTCGAATGTCTCTGTCAGGAGCTTCAACGTAGTTTTCTTTTCTTCACCGAACGTGTTGTATATACTGATTGCATCGGAACCCAAAGAGGACATAAAGACAGCAATCTTCACTTTTTCATCTTTGTTTTCCAAGTCGATTACAGTGGCGTACCAAAGAAATTGTTGGTACCAATCCTTCCATGATTTGGATGGTTCGCTACCGCCGTTTAGGCTTAGCGGATTCGGTGCTCTCGCGTTCATCGCGGTGCTATTTGCTCTGTCGTCTGCTGGCATTTTCTTTTAATACTTAATGTTAAGTTTCGGAATAAAATAGTTTCGGCACCATGTAACATTAATTATAATGTCGTTATGCCAGAAATACACAGTAAGCAAAATATACGAGAGTACACAAACATATATTATTATTGTTGCTCTACTTGTACAGTTAAACGGTGGGTTACAGTTAATCTTAGGTACAGTTAGTATCACAGTTAATTCTAATATTATTACATAACGTGAATACGCATTAGAACCCCTTAAAAAATCCCCCGAACAAGGTACCCATCCCTATACAGATAGCCCTCGAGTAGCTTCGCCTTTGTACATAATAAAATATAATACAATTCGGAAAAACCGTCATTTATCTAAAGCTCCGTGAGAACATAGCTGTTTAAGACAATTTACCCGCATGGAAAAAAGAGAGAGAGGGAGAGAGAAAAGAATGGTCTCAAAAAGCATTTTCTGAGGCGTTTTGCCCCGCTTTTAGTTGATCGCCTACATTCGCACCCTCCTTGGGCCGGCCCTGCGTTGAAAACATAAAATATTTCAATTATGAACTTACCAAAAGAATGATAGCATAAAATGAAAAAGAAATAAATATGCAGGACTTGCGTTTGAAAAATAGTACTTTTACACAATAAACGAACTAAACTATATGAATGATCGGTCAGCGTTCTCAGAATTATGCCAGAATTCTGAGAACATCTTTAGATACCTTCCTGGCGTCGTCCTTCGAAACCTTTCATTTTGACGCGCGAATCCATGTTTTCATTTTTCAACCGTCAGTGCATTTACGTTAGTGTGATTCGTACTTAAATAATAATAATAATCATCATCATCATCATGAGTATGCTTTTCACCCTTTGAAGTGCAAACATTTTCACATCCATATGGAAGACCCACCGGATAGACTGTCCAACGCTCAAAAAGTTCAGCCGACGGGCACCCCCAGTTTAGTCAAGCGCCTCATTCGCACCCCTTGTCCAAGATCCCCTACCCCCAAATAGCAAGAGAAAGTGTTCATAGTTATCCCCTGGTTAAAAGCGAAACATACAGATGAAATGGCTACACATAAGTTGAGAACAACTTGCCGTATTCTTGTTTTATGGGGGAAATATGGAAAATTTTTAAACTGGAAAAAAAGTTGAGATGAAGGAACACATTTTATTTCTACAGGTACACAGAATATGTTTCTTTCATGTATTTTTTCTTAATTTTTCTCTCGGATATTTTTTACATCACCAAATCAGGTCTTTTTTCAAATTAATAAAAAATAAAATAAAATAAACGAGCAGTTTTTTTCATTTTTTTTTGTGTCACCCCCCTCTGTTGGTGTCACCCGGTGCGCCCCGCACCCCCCACGCGACGCCAGTGCCCTTGAATATTTTCACTGAATTTTTGCCTGTGAAAGGAACTTATTTTGTGTGAGAAAACAGCATTTGTGAGAGCTTCAGATCTAAGCGGACTGTTAAAAGCGCATTACTGTTTGATTGTGCTTGTGAATTTTGTACAGCTGTTTGTTCGACGAAGTTCTAGAAGCAATAAAGTTTGTGTTCCATCCTGACAAGTGACTTTTTACTAGAACTTTCTACACCAACTGGACTTTAGAACGACGAACCCCAGGAGTAGCAGAGTATTTCTGCAACAATATTTTCTGGTGACATGTTTATGGCAATTGAAAACAAATCTGAAATAATTAAATTTTCACAATCAATTCCTTTTCTTAAAAATTGAAATGCAGGGTGTCTACTAAATTGCTAAAAGTCAATATATTTCCTGACTTTTAGGAGCTAAAAAAAAAAAAAAAAAAAAAAAAAAAAAATCCAGACCACCTATACATTTTATTTTGGAAAATCCTTCAACAGAAAACTCGCACTTTTTTATTTTGCTATAACTGACTGGAAATCAATTTTTAACTGTAATACAATTAATGCATTTAAGTTAGATAGAAAAATATTATTACGAGCTTACATGTTAAGTTACACGAGTAAAAGAGTATTATTTAAGAACCTGGTTGGTTCAGATTTAACCAATACTGCTTGCACTACTGGTACATTTATGTAATGTGTCTGGCATCTATGTCCAATTTTGTGTTCTAAATTTCAAACACAAATATTTATCCTTTGGTCGACTACACTTTCAACCCAGAAAGAAATTCTATTGCTGATCATAGATAAACAGCTTTTAACTCTCCTATTACAAGAAACCCCTCACTGCAGAATGCAGAACTATATCCCACAAACATTCTGACTTCTTCCGAAACAAATTATCCATATCATCATATTTTATTCTATGGAGTCTGACAATGAAAAGGGGGAAAAAAGTACGGTGGTAAATTTATTGTCTTTGGTAAATTTTCCTGACCTATAAGCATTTTCCTGGCTTTTGCTGATCAGTAGACATCCAGAAATGGATTCTGATTCATGTTTTTCAAAACGCGACTTGGTTGGCAGGTGAATGGAACAGGTGTCATGAGTCAATAATAGCCCGTGGACTAGAGATTGTGCATCCTTGATTTAGATCAATAAAAAAATAATAAATTATTTAAATCATGATTAAAATCACTGATTTAAATCATCGACACTCTTGAAAGGAGATGGCTACTTTTTTCCAGGAAAAAAAAAATTCAAAGACAATTGATTTTTAGAATAATTAAATTTATTGTTAAAAGCATGATGAAAACATATTAGAGGTTTAGTTTAATTAGTATTATTTTTTGGGTTTCCGGAAAGTATTAGTAATTATATTTATTTATTCTTATATAGTGTCATTATTTTCATATATTTTCAATTGTTTTGTCTGTACGTGTAGAAAAATCTGAATATGCCCAAAACACTTCATATCTATACAAAAGACACTCAGCAGAAAACTAGTGTTCGGAAGATGAAATAGTTAAAACTTTATAAAATAACACATGTAAGAACTTATTGTCAAAACACAAAGATTTTAGTTAATACAAAATATTTACCGTTCATCAGCTGCAAAAGTTCCATCCATCCAGAAGAGCAAAATACTCAGAACTCACACTGGAAGTTTTGCAGCGGACAAAGGGTGGACTGATAAGTGCCTTTTTATGCAGGGCCGGATTTAGGGGAGGGCTATCGGGGACGCAGACCCGGGACCTCCACAAAAGTGGAGCACCCACAACGATCATTATTACGTAAAATTTTCTAACAAATACCGATTGATGTGCAATTTTTTTTAAAATAAAATTCTGACAATTGGAGACCAGTTCTGACAATACCGATTGATATGCAATTAAAAAAAAAATAAAGTTCTGACAATTGGAGTCCCTCTCATTTTTCATTTTGACCATTCCAAAGAGCATTTCGAATTCTTGTCAAAAGGGTTAATTAGTAATCTTCGATCCTATAAATAACGTGCATATTTACGAGAATCGAACTATCCCAATAATATAGAATTGACGGCAACTACCATGGGCGCCGCCAGGATTTTTTGCTAGGGTGGGCAAAATGTGAGAGTGAGACGCGCTTGCGTGCATACACAAGCGTTATGGTATAGTCATATGTCGTATATATATATATATATATATGTATATATATATATATATATATATATATATATATATATATATATATATATATATATATATATATATATATATTCATCTTTTATGGCATCTTCAGAAATTATAATCTTAAAACAACCCGTCATTGGCATTTTACGTATATTTTAATTTGTTTTGTAAATTATTTTAAGGAAAAAAAAGTGACTTTTACAAAAACTGATATGAATATTCACAAAAATATATCTTGAAATTCCCCAAAAAGATTGAAATTCGCAAAAATTTACAGTTTCCAGTAATACGAGAATAAAGGTTATCAATTGTACTTTATTTCTATAAGTACAATTGCCAGAGTTCATCGTTGCAATATACATAATAACAAAGTACACCTCATAGGCAGTAGCGGATCCAGTGGAGGGGCTAAGGGGCTTCAGCCCCCCCCCCAAAAGAGATTTCTAAAGGGTAACATTCTGCTCTATTATACACTTTAAATTGCTAAAATGATCATATTTCATAACATAGCTCCTCCCAAAAGCATGCACATTGGTTTAGATTAAAATTTTGATTTATAGTACATTTTAATTGGGTAAAATAAGCTTTTTTAATAATTTAGCCCCTCCCCACACAGCACAAAGGTACTATTGGTTATCTATAAGGAATCAGAATTGGATAATGGGTATATCTATTAGACGTCCAAGATCCTCCAAATAACATAACATGAACCTCTATAAGAGATTTCGGGTGTGATCTCTCTAAGGACTAGACAACATCTATAATATCCAGGATGTCTATAAGAGATCTATATCCAAGTAGCATACATATTAATTGGACGGCCAAAATATCTAAGATTTCTCGGGAGGAAAGTGAATTGTGACATCATAACTACGACTTTTCTTTACCCACTGAGAATTCTTCCTCCGTTCTGTGAATTTTGATGCTGCCATCTATTGTCTATTACTATAGATAAGAACTTCAAGTTACTTTTAAACTGAAACCAATTTTCTTCGGCTGGTTTCGAACCATGGATCCAAGGTGTGAAAGGCGAGCGTACTAATCACCAGGCAGACTCGACTCGCGGTGAGAAGACGGAATGAAAACACTTTTATGTATCTAAATAAATAAAACTAGAATTTGCCGTACACTACTTGGTATCACAAAATTTTGCGTTTCTATCCGTTTTAAGCATTTGGGACCCCAGTAGAACCGTAAAAAAACTTTGTCTGCACATCACGTAAAACTGACTGAAGCGAATGAAATAAAATCTGGTGACATGATAGTTGGTCACTCAACTTAAACTATAGGTGTCGAATTTTTTTAAAAAATTCATTAGATTTTGAGATTTTCTGAAAATTATTTTAAACTGCGCAAATTTATTTTCGCACACCACGTAAAAACGACTAAATGAAATTTGGTGACATGATTGATGATCACTGAACTCAAGCTATAAGCATCGGATTTAAAAAAAAAAATTCTTACTAGATTTTGTGATTTTTCTGAAAATCCTTTCAAACTGAGTTAATTTTTGTTTCTGTAGCCAGGTAAATAAGATGTTTACAAATGCATCTCTTATGGATGTTAAACACCCAAAACACTTCATATATATACAAAAGACACTCAGCAGAAAACTAGTGTTCGGAAGATGAAATAATTAAAACTTTATAAAATAACACATGTAAGAACTTATTGTCAAAACACAAAGATTTTAGTTAATACAAAATATTTACCGTTCATCAGCTTCAAAAGTTCCATCCATCCAGAAGAGCAAAATACTCAGAACTCACACTGGAAGTTTTGCAGCGGACAAAGGGTGGACTGATAAGTGCCTTTTTATGCAGGGCCGGATTTAGGGGAGGGCTATCGGGGACGCAGCCCCGGGACCTCCACAAAAGTGGGGCCCCCACAACGATCATTATTACGTAAAATTTTCTAACAAATACCGATTGATGTGCAATTTTTTTTAAATAAAATTCTGACAATTGGAGACCAGTTCTGACAATACCGATTGATATGCAATTTAAAAATAAATAAAGTTCTGACAATTGGAGTCCCTCTCATTTTTCATTTTGACCATTCCAAAGAGCATTTCGAATTCTTGTCAAAAGGGTTAATTAGTAATCTTCGATCCTGTAAATAACGTGCATATTTACGAGAATCGAACTATCCCAATAATATAGAATTGACGGCAACTACCATGGGCGCCGCCAGGATTTTTTGCTAGGGTGGGCAAAATGTGAGAGTGAGACGCGCTTGCGTGCATACACAAGCGTTATGGTATAGTCATATGTCGTATATATATATATATATATATATATTCATCTTTTATGGCATCTTCAGAAATTATAATCTTAAAACAACCCGTCATTGGCATTTTACGTATATTTTAATTTGTTTTGTAAATTATTTTAAGGAAAAAAAAGTGACTTTTACAAAAACTGATATGAATATTCACAAAAATATATCTTGAAATTCCCCAAAAAGATTGAAATTCGCAAAAATTTACAGTTTCCAGTAATACGAGAATAAAGGTTATCAATTGTACTTTATTTCTATAAGTACAATTGCCAGAGTTCATCGTTGCAATATACATAATAACAAAGTACTTCTCATAGGCAGTAGCGGATCCAGTGGAGGGGCTAAGGGGCTTCAGCCCCCCCCCAAAAGAGATTTCTAAAGGGTAACATTCTGCTCTATTATACACTTTAAATTGCTAAAATGATCATATTTCATAACATAGCTCCTCCCAAAAGCATGCACATTGGTTTAGATTAAAATTTTGATTTATAGTACATTTTAATTGGGTAAAATAAGCTTTTTTAATAATTTAGCCCCTCCCCACACAGCACAAAGGTACTATTGGTTATCTATAAGGAATCAGAATTGGATAATGGGTATATCTATTAGAAGTCCAAGATCCTCCAAATAACATAACATGAACCTCTATAAGAGATTTCGGGTGTGATCTCTCTAAGGACTAGACAACATCTATAATATCCAGGATGCCTATAAGAGATCTATATCCAAGTAGCATACATATTAATTGGACGACCAAAATATCTAAGATTTCTCGGGAGGAAAGTGAATTGTGACATCATAACTACGACTTTTCTTTACCCACTGAGAATTCTTCCTCCGTTCTGTGAATTTTGATGCTGCCATCTATTGTCTATTACTATAGATAAGAACTTCAAGTTACTTTTAAACTGAAACCAATTTTCTTCGGCTGGTTTCGAACCATGGATCCAAGGTGTGAAAGGCGAGCGTACTAATCACCAGGCAGACTCGACTCGCGGTGAAAAGACGGAATGAAAACACTTTTATGTATCTAAATAAATAAAATTAGAATTTGCCGTACACTACTTGGTATCACAAAATTTTGCGTTTCTATCCGTTTTAAGCATTTGGGACCCCAGTAGAACCGTAAAAAAAACTTTGTTTGCACATCACGTAAAACTGACTGAAGCGAATGAAATAAAATTTGGTGACATGATAGTTGGTCACTCAACTTAAACTATAGGTGTCGAATTTTTTAAAAAAATTCATTAGATTTTGAGATTTTCTGAAAATTATTTTAAACTGCGCAAATTTATTTTCGCACACCACGTAAAAACGACTAAATGAAATTTGGTGACATGATGGATGATCACTGAACTCAAGCTATAGGCATCGGATTTTTAAAAAAAAATTCTTGCTAGATTTTGTGATTTTTCTGAAAATCCTTTCAAACTGAGTTAATTTTTGTTTCTGTAGCCAGGTAAATAAGATGTTTACAAATGCATCTCTTATGGATGTTATACACGCACATCCAATAGATTTGTAGCTTTGGATGGCAATTAAATATCTATGGGACATCTATTTCATTAGCTACATAAGATGTCTACTGATGGATTTCTTATGGATGTCATAAATGCATTTACAATAGATATCCTTTTTCGGATGACTATTAGATATCTATAAGCCCTCGAAGGATATCTTATAGATGTAGCGATTTGGATGTTCTATAGATATATATTTTTCTCCGCATATAAATATCCTTTAAATGTCCTGGATGTTATAGATCAGTTTGGATATCTATTAGACCTGATTTGGACATAGTGTGCCGTGTGGGTCCCCCCAAAAAATTTTTGTATCCGCCACTGCTCGTACGTACAACCTACAAAGAGCACTCTGCAGGCAGTTACATTTCAATCAATCACGAACTTTTATTACGTAATAGAAATGCAATTGAGTAATAAATAATGCACAATCCTATTGCATAATATTAATGCAGGGAAGCAAACATTACAGGCCCCGTTATTAAAAGCGCGCCAAATACCGACAAGATTGGCGATTTTTTGGCGAAAAATCGCCACCAAATTTGGTGCCAAAAAATAAGACTCCAAAACTGAAGTCAACTAAGCAATAGTGCCAATAATTTTCAATAATTCGAGAAAGCCCTATGTTAAACAATGGGTCACTCAAAACTCCCTATTTCGTGTTCTAGTTAATCGCTTTTTATGCAACAAAATGCAAATATTTATTATTTGACGAGTGAAATGCGAACTTTAGACTACTTTAATCCCAAAACGAGCCCAAAAATTCGTCACTCTCTTTACATCGGCTAAAGAAATAGCAGAAGCTTGTGATATTGAACTGAGGCGTTCTCATACAGTTAGCCACCCAGTTTGCAGATAGATCTAATCTAGAAATTAAAGCAGAAGCAGAAGCGTACTACAGGGTTTCTCAAACTCTTTGCTGTGGGGACCCCATAATATTTACGAAAATTTGGTGGTACCCCCATAAGCATTACTTAAATTCTATACACGTCAGTGAAACTGTCAGTTTCTTCACTTGGTCTGCAATATACTACGGCACTTTTTGGTCATTCAGTTTAATTCGAGGTAATTGAGTTTAATTGGGGTCATGACCCACAGTTTGAGAAACCCTGCCTTAGAATATCAATTATTTGGATGGATTAGTAACATCGCTTGGGAAAAGGTTCAGTACAGACAACGAATTTGGCTACGACCTGTCTCACTTTACCCAAATTTATTTAAAAGACTTTTTAAGAAAATGAAGCCTGTCGGAAGATTCTCTGGAGACTTAAATAATATTTTGTCTGAAGCCGAAGCAAGCATTGTATGGAAAAAACACTCAAAATACTGGTGTTAAACAATAAAGTAAATAAAAAACTTTGTAAAGAACACACATAAGATATTAAAGGTAAGAGGATACGCACGATTCAGCCAAAAATTGTTTTGGCCTTCAATTTTTGGCCAAAACAATTTTCAGGCCACAATTTTCAGGCCAAAACAATTTTTGGCTGAATCGTGCGTATCCTCTTACCTTTAACATCTTATGTGTGTTTTTTACAAAGTTTTTTATTTACTTCAAGCATTGTATGGACTGTGGCAGATTTCTCTTCCAATACCAGCAAAATTTGATACAAAAACACTCGGTTGATTTATTAAACCATCGTACACAGTTCTTCCTTAAAGTGTCTAAAGCAGGTATGGGCAACCTTTGAAATATTGTGGGATGAACTTTAGGATATTGGCGATGCCGCGGGCAAAGGGATATTAGCATATTCCCTATATCGTAATGTTAAAAATGTGTGTCTCGTCTCGCAAAAAAGCTGTAAATCTCTGTCTCGTCTCGCGTCCATCCCTAAGCATATTAGCGAAGTCGCGGGACATATGATTGAGATTTATATGGTATTATGAATGGTTCAGATGAGTTTTATAAGGGGTTTTCAAATGTTCCACAGGCCGGATCAAAATATGTGGCGGACCACATCCGTCCCTCGGGCCGGTGGTTGCCCATATGTGGTCTAAAGGCTTTTAAATAGCTCTAACATTTGCAGCTACTACCAACATAGTAGAAAGATCTTTCAGTACTTTGCGTAGAGTTAAGTTCTGGATAAGACCAACAATGACTGATCAGAAATTATCAGGCTAATTTGCATGCTAAGTGCTCATCGAGAAAAAGTTAATGGTGATTTGGGACACTTCATTGAAAAGGTTTTGGACGACTACGTAACACACTGCAACCAAGTAGGCTACAATTTTTTATTGCGTTTGTTATATTTTGTATTCTATTTTTCTTTCCAAAGATATTCCTCAAAAAGTTATTTTAAAGATTAACAATTTTGTATATTTTTCCTTCATAACATGTAAGTAAAATTAATAGTTTGCTTAGAAACTTTTTTTTATGTTGAGATTTCAGTTTTTTTATATGTTTTTATAATGTGAGATTTTTTCTTACGCAAGCGGCGCCCATGGCAACCACTACTCTCCAGCACAGCGATGAAATAACTGTGAACCGCTTTTGGGTGAACGGACACTACACTCAGCCAAGAGGAGACAAATTTGTCTGAGTGGACTGGACACAGTTGACTAGACTATGAAACGTGGTGTATCCTGAAGGATTATTTTGGACCCATTTGCCAAACAGGGCAGGGCCGGCTCAAGTTACCGGCAACTCGGGCAGCTGCCGGGGGCGCAATGTTTTTAGTGGCGCCATAAACACACTTAGAGGAAAACTTTTTTCTATGTAGATTTAATTAAGGTCAGACTAGCTCACCTGCCCACGGTCAAGTGCACTCCCTTTGTGTATTTTTTATGCGCTCACATTAAAGCTTGCCATTTTTGAAACATTAAAGTTTGCCATTTTTACTCCAAAAATAGATCGATAAATTGGATAAACAAACTCGTCTACATCCACTTCATTAGCAACATGAGCTTGATATTAAAAAATCTCATCCTTTCACATACTTTTGTAAACATCGTTCTGATTTTCAGCTTACATTCTTCTTTAAATTATTACTCCTCCCACCCCTCCCCATTCTATCTGAAAAAGATCCTGATTTCATTCCACAGCGTTCTCAGCTGATTTTGAAACCTAAGTCTTAAATAAAAATCATTGAGTATCCTTCCTGATTGTGTTATTTATAATTAAGTATTAGTCTCCTTGATTCATTGCAAATACACTGTAAATAGCTGTTGTCTCTGAAAGAAAAAAAAATGATAAAAATTTGAAGAAGTAGGATTATTATTGGGGCTCACATGCCCACAATACCAAGCATAATTTTAACTTTTTTAAAGTTTATACTTACCAAAATGCATACTGAAAAGTTTTATGACATATTTTATTTCTTTAATAATTGCATAAATATAAAAAATCAACTTTTTTAATTTAACATAATATAGCTGAAAAATGTAGATATTCTTGTTTTATTTTAGCAGAAAAGATTTTTAAAAAAATAATAAACAAAATTTAATTACTATTTCCAAAAAGTATTGAAGAGCTCGTGAGTTAATGGCGTAAAAACCAAAACTCGACATTTGACGGCAAAAACAAAAAATTTTAATTACTATATTTGTGTTATTTCTCTTAATGAATTTGCGTTTAAACTAAAGCTAAGCGTCTGCCTCGAATTGTTGCATCTGAGTTAAATTCCTCAATAATTGCGTCTTTATTTATCTCTCTGTCAGTGCCGGTCCTAGGTATTTTCCGAAATGGTGCGAACTACAAAAATGCGCCCTCCCCCTCTCACAAAACTGGAATTAAGAGTGGGACGAATGGGGTAGGTGCCCCCGGCGCCACGTTGAAGGCGTGGCAAAATCAGTAATGGTACCAAAGAAAAAAGCGCCAAAATTAAAGTTTACCGAGGGTGACGTAAACTTAGCTGCGGCACTGCCCACACGCACATGTTGCTAGAAAAGTTTTCAGGTTTTTTTTTTCCCTTCCAATGCTATGCAGTGTTTGTCTTTGGTATACAGAAGTTCATATCACAGAAGCAATACAGTTTTTACATGATTTTTTTCTAAACGGATCATAACCAAATCTGATATATAGACTACACGAGGTGCGATTTTTTTAAGAGTTCACAAAAATGTCCACTAAATGGCAGTTTGCATGGAAAAACAGCAAAATTAACAATTCAAATAACTAATTCGAAATGTACCAACAATTTCATCATTTATTCTATGGTTTTTGAGCACTTATTAACTAACTTGGATCATTTTATGAGCTGAATTCACAGTGCAAAGAGCCCACTAGTTTATAGATTTTTTGACTAAACTTTCTGAAAATCTTTGAGCACATCTCAAAGTGCTTTGACACGTGTACAGTCCATACGTGTACACGTGTACAGTCCATATGCCAAATAGGGTGGGCATGGGCTCATCCATTTCAGCTGCAAAATGCTGTTCGTAAGGCAAGTTTAATTATAACCAAACTGTAGATGTATTATGATATTTTGGCGCCCCCTCAGAAATAGTGCCCGGTGCGGTCGCACCGTTCGCTCCATCCTAGGACCAGCTCTGCTCTCTGTTTCGTTTTATATACATTAACACTCAGGCTGCTCATCCCGCGATTTTCACGAGTAACTCAAACGTAGCAAAATTTGCTCATCCCTCGATTTTTGCGGGCAGGTGTTTTTCTTCCTTTATTGAGGAGAGCACCCCGCGTTTTCACCGTTTAACCAGTGAAATAAATTAGATACAGTGTTAGACGTTTAATTTGGATCAACAGATGTTTTTATTCGTCCACTAAATTGCGGCATTTGAAGGTAGTACTCGGTATTTATGCTCTAACTTCATTTGTTTGCCGCCTTTTCTAATCAGAAATGGCTGCTAGAAATTGTTCAGCAATTAACAGAGTGTACATTCCGGATGGCTTATGAGATTCTGAAAGAGATTTTGGTTTTGATAGTGATAGTGATTTAGACTTTTTGGACTGCTCCTCAGACGGCAAGGAATCTGACCATGATTCAATAAACCTGAAAAGCGTTAGGCGGTGGTGCATTTTCTTGTAATATATAATAAACGGAAATTAACTGTAATTCAACTGAAATTTATTTAAAAAAATTTTTTAATAAATCTTAATATGAATTCTTTTTATTAAAAAAATTTTTTTTTAAGTAATAACATCTGAAATTGGTTTTCCTGAAGCTTAGTTTCTCATGATAAAAATCTATATAAAAAATCTTTTCTAGAAAGAAAAAATGCACATTTCAATTCTCCAATGTATATAGATTTGAAATATTGGAAAAAAAAAATACACAATTTTTGAAGCAATTTTGATCCACAAATTGAGCAGAGGGTTAATGCCAAATGGCTCAGTCTTCCCTGTCCTGTTGTTACACGCAAATATGTTTTCAACCTTCGCAAGGATGAAAAGCTCCTTTCACATGAAGCTGTATTTGTAGGTATGGTTAAAAATATTACCAACTTCTTACTTTTTACTACTGGGTTTGTGTAATTTTGCAAAGTGTACCAGAAATATAAAGTAAATTATAGTTTTCGTGCGCAGTTTTTACCAAGTTTTAAAACTAGATATCTAATTTTGCCAAGTTTAAACAGAATTTTCTAGTGTTAGGGGGGAGGCTCTCCCCCTTTCCCCCTTTAACAAGGGTCCTGGTTCTAATGCATATTCACGCTATATAGAGAGAAAACCACTCAAAACTCCAGACCATTATATCGGCAGCCAAGCGAAAAGCCAGAATCTTATGCGCACTTTCCACCTTCCAGTGTTCAGTGTCCCATCCACTCGGCCATTGGTCGGCTTTATGGAGATTTAATAGAGTAATAATAACGAAAAACTAATATTATTAATGTTTGTCCGATAAACAAATCGTTTACAACAGTACATATTAAGAAAAAATATAAATCGTGGGAAAATCCAGAAAAACGATCATTTTATGCCGTGTTAAAAAGCCGCTTTTCTTGTAGGGTTTGAAATACAGGGTTGTCCAAATTAAACTTCCCCAACTCAGAGGCCTGTGCAGGATGTTGTATGGGTCATAATGTAATGAAATTTTGAAAACAGACACTTCAGATCACGCGGTGATTTATTAAAGAAAAATTTTAGTACAAGAAGTTGCCGATAGGTGGCACTGTAACACTAGTAATTTGCATATTGCAACAACGTGATTTGCAAAAATAAAGCTTCTGCGCAACGTATCCAAAAGACGAGCCCTACAAAAGTGGAAGACAGGCGCTGCACAGGCAGTTCGCTGATGCACAATGGCGACTTTAAAACAGCTCTGTTAGTGAAACTTTTCTACCAGAATGACGAGAACTCCTGTACTGCGATAAGAGCATTCCGTCGGCTACAGAACTTAAAACAAGGGTCAAGGACGCGCTTTACGAGACATGACGAAGAAGTTCGAAAGAACCGGACAGCTGGGAATTTTACCAGGTAGATGACGACATGTGGATTCTGCCCGCGTACACGACGTTGCTTTGGCGGTCGTGGACGCCACTAGTCAATCGCCACATGGTGTTGTCAGTGTGCCAACTGTTTCTCGTGCTGTTCATATGTCCTATTCAACCACGGCACACATATAAAACATCTGTAGAACGTCTTGTTGATCTGCAGCGCCACCTATCGGTAAATTCTTGTACTAATAATTTTTTTTAAATAAATCACGAGCGCGTGATCTGAAGTGTCTGTTTTCAAAATTTCATCACATTATGACCCATACAACATCCTGCACAGGCCACTGAGTTGGGGAAGTTTAATTTGGACAACCCTGTACATTATAATGAAGCTCAGTGCACATTTCTGTGCACTGAGTGACCTCTCTTCCCGCTACACTTTCTCTGATGTTAGCGACCTGTTAAATTTACAGCAGGCCGGGCTGAATGTTCATGTTTTTCCTGGATTTGGAAGGAAGATTTTAAAATTTTAAGCAAGTCCAGTACGTTATTTATATTTATTTATTGTATATTTTCTTTTTTTGGGTGGGGGCGGACAAAGGATCGTAAATATTTTTAGAAAAATAATGTGGAACAAGATATTCAATAATTTGAGGAGCATGATTTCATTAACCAAAAACTCGGCTATAAGTTATGTAAGGTTTTGAGTTGAAGACTAGTCAAGAAAAAAAAGGTGGGTTATACAAATTAGTTGAATTTACATATACTAGTATGTACTAAAGAAAAATAATATTCTGAGATGATATCTTAGACTCAGCTAGACTTTTAAGCGATTTTTTTTTATACTGGTAAATAGAATTATAAGCACATCGTTATAAATAATAGCTGCGAAGAAACGTTACTTCTCCGTATTGCTCGAGAGCAAAGCTGTGAACAGGAGGTCATGAGGTGCATTTGTTGCTACGACTTTCTAATGCATGAAAAGCTAAAAGGGTTAAAGGTATCGAAATACTGAGTTCGATAGTGCCGCAACTAGAGTTTATGTCTCTCAGGAGAAACATTAATTAGAATGCCACCCTTCCATGGAACTGCGCCACCATCCCATGGAACCATAACTGATTGCACTACGTCTGGGGCATGTGCCCCGCTTGCCCCCTCTAGTTGCGGCCCTGGTAGCCGATATAAGTCATGAAATCGCAGACCGTTTTTATGTTCTCTTAAACTGCGTTGCATTTGAATTCGCACAATTTCTGCCAAGTCAAGTGAGTTGGGCACGATCATGGATTGTCTCTTTGCTACTGACCTTCAAAAACCAAAATTAGGTTCATTAAAATATAAATGAGAAACTGACTTCAGCCTATGACAGGTCTGCAACTAAAGAGAGGGGCAAGCAGGGACGAGCACCGGGAGACGTGCTAAAGGGAATGCCAAAATCAGTTATGGTTTCGTGCGATGGGGACGCGGTTTTATGGAAGGGGGGCACACTAATTAAGGTTTGCCCCTGGTGACATAAACTCTAAATGTGGCATTGCTTGTGAAATGACCTCTTTTTGTCCACTACTCAGAAGATCAGGTCCTTTTTTTTCTAATGGTGTACGTTTAATTTCAAACAAGTTCAAAATCGCTGCTCCTTGATTTTTGCGATCCTGGGAAATTATTTAGCTTGCCTATTCTCCAGTCCGCCGTCGGCCCTGTTGGGTTGAAAAGCATTTGTAATTCTATACTTTTCTTGATTTTGGTAGAATTTTTTTTTTTTTTTTTTTTTTTAAGAATCTGATAGTAAATGTGGATTATAAATGCATGATCTGTGTTCAAAATCATAACTTTGACCCTGACTTTTTAAACTAGGGGGGCAAAATTTTACAACTGCAGGGGCAATTGCCCCCCTCAGATTACGCCTATGATCATCCGAATATTCATCAGAATCAAGCATTTCAAAATATTACAATGCTTGCTGGACTGGTAAAAAATTATCAAGCATTTTTAAAACGAACTACTAATCAAAAATCTAACTTACTGAAGTTTCTTTCAAGGAGTATTGCAGATAAACATATAGGCAATACTAAAATATTCTTCCCACAATAAACAGAAAAGTAAACTCTAACAGCTATTCTGAGAATCCAGTTTTATGAAGACACACCAAATAACCAGCTGCCGAAGTGCCAAACCTTTCTTTATTGTTGTACGGTAGCAAAATCAAACTTGAAATGCTAACTAGTGGGAGGGCACCAAAGCTCCCGTTGTGGGAACAGAAAATATAAGCGTTTCCAACATTCCTTTATAGGAATCTATTCATGCAGGATTTTAAGAATGTTGTTATTCAAGATGTTGGTTTTAAATATGCATTCTACTTGAAACATTTAAGTGACCATTTTTTTTTTTTTAAAGTTTTAAGTTTTATATAAGACAGTCATAAAGACAAAATTTAACTTTTTAAAAATTAGGAAGAAAATAATAAATTAAAATATATTGTTCCGATAAAAATATATAGCACACCCTATAGTGTAAATGTTTATATAAAATATGTATTTCGTAAATTGCGTTAAAATATTTTAAGAAAAAAAATATAAAATAGATGTTCCCGTAACGGGAGCTTTGGTGCTTAATGGGTTAAATGACAAAGCTTTTGATTTATCATATTCATAAATAGATTTTATTGGAAGTGATGGGGAAGTGACTAATACCGGTGTAAATGCACATGTAATTAGACGCCATGAAGAAAATCTCAATTCTCTCGTGCATTGGACAAATATGTCAATTTCATCTTAACAAACTGCCTGTATGCCACCTTACAGAAGCAGTCGACGGGAAAACATCAAGACCAAGCGCATTCAGTGGATTGATTGGTAAGTCCCTGAAGACGTGCACTAACCTTCCTATCATTAAGTTCCAGGAAACTGAATTTTCGTTTGAGTCATATATTGACTTTGGAGATCTTAGCACAGATCAGCGTTATTTGTGGGAAATTTGTAAGGCTGTTTCCTCTGGTTATTGCCCACAAGATCTAGCAAATAGAGACCCTAGAAAACTTTCTCATTCTCGCTGGCTGTCATTGCATTTGTATTTTGGAACATCTTATCCAACACCACAACTTATTGTATTAGCCACATTCGTAATGAAAGTATACGCGCCAACATGGTTCAGAATCCACTGTAACAGTGCCTTTCAGGATGGCCTAAAGAATTTGCAATATTTTATATTTCGATTTCAGTATCTTCCAGATAATTTAAAGGGTATAATAAAAAACGTTGTTCAAAACAACGTGTATTTTGCTCATGCAGAAAATGTACTTGCTGCAATGTTATTCGACGACAGAATATCTGTCCATCAGCTTGCTATTCAGCGTATCATAAAGGCCAGAAAATCTTCGGAACAAACAATGATCATTTGAAGGTTTCAGATTCCAAAGGTGAATTTCGAAAGCAATGACTACATTGACATTATCCATTGGCAAGAATGTGTTGTGACTGAGTCTCCCATCACAAAGAAATTGACAAATAGTGTGTTACAGGAATTACTGAAGTCGGATAAACATCCAAGTTCTTGCGATAAATTTCTAAAAATATCCTGCCATTCCCAAGCAGTAGTGAGGATGATTAGGATTGTGACAGAATTTGCTCTTCATGTGTGTGGCCTCTATGCAAGAGATGGAATCATCCGAGCAAAAACATTCGATAGGAAGCTAATGCCATGTTTTGAAAAAAAGTCTGATTTCTGAGTGAAATAACCTACTCCTTACATGAGAAGGTGAGACTAGTATCTTCTCAATTTACATATCTTTGCGTACCATTTTCAGTGAAAAACTCTCAACTTCAAGGAATTTGGGGAGGCCTAAGAATTAATTTTACATCGGCTAGCTTTCTGAAAATATTTATATACTCAAAAGTGCAAATAAATAACCTGGTGACATTTCATATTTTTATTATTTTTCTAATGAAACGAGCAGTTGATTTTAAAGCATTTTTTCCTATAATTTCCAAAATTCGTGGATCTTGAGGAGGCCTAAGATATTAAACAATTTCATCCAAATTTCAGGGTTTAATTTTACAATAAAAATCGCAACTATTGCACATGGTGATGTTTCAAATTAAAAAAAAATTGTTTTTTGCACCACCCTACCCACCATGGACTGAGAGGTTCTGCTCTCGAAACTGGAAGGCGGGAGGTGCCAGGTTCACACCCTGGTCACGTCTGTCAACCTAGCCGTTCGGAGTTTTCAGTGATTTACACCAAAACTTCACGTAAATATGGGCAAGGACCCCTTAGAAAGTCTCCCATGGAGGGCATTCACCTATAGGCCTAGGACCCTAATGAAGTCAGCCGGCCTCAATCTACAAACAATAAACTTCGTCGCTGGCAGTTTTTAAGTTCAAATTTCGATCTTCATAGAAAATGCTTCTTTATTAAGTTTGCAAGTGGGGAATTCTTCAGAGGAGTGCAGAGATCTTGAGATATTTCAAATGTTATGAACTGAATTGAACTTTTTTGCGCTTGGTGCACACACCCAAGAACGTAGCTAGGAGATTTTGTGCCTGGCAAAACAAGCCAAGTTGCATCCCCTGCGTCCCTACACCTTAAACAACAACTTAATCATTCTTAACCTCCTATAACCATTGTACTTAATAAAATCCTACCCATCCTTCTTTATAGATGTGCTATTTGTAAAAACGAACATAAAACAGTAAAATATTTAAACCTTTTGAGATACAGCTGATTTCGCTCCCCCTCCAGCACTAGCTACCCCCTAGTTACAGCACTGCACACACACTAAAACTTTGCGATATACTTTGCACCACAAAGCATATTTTAAGAGATTTTCACTTGGTGGCACTTTTTATAAACAAATGTGTTAAGTTTCACAATGATTCGTAAAAAATATTCTTAAATATAAGAATTTAGGCAATATTTATCTCATGCTGCCATAAAACAAAAAACTTGAAATTTCCAACAACATTTAAACTTTTCATGTAGCTTTTTTTTTTTTTTTTTTTAATTCCCAATTTTATTAATTCCGGAATTTAGATAAGTATCCTGATGTAAAAGCTATCACAATACCAATGGTATGTTGTTTGCTGACTGTTAATGTTTATTAGAAACCTGTAGCAGAAACGTAACCTGTGAAAATTTGAAAAATTTTAAACAAAGCATGGTATCAAAAGTTATGGAAAGAATTTGAAACAAAAATAAAAGCAATTGAAAATAATCTGACTAAAAATAATTAAAATTAAAAATATCCTTGTAATTTGGTATTATATGAAAGGATAATTTCTCTAAATGTAGATGGATTTTATTTTTCAGAAATATGATGTTACACTTAAATGTAATTTTGGAAGTTTAACTTTTTTAATTTTAATTTCGAGTAAAAAAGTAATTTGTTCTAATGTGCTCAAATATTTTCCAGACACAGAAATATACTGATATTCGCACTGCTCACTGAAGATTTTAAATATAACACTTTATGTTTGGAAAATATTCTGACATAAATTTAAAAAATTAGAAGAATTTACAATGTTCTGAGAAGAAAAATGATTTTATTCAAAGATTTAAGGGAGGGGGGAAAGATGAATTAAGAAAAAAGAGTAAGAAAAAAGTAATTTTAATCAGTGATTAAAAAAAATATTGATTGAAATCGATATTAATTAAGCTAGTTTAACTCCACAAACCATGCCCGAAATTACAGGGAATGTAAAGTTTTGGAACTTACATGTTGAGAAAAGCTGAGAACGTTAGCGTTATAACATGATGCAACAAGATTTTTAAAAATAAATTTACTAAGGGGAAGAAGATAAAAAGAAAATGAACATTTCATGGTTAATATCACTTAAAATTTAAATAATAAAATTGAGTCTTGCCTTAAGGCTCCCACTATATGTAAAAACAATGAGGGACTAGGTGGTATTATCTTTTCACTGGGTGCACTAGTGCCACCTACTTTGTTAAAATATGCTCTGGTGCACAATCCATGGGTGCCCATATGAGTACTTTTCGAGGAACAGGGGATTCACCTTGAGTTTTTAAACACTTTAGTAATAATATAATACAAAAATGATCAGTATGATATTAAAAAGTTCAATATACCCAAGACTGTAGCAAGAAAGAAAAAAAAAAAAAAAAAAAAAAAAAAAAAAAAAATTGGGGCAAGATATGCGTTCCTTTGAGGGGCTATGTAGTATTAAATTTCATTGATCTTCTGAATCAACGCAAACAGGAAACTATTAATGCATTGACTAAAATTTCGGGAGGGAGATCAAAACCCTATGATCCCCTTCCCAGGCTATGGCCTTGAATATACCCATGATTTAAAGCACTCTCCTGCAACTCCTTCCCTACGGGCACGCATAGTGCACACCCAAATTCATTTGCCACATTACCAATAAAATATATGTTTAGCCAAAAGGAATTTTAATCTATCATATTTTGAAAATGTTCAAATTAGATGAGACTTTTTTCAAAGAAAAATTCATCTTAAAAAAGAAACAACAGATTTCTGGGTATTTTTCTACTGAACTGCTTGTCAATGCCTATAAGACACAATAGGCGTATGTCTAAGGCCAGGGACATATCCAGAAAACATTTCGGAGAGGGTCCAATTGGCATAAAAGGAGGGGGGGAGGTCCGGATCCCCTGGACCCCCACCCCACCCTTTAAATATGTCCTTGTCCTTGTCAACGGCCTCTTGCTTTTGAACATGTTTACCAATATTTATCATCAATGTATGCAATGTAAAAAAAGTACTGCACAATTTCAAATGTACAAGCACACTCTCCTTTTAAAATCTTTGTAGCATCACTTCTGGTTTCGTTTCTTTGGGTGCATTAGAATTGGGTGTGTGAAGTATGTGAACGTGGTTCTATGGAACTTGTGAAAAGGGTAGGGGAGCATCGTAAACTGACCGTTGGAGGCGGCTCATCAAACAAACTTTACAAAATCTTCCTTCTGGCAGGATTTGAAAGAAAGCTGATAAAGAAAAGAAGACTAATGATTTGTACACATGGTACACATACATCTGAAAGGCGAGACCTAAGATCACTGATAATTCTTCTAAACTGTGCTAATTGGTAGCAAGTATTCTATTACAGCTCGGTACAGTACATCCCTGAGGATATCAGTTTCCCATTAGGAAATTCTAAGAATAAAAAATATCAAGTTCTTTTGCACATATGGGAAAGAGATCTGTTGATTTTTCTATGGTTTAAATAATTAGGGGGCTCCACACCTTGTATGGCCCCAGGGCCTCCACACCTCTAAATCCGGCACTGTTTTTATGTATGCTATTTTACAAAGTTTTAATTATTCCAACTTAATATCTAATTTTTTTATCATGTACAAATTAGAATAAAAATTGTTTTGTAGATATTTAGATTTTACATAACACCATATTTTTTATACAGATATTTTGATTACATATGTAAAAAATACATTTTGAGTACATATGTCTTACTGTTGCATCTCACAACTGATAATATGTCAAATTACACTTAAATTAATTTCATATAAAACTTTTGATATGCAAAAAATATGTGAAAAAATAAAAATTTGTTCATTTTTATATAGGCAGATATTATTACAGAGAGATTGTGAGCTTCAATTGCTTGACAAGAAAGTGATATATGATTGAAAATAATTTATCATAAAATGATAAAAATTAATCAGACTTTTTTTTCACCTGATCCAAATTTTGGCTAAAGAATAGTAAGATTCATCCTAGACTAATTTCAAAGTCCAAGTATATTCCAGGTTTTCAGAGACCACACAGCCATCCTGGACTGTGAAAAAATATTGGTAGAGGGATTGCATAAACAAATCCCCAAGAAAGAGAGGCCCAAAGTGCGACTTCAAACGTACTAAAATTTACTGCAAATAAGCTGCAGATGTACCCCCCCCCCCCCACACACACAAAAAAAAAAAAAAAAAGAAAAACAAAGCAGCATATTAAATTAATGAAATTTTTATTCATGTTATGAAGAAGATACAAGATGCAATATTTAGGTAAAAAATAAATTGATTCTTTAATACTTTTTTCAATTTTAAAAATTCATACTCAAATTCATTTTTAATTAGAAACATATTCAATATACATTTAAAAAACAATTATATTATAATTTTTCTTTCACAATTTAAATGAAGCGGCTTTCAGTTTTTAGTGTATAATGTCACAAATGAAACTAAAATGATTTTTTTTCCCATTAAGATTTCTTAAAATTAAAAAAAATATTTAAAATTAAAAAATAAATAAATAATATGATGTATCAATCAAGCAACAACATTTTATCAACATGTTGTTTTACTTTTAACTATACAGAAGAAGAAAAAAGTGGGGTAGGCTAATTTTTATTCATTTATTTTTCAATTTGTAATTATTTTGCATACTGCATAATAAAACACAATATAATTAAGAATAACAACATAGTTTAACTTGATGCAACACACAAAACTGATTTAAAAAAATAATTTAAGCCTAATTTTGCAATAAAAAAGACAAAATTTATCATAAATTTGAATTGGGGAAACTTTTTAACTTTGCTTATATTTATCCTTAAAATAATTTTTCCATAACATAGCTATGAACTGAAATGAAACTGAAATTTTTATTCTTGGAGCAAAACCAAAACCAACATTAAATGAAAGTTAAGTCTAAACTAACATCAACAACTATATACATTTTCCCTATGCTTTTATAGTATAATATGAAATGTAGGGTAAATGGCTGTACCTTGGGACATTTTTTTTTTTTTTTTTTTTTTTAGAAATTTTGATGAACTCTTATCTTTTTTTATTAATTTGAGATCATTATCTATACATTTATCTAACACTATACATTCATTAAGGATAATTTCAAAATTAATTTGTTAAATAAATAAAAAAAATACAGGATTGCAAAGTGACCCAAGATACAACATAGTTTTGTATCTCAGGTCAAAGTGTAAAATGAAATTAAATGAAAAAGCAACTAAATAAAGATTGTCGCCAAAGGTTCTTGCAGCAAGTGTTGAGTTATTAATGTTACATAATAAAGTGGAATCTTTTTTCTCTTTTCTAGTATGTCTCAATATTCCAGTTTTTCCTCACTTCCTTCCACATGCAACCTTTTATTCTAAGTTGTGCTTGAGGAAAGGATCTAATCAATCAGGAGATTTTGTAAACGGGATAGAAGAAAAAGGATTAGAACACAGAAAAAAGAACATAGTTTGAAATGCAGTAGTACTTTTAACTTCACAGGAATCGAAAAGCAGTTCTTCAAGATTGTGACGATGGTCAGTCACAAATGAAGATAAAAATTCATCATCATCAAAAACTAGTTTCATTAAGAGGATATATTCCTGCAGCCTTGGAAACTTTTTCTGTATTGCTTTTACACAAAAGCTTTGTTAAAAGATCTTTTCAGTTATAGAAGCAACATCATAAATGATTATAGATTTTCCTGACATTTCTACCATCTACATAAAAAAAAAAAAGCAAAATTTGTTTCAATCCTTTTATTTGTCTCTGTTACGGTAAAATCTCTTTTTACTATAACAAAAAAGAATGAATACCCAAAAATTTACTTTTGGATTAAAAAAATTCTTTGTTATCTCTTTGTTCAGCATCTGCCCAAGTTATGAGCATAAAACAAACATACAATGCTATCTAGAGGTAAACTGAAATCTCTCTATTCTAAAAAAAATTTAACTCTAGCTGCAGCCCCTGCTGTCAAAAGCTTGTTTTGCTATCTCCACTGAAACCATAGGGTTTTGAGTTTCAACGAAAGTATCCACAGATTTGGAAAATTCCGAGGAAGCCGGTAAGCTGACTTAAATTTTGAAATTCCAATTATTTTAGAAGATATTAATTAAAAACTGAAAAAATGAGCATAATGGTTGCCAGGCTTGGCAATTTTTGGCAACATAAAATCATTCATCCTTTGCAACAAAACAATTTCAAGTATGTAAAATTGCATGAAATTAACAAACAACAAATTACACCAATTTTATGCCAAATTAAAAAATAAGTCAAAGTGTGTTACACAAAGCTCACAATTTTCAAACAGTAAGTTCTCTTAGATAACAGAAGCTCAAAAGTGCCAATTATTTGTTTTTCTAAAACAGAATGACTAATTGTAACTGAATGAAAAGCACCATTTTGGCATCGGGTACAATCTGGAAAAAGACTATCTTTCCAAGCATGGTGAAATTAAATACTGTGTATGTTCCAAAATGTTAGAACCAAGTATTTTGAAAATAGAAAGTAATTCAAATGCAGATTATAGTAATGCTGGTTAGGTTCAGCTTGGGTATTTGTCACCCATGGAAATATTTGGCGGCATTAACTATGCCATTACAGCAGTTTTAGCACAGCTTGGATATTTGCCAGAATGGCGAGATGATTAATTTTGTGGTGCTAAATAAGCCAATCTGCAAAGGATTGTGTATGGATAACTGTTTTCACAGCAACCATACATGAGCAATGATTATCGGTTATGAGCATGTGTAAATCGACAAATAATGAAAAGTCTTCATTAGTGGCAAGATATCCTAGCTGTTCCATAGTTTTAAAACATATGAAGCAGTGTCTTCTTAAAAATAATTATTAACTATACATATACGTAAGTCAACTCAAGGTACAAACTCTTCCCCTAAATAACGAGTTTTGTAAAGAGATCTTCAGCAGTCTGACTAGAAAAGAACAATCAAATGTAAACTAGCAATTTTTTTTATTTTTATGATATTTTAAATCTAATTAAACTTTCAAAGATAATTTTAATCAGGGGATTATCTGCAGTTTTAATGTGCATGATTTTTAAAAAGGGATGTCTATACGAGGTGTCCCAAAAAAGGTGGTAACGAGCTTTAATTCTTTATCTATTAGAGAAGATACGTGGGCAATGCAAATTGAAAAAATGTTCAAAATAAAGTCGGAAATAAGACTTCATTAAGAAAATATTTCACTTGTTAATTTTAAAAAAGTTACACTTTTTAAATTTGTATAGATCCCCATACAAAAAAATTCCCAGTCAGTAAAATGCGCTCCATATACTAATCAGGTGGTGTAACAAATTTGTGAGCCTTTCATCATACAACGTCACAGAGACATTAATGAAAGATGATCGAGGACTGTACATCATTTTAAATATGAATGTTTATTGCTAGAGTGGGAAAAAAGATTTTCTTTCGTAATTTCTGTATGACCCCTGAAATGCGATCATTCAACATGATTTTTCTTTTTTGAGAACCATTGAAAAGTGGTTTAAGTCAGCATTATATTTATCTTCATATCTTTGACACTTTTAAGCACATATATCTCAAATTTTGTATGTTCCCACATTAGTGAATAGGGCACATTTTATTGAGATTTTTTTTGATGGGGGGGGGGGCATACACAAATTAAGAAAGTGTCACTTTTTGAAAATTGACGAGGAGGTTTTTTTTAGCGTAATCTTTCATCCGAACGTATTTTGAACATTTTTTCAATTTATACTACCCACTTATCTCTAATAGATAAAGAATTAAAGCCCATTACCATCTTTTTGGGACATCCTGTATAAACATATAAAATAAAGGCTAAAATTACTCTAGAACAGAATGGAAGCTAAACCTTTTTGCTGTACATTTGCAATGAAACTACAGAATTTCAACATTTTCACAGTTGTATCAAAAAAAGATATTAGAATTGATCTACCTTTATTCTATAAATGACAAAGCTTGTTTTCAAAAAATACTGGAAAACAAAATTTTATATTCATATAGTAGATAATAAGAGCTTAACCTTTTCCGGACAGGTGCCGCATATATGTGGAAATGCAAAATTTATTGCAAAGGATGATAAATGCACATATGTTGAGATCATGCAGAAAATAATTAATATAGAACACTATATGGAGTTTAGAGATTTTGATGTAAATAAGCTTAGTGTTGAAAAATCTGCTGTCCTCCAAGATAAACTTGTGCAGTCACAGTTTTTGCACCCATGGTAAATTCTGCTGAATTTGCAGCCATCCGGAAAGGGTTAAACATGTTCCAATATTTAAAGAAATTCTCAACTAGCTTTCATAAATAGCCGAAATAAAACACTTTATAATTGTTAAATGCAGTTAAGAGCTTAATTAATCTTAAGTAAACAATACTAAAACAAATCTCTCCGCCTCGTAAAAAGTTATTTAGCCACCCCCCCCCACACGCACACACACACGCACTTGAAACAGAAAAAAAAAAAATTGTAATTAGACTGACTGTTCTCTCACTAATTATGAGAGAGTAACAGCATAATTATTTGACTTCGAATTTTCATGACTTTTCAGTGCTTTCATCTATTTGGACAATGGCAATGAGTTTAAATAATACAGTGATAATATGCAGTTAGAACAGTGATATTTTTTATCGTGAATATAGAGTTTAAATTTCAGGTCTTTTGAATCTTAAAAGACATATTTATATATGCAAGCAATTTTACATAAAATGATACAGAAGAAAAGTTTTTTTTCTAAAATTATTATCACATTATGTTTACTATTTACATTTTATGTAGCTATAATATTTAAGCAAAAGTTTAAATAATTACACAATATTTTTCTCAAGCAATGGCTTGTCAAGATACAATCGTTTTAGAGAAAACCTAGTCAAATCTATGGAGTAATAATCACCATCCAGTATCAATTCCATAATTGCTCTACCAATTCCGGGGGCCATTTGAATACCATGTCCGCTGAAACCGGTAGCAAATACAACATTTGGAAAGTAAGGATGATATCCAAGAAGAGCATTTTGATCAAAAGTATTGTAGTCATAGTATCCTGCCCAAGCACTTGATACCTTTAAAAAAATCAACAATGAAAATAAACAATAATTCAAAGGTATACACAGAAGAAATGTTATAGGTTTACCCCTACCTTCTTCATAAGTTTTTAAAAGTATGTTTTTAATTGATACTTCACAAATAAATAATATATGGACATGCTGCAATTTTTATTTATTTAATAATAGTTATACCCCTTCCCTCCCATGTCCAGAAATTTTCAATCTAAATTATAAAAGAAATTTTACAAACATAAAAGTAAAATAGCAGTTTTTTTTCCAAAAATTTTTTAAATAATCCATCATTATAGTTACTAATTTCAATAAATTAATTCTTATGTAAGAAGAAGTGTGAGTTCTTGAAAATATGCAATTTGTATTGCTTTCTGCTAATAATATTTCAAATTAAAATAAAAATATAAATCAACCATAGACTAAAAATGATTATACCTTCTGTTTGTTTTATTATTATAAATTAAAAATAAAGATTCCAAAAAATTTCCTTTGTAAAACATTGTATGAAATGCATCTACTTTACCATTCAGCATACTATACTAATATAGAGAATTTAGAAAAAGTAAAAATTGAACTGACAAAACTCAGATACTCATAGCTCCAATTCCGCAATCTAGATCTGAATGAAGTTTCAAATATATACTTGTAGATCACGCACTAAGGTTTTTGTAAAAGAAAAAAAAAATTTAAAACGTTAAAATTAACAGTCCTCAGACTTTAGTTAAAAACACATAAAACTTACCATTAAAAAAACTGTCTAAAATCTATAGATTTCAACCAAAGGAGCATGGCCCTCTTCGTTTAACAAAAAACCGCCATCACTCGGCTTCAAAGATTGCAAATTATAAAAATAGAATGTACATATTCTTTAGCCAATCTTTAGAAATATTGATGACAGATGGCACCATCAATGATATGACACACCCATCCTTTCCTTTGATGACCTATGGAGTGCCCTCATCAACATCGGGAGAGAAGACAAGAAGCTGAGTGACAGCAGTTTCGTTAAATGAAGATGGCCCTGTGATGAAGATCACATATTTTTCGAGTCTAAAATAATATTTCTTTGTTTCATCTTTCTAAATCAAATATTCCGTATTCAGTTTTAATTTCTCTTTCCACTTAGCTTTTCTGCAAACCTTGACCCAGAAGTATTGGCAAAAATCAGTAAACATTGGATGACTTCGGGAACATTCACAAAGCTGGAGGCAAAAAAACAAAACACAAGGTATCACATCTGGAAAAAGAAAGAACATCATAACACCTTAGAAATCGCAGCAAAATCACAGCTTTAAAAACTTGATTTTAGAAGCGCCGCACAATTGGCAAAAACAACACCCTGGAACACCAGAGTGGTCAAAATAAAATTGGTAAAGTTGACTCAGGGAAACATACAAGTCAGTAACTTTTGGTCTCAGGAGCATCGCACATACCACTGGATTGAAGGCACAAGCTCTCAGCACCGGGGACAGTAAAAAACAGCAGTATGTGAGAGCAAAAATGCGGTTCACTCAACAAATCACAGCTGGGAGAATTCACCACAATTCCGATGACATGGAGAGTCCGCAGTACGTTTGTTTAAGCAAAACAAACGTTACCAAGCCACCTCTGGTGTTCCAGTTTTTCTGGCCTATTTAAGAAAAAGGGAACTCCGACAGCCGGTGATATGCCAGAAACAATCACTCGTGCAAACAAACTGGTCATGCACCGTAGTATTTATGGGGAAGTTGTCAGTGGTGGATCTAGAACATTCCTTTATCCAGTTTACACGACGTATAGTGGGTTAAAAAAAAAAAAAACATATGAAACGCTAAAGTCTAAGAAAACAGAGAAGACTCTCAATGATGTAAAAAGGCTACATTTTACTGTAGGTAGAAGCGAAAATGTTTATAACAATAGTTCCATTTCATAAAGTACATTGCTTTACAAAAAGTTGTTAACGACAGGTTCAAAAATCTAATTGATCTGCATGAACACAAGGCATGCCAGAGTCCCATAAAAGCAATACGGCCTCCTTCAACGAAGAAATATAGAAGTGAGTTAAAAAACTTTTTACAAATTGGCCAGCTTTGATACCCTGGCGAGAAAAAAGATTAACACTCATAAGCCACAGCCCACATGACCAAAACTATTCAGTAGGTGTTATAAATTTATTTGCCAGGAGAGGACAGCTCGCGTCACTGAATGTGTCGCTTAGAGCTACATATACGTCCTTCCCGGAATTTCCCGCCACAATTTGGAACCTCATCAGAAGGTGGGGGACTTCTGAATATTGGCACCCCTCGGAAACTGCTAGTGGCCGCCGAGAGGACTTTTGGAACCACGGATTTAACGTGCACATACACTGAATGTACACGGTGGTCTTTAGTGGTACGCCGGTATCGAACCTGCAACCTTCCAGTTACGAGTTCAACGCCTTAACCACTGGGCTACCACGGCCCCAGGTGTTATAAATAGAAAAAATTTGAAATTAACGGTTCAAAAACATATTGCCAAGGCAGAAGTACCAGAATTTGGTGAACGCCATACCAAAAGCCTAAAGCCTTGTGAGAACTGAGACCACACCAACAGGCCGACACTAAGAACTTACACTGCATGCGCTAAAGTGAAATCAATTTAGAAGAGAAACTGCAAACGCAAACAATAAAAACAAACACACATTTTATCAAGTAGAAAAGCTAAGTGGAGAGAGAAATTAAAACTGAATATGGAATATTTGATTTAGAAAAACGAAACAAAGAAACATTATTTTAGACTCGAAAAATATGTGATCTTCATCACAGATCCTGAGACTGAAATATATATTTTAAACAGTTCTTTTAGCGTTTTTTTGTTTTGTTTTTGTGTGTGTGTGTGTGTTTTTAATTGAAAAAAAAGAAAAAAAAAGCAGGAAATTTTACCAGTAGGGGGCACTGTAATGAAGTAAAGAGAAATATAACAATTAAAAAATCAATGAATAACAGAATATTGATGATATTGCATTCTTTGAATTCCTTCAGTAGAACTGGAGTTACAAGCATCTGAGTACTGTCCATTTAATTTCAGACACCCTGAATATGCAGGATGAACCAGAAACACTGAGCTAGACTTTTATTCCTTAAATATTAATCATGGATGTATATAATAATTGTGATTGTGTGTGATTAAGGCAAACCTGCCCGAGAGGTATCTGCCTAAGATGAGGGATGCCTTGGTAGGTGGACTTTCTAAGGGGTTCTAATGCGTATTCACATTACATCTGGAGAAAACCTACCAAAACTCCAGACGATTAGATTGACAACCGTATGCTGGGACCTGAACCCGGGACCTTCACACTTCGGCTGTCTACCATTTTCAGTGATATAACCACTGTGCCATGGTGAGGCCAATGTATATAATAAATTGCAAAGTTTTGTAAAAAATTTATACATATATAGAATTTTATGGAATTGATTTACATTTTCAAGAGATTAAATCTGAATAAATGTAAAATTTCAATTTTTGTATGGCTCCCATACAAAATGTGAGCATTTTATCCTAAAAAGTATTGGTAATATGAAAATAAATATACGATAAACCACTTTTCAATGGCTCTCGAAGGGGAAAACTCACATCAAATGATCACATTTCATGGGTTGTACAAAAATTATGAAAGAAAACAATAGTTACATAAATATGTGACACTTCTGCTATTAGTAGCACTGTATAGCCCCTCATCAACTTTGTTTAAACATATCTCAAGGCTTTTTATGACTAAAGGCTGAAACTGTACATGACCCATATAAATATATTAATTTTGTATTTTTTAGATTTAAGCTCACAAAAAATTTAATTAATACCATAAAATTCTGAACCTTTTTTGTACTATAACTTTTTAATTTACTGTCTATGTCTATGATCAATATTTAAGGAATAAAAGCCTAGGTCAGTGTTTTGAGGTGTTTTGTATGTACAGTAGAAGATCGATATACCGCAATTCTATAAACCGCAATTCTCCATAAACCGCATTAACACTGTGGATGTAAACAGAGAAAAGCACAATTAAGAAATTTCTACAATCTGCTTTTTTTTTAAATTACTTTCCTAGGGAATTAATTTTAAGACATTAGATAAATCCCACAACATGCCAAGCTTAAAATAAACAATTATTCTACCATGCATGCATTATGCATTATCAGCATAACAGCTGGCCGGCCGGTCGAAGAGGAAGAAGTGTTTACTTTAAAAAAAACCTCCCTTTGTCCCTCCACTACCGAACCACTCTCTTTCTCCCTCCTCTTCCATTGACTTCCCAAATAGACGTTTATTTATTTAGTTATATTTCTCTTTGTAAATTAAAAACATTGATTTGTTTTATATTAAATCATATGCCGTTACTTGGCTTCCTAAATCATACGCGTAGCATCACCAAAAGGTTTTTTTTTTTTTTTAAATGTTTGTGTGTATGGGTGGGGAATGCACACAGCATACTCTAAAGTAAAAATAGCCATGTTTCTTTAAGTTTGGCAAGAAGAAAGGTTTTAAAATGAATGATTTTCTAAACAAAGTTGGGGGGGGGGGCACACGGCCCCGCCCCCTGCCCGACCGACGATATACTTATGTCTCAATATTGACAGTAAAATACTTTTAAACAGTCTATCAGAAGTAGGGGAGGGAGAGTTTTCTCAATGTAACACTATTTTAAAACTGAATTTTGGAACTGGATTTAAGCCATCATTAGTTAAAATGAAAACTGCTGAACTAATGCATTGTGCACAAAATGGAAAGTACTCAGTTTGCAAACCTGCATGAAGAAAACATTTTGAATATTTGGTAATTGATGATAAGTCACAAATTGTTAAAAATTTGACCAGTGCTGAAATAATTTCCTCTGTTTCAAAACAAGAGGAAAACAATTCTAAAACAGAATCAAATGCTGGAGAGAAAGTTGAAAAATTTTCAGAATCTGAAGAAATTTCCATAAGAGATCAATATTTTAAATTACTAGAAACACAAGACTGTGTAACCAAAGTAAAATTATTGCCTGTTCAAAGGCTGCAAGAAAAGTTATTTGTTGAGAGATTGCAAATTCAAAAACAAATCAAAATTAATATATTGTTTAACAAATAAACTTTAACTGCTTTTGGTAATTTCAATTTATTTATTTTTCTGTAAATAAATAAATTCCTTTTTTTTTTGTTTTTTAAAGTAGTATTTGTATTTTAAAAAAAGTTTTAAGCATTATATTTACGTGGTCCAGCTATATTTTAATATGTTTACTAGGGAAGTTTAATGATATAAGTGAATGATCCATATAACGCAAAATTCTATAAAATGCAAAACCTTGTGTTTCGAGGTTTGCATTATAAAGATCTTCTACTGTATATACACAAACAAACATAAACACTATAGCAAGTAACACAGTTAAAAAGATTTAAACTGCATGCAGCACTTTTCACATAATCAGCACACCATGAACAATTAAAATTTTAAAAAAGTATACTGAAATACACACTCATCAAAAAACAGTCTCTTGTAAGGTATATTTTTAAAGATTAGAAATGTAAAAATTAGGCAGTAGCAAATCTTAAAAATTTGTGAAAAATTTATACTAAAAATGATACAGAACACTACTCCATAATGACATTAACAAACACACACACACAAAAAAAAAAGATGAACGAAAATGTATACAGTGAGGGAGGTGGGAAGTTACATTTTACATTTTGACAAAAATTTTAATTTTTGAGAAATTCAGGGTAAAAAAAAATATCGATAAATTACATTAAGAACCTAAAATTTTAATTTTATATAGCACCTTCAATTTTAATAAGGTAACAAAGAATAGTATTTATGATTTATTTGCAGTTAGTTTTCTTTCTATATTTTAAATGAGACAATATTTTAGTCAGCTGGTTGTTTGGTTAGCAATAATGATATTAAAACTGATAATATATCAAAATATAACATTGTTAAACTGTGCTCATAAAACATTAAATATTTTAATTTTTCATTATCAAATTCAGGCTATGAAGTTTCTTTCAAGCTTAACTTACAATGACTATGCAGTAGTTAATCCAGGTATTTTTTCTAGGGTCCCATTTTTGTGAAAACAGTTTATTTTTGTGAATTTTCATAAAAATATTTTGTAAAAGTTATTGTTTTGTTAAAATAATTTGAAAAACATATTAAAATGTAGAGAGATTTTATTCAATTGTATTTTTTGAAAAGGTCATTTTTATCAATTGAAATTTTGTGAAGGGGGCCACAAAACACACCCAAAATTTGTCTACATCGATCATTATTATGGGACTAAAAATAATCTTGAAGACAGTTGCAGACCTTTTTAATTCATGTATTTAAACACTTCTTAATTTATTTTAACATTTTTTTATGAGTACTTGGTAGGCTCTCTAAGGCAGGTAGAATGTCAGAGGCATTTCCAAGGGGGGAAATTAGTTTCCTATTCACATAAAGAAAGAAAAAAAATCCTAACTTAGTTTATACTCCTAACTCCAAATTAAATATTGCGTATATTAGAGCAACTGTGAAAAAAGTGCATAGTAGAGATACATCTCAATTTTTGCTAACTTTTATACTATATCACTAAAAGTCATGCTAGCATCCTGCATTATGCACACTTCAAAAACATCAAATACTAAATTTGTATGTGATGGCTAATTTTAGGTTCTAGAAGCCAAACACGCACAATGACAGAGATATTTAAAAAGTTGTTTAAGACTAGTTAACAGCATAAAAATACTTTTTAGATAAAAATGATCATGGAGAGACATAGAAAACGAATCTAAATGATTTTTCAGTAAAGAAAAACATGAAATATCCTAAGGAACAAAATAGAGAAACTAATATATATACTAGAAGCTACTAGTATTAAACTACTAATTTATATTGTTATTTTTTAATTTTAATTATTTTTGCTTAGAAATATTTTATTTTTTAAATACCACACTTATTTTTTTTACAAATTTTGTGCAAAAAAATCTAATCTACGTTATATAAAATATTTTTATCATATTAAAAAAAAAATATTTTATAAATTGATTTATGGACCCTTAACTCACTAAAATAACACCTATAAAATCAACTATTGAACAACCATGTAAAATTATTTTCTGCATCTATTTCTACTGAAATTTTACTATAGGTTGTATTCTCAATTTTTTTTCCCTTTTTTTAATTTAATATCACATTAAAAATTAAAATAATAGCCAGTGGCAGCCCATGGTCAAAAATTTTTGAGTAAAAATGAGAATACATAAGATGATTTTTTAAAAACATGCATCACTACTTGCTCTATAGTTTTTCTCCCCCCCCCCTGCAAACATTCTGTGGGGCGGGCACCCCCCCTCAGGTTGAGAAACGCTGGGCTAGAACATATATTCTGTGTCTTTATTCTCTCCCTCACTTCTCGTCCGAGCCAATCAATTCGTCGGATTCACTAGTGCAGCAAAAGTCAGAAAACCTTTTTTCAGCTGAGTCTTAGCTAAAACACCCTATGCTATCCTAAGCCAGAAAAAGTGCTTACGTAGTCATTACCATGGCAACGGTGCTACCAATTCCTTAATCAGTGCTGAGGGCTGTACCAACGACTTTCGCAGTTGAATTGCGGGAAGATTAAAGGTTTTTTTTTTTTTTTTTTTTTTTTTTTTTTTTTTTTTTTTTCTGAATGAGCTATCTGGCCGTTACTGCAATACTTTTTTTTTTTTTTTTTTTTTTTTTTTTAAGATTTTTTTAAAATTTACCATAGGAATTCCATAATTCTAATCTGAATTTAAGAAAATTTATAGAATAAATTATTTTAAAGTATGTGTTGATAATTTCAAGTGCAGCCCGGCAGTACTTGTTCTATTCCATGAGCCGCCACTGATAGTAGGAAATTATGTTTGGGCTATTTGGTTTCAAAATAAGGATTAAATATTATCTTCTAGAAAAGAATATTAAATCAAATATGAATTAAACAATGGAAAAATACTTTTAATTGTAGAGAAGAAGGGAAAATTTGGAATTTGATAATTCATTAACATTTACAGAAGGTGTTCACACTGACGCAATTTGCTTCCCATAGTGCCACTTGTGCTATGACTCACGCGGTTCTTTCCCCCCTGGGTGACCGTGAAAAAACCAACAACACACTTCGAACAGATTTGCCAGAGGAGCAGACCGATTTCTGCTTGGGGGCCCAAAAAGGGCATGATATTGAATCTGTATTTTTGAACGTGTAAACTATACCATAGTAATTTGTAAATAAATTGTACATAATTATATTAGACCTGATTGATTTCTATTATTATTGAAAAATAGAATTTATGCCACACTGAACCGCCACGATAACGTAAACTATACGGACTGACTTCCGTCAACATGGTGCATCGGCCGGGAAGTGTGCAACGGGCTTTGAATGGATAAGGTGAATATTGAAGTAAATAATATTTTGGAATTAGCACAATCCCGTGTGCAAAAACTGCTCAAGATAGGATTTTTCCTTTATTTTTATGAAAAATGGCTGACGAACTATCTAAACTAAAAGCGAAACGAAAAGTATTAAGAACGGCAGTTTCGAAACATCTTAAGAATATTGAAACTGAATTTGAAAAAGAGGCTGCCGATTCTTCACTTTTTGAAGAATATTTAGAACTATTAACTAGTAAATCGGATGAGTTAAAAGTTATCGATGCGGCAACTGAACCGCTCTTAGAATCTAAAGATTTTGAAGCTGAAATTACAGCTAGTGAAGAATACAATGAAAAGGTTTTATTATGGAAATTTAAATTAAATAGAAAGTTGAACAAAAGCAAAAAAGTTGAGGTTAACATAACTAAAAATGACGATTCAGAAATAAAACCTGAACAGAAACGAGTTCGTCTGCCAGAATTAACGATTCCAAAATTTTATGGTGATTACTTAAAATGGAATGAATTTTATAATTCATTTAAAGTATTAATTGATGACAATGACTCTTTAAGTGAAACTGAAAAATTTCAATATTTGCATTCATTCCTTGGAGGAGTGGCTTTAAACGCAATTGAAGGTTTCGATATTTCAGACAACAATTACGATGAAGTGATTAAATTGTTAGAAAACAGATTTGGTAAGCGAGAAATAATCATCAACACACATATGAATAAATTATTGAATTTGAGTCCAGTTTACAAATCGAGTGATGTATCGAAACTTAGAAAACTATACGACGCTATAGAAACACATGGACGCAGCTTAAATTCTTTAAATGTAAAACCAGAATCATACAGTAATATGTTTATCCCAGTTCTATTTAAAATACTTCCATCAGATTTAACGCTTGAATTAAACAGACAAAACCCTAACTTTTCTATGATGTATAGTGTGGAAGCACTGTTAAAATTCCTTCATACTGAAGTTTTATCTAGAGAAATGAACGCCTTACTGGTTTCCCCCCTCTTCAGTCCAGAGAGGGAATCACGGGCGACTGGCGTCAAAACAAAGTCATAATTTAAGTTCCGCGGTGCAGCTTTTGACACCTTCAAGTGGATACAATTCGCAGCCTGCTAACGATAATCTCTGCGTGTTCTGTAAAAAATCAAAACATACTGGAATTTGCGAATTGCTCTCGGTTCAGGAAAAACGAAATATTATATTTCGAGAAGGTAGATGTATACTCTGTTTAAAGCGAAAACATAAAAAATATGACTGCAGATCAAAACAACAATCCTGTCCTCGTTGCAAAAAAAGACATAATTTAGAGATCTGTTTTGACTTAGATAAAAATGGCAGAGAGAAAAATAATAATGCAAGCTCGTGCGAAGAGGCGAGTAAGGGGAATGCAGTTGCTGAGATTTCAAGTGGGAATGAAAATACGCAAATCTTTACGGGTGTTTTACACACTAGTTCGGCATCTATTTTGCTTCAGACGTGCAGTATTGTAATTAAGGGAAAATGTCGTTCAATGCAGGGAAGAATTTTACTCGATTGTGGCTCAATGAGATCCTTTGTAAACAAAGAAATTTTGCGCGAATTAAAACTTCCAGTAATTAGAAAAGAGACTTTATCAGTCTACAGTTTCGGCAATGAACAGCCCATTCAAAACACGTTTGATGTTATAAAGGTAAAATTAAAAAATAGGCGAGATAATGAATCTAATATCGAAATTGAAGCCCTCGTAACAGACCGTGTAACGGGTACGGAAATTCCACCCGCTGACTTGAAATCGGAAATTATACTCTCGAAATTAAAAAACCTAAAACTGGCCGATTCTTTTGAAGCTGAAGGGGGCATTGACCTCTTGATTGGGTGTGATTATTATTACAACATAGTCTCTGGAAATTTGAAAAGAATAAACGAAAATCTCGTAGCGACAGAAACAATGTTTGGTTGGTGTATACAGGGAAAAACTGATAACACTCCAGGATCTACGGTTGCGTTAAACGTAATGGTTGAAGAAAAATTTATTTCGGACCAGATACAAAAATTTTGCACTCTTGAAGGTTTGGGGATCCATCCAGAAAACGAAATCGTTATTCTTCGGACGATAATGTTTTACACAAATTGAATCGGAAATTAAATATGAAAATTCTCGATATAAGATTAAATTACCCTGGAAACCAAACACAAAGCATCTTTTAGAAAGTAACAAAGATGTTGCTCTAAAAAGATTTCAGAAATTAAACAACATATTTAAGATTGATAACACTTTATTTGACCAGTATAAAGAAGTTTTAAAAGACTATGAGCTGAAGAATATTATAGAGCCTGTTCCAGAAAATGAACAAAATAATAACACCACATTTTATTTGCCTCACAGGGCCGTAATTAGAAGCGACAGAACAACTAGCAAATTGAGAATAGTTTTTGATGCTTCGGCTCATAAACGAAATATGCTTTCTCTTAACGATTGCTTGTACACAGGTCCAAACTTATATCCAGATATATTTGAATTACTGGTAAAAATTAGGCAAAATTTAATAGCCTTTACGGCTGACATTAAGCAAGCATTTTTACAGATCGAACTAAATGAAGAAGACAGGGACGTTACACGATTCTATTGGAAAGATAATCCCTTTGATAATGATGTAAATTTAAAAAGTTCCGATTCACAAGAGTTTTATTCGGGGTAAAATCAAGTCCATTTTTACTTGCCGCTACTATTAAACACCACCTTAAAAGGTATACAGAAACCCATCCAGAAACATTCGAAATCCTGAGCAACAGTGTTTATGTAGACGACGTCATTAGTGGTCAACCGGACGTAGAATGCGCGTTCAAAACATCACTTGATTGCATTAGCATTTTCAAAGATGCGGGAATGACTTTGCATAAATGGCAAACAAATTCGAAAACACTTGGAAATTTGTGGGTTAAGGAAGGTATCACTAGGAATGAAACTCCGAAGGATTTTGAGGAAGCGGAGCCTCCCTTCAAGGTATTAGGAATCGCTTGGGATAGTGCAGAAGACGTTTTGTACTTCGACATTGACAACTTGGTGACATTTCTGTCTAAAAGGAAAAACACCAAACGTTTTCTTCTACAAGTTATTGGCAGAATTTTCGATCCCGTGGGTTTCTTGGGACCTTTCATTTTGAGAGCAAAATGTATAATGCAAGAGATTTGGTCTTCTAAAATCGACTGGGATGATGAGCTACCATCTGATCTTAGTTTTAAATGGAAAGCTTGGTATGAAGAAATTGATGAACTGAATCATTATAGAATCCCCCGTTATTATTTAGGAGGAATCACAGAAGCTGATGTAAAAGAAATAGAGCTTCATAGCTTTTCAGATTCTAGCTTAGAAGCTTACGGCTGTGTAGTATATTTGAGAATTATTTTGAAGAATGACACTTTCCAAACAGTATTTGTTGCCTCCAAGAGCAGAGTTGCCCCTCTAAAATCTCTTACTCTTCCAAGAATGGAGCTTTTAGGAGCACTCTTGGCCGCTAGATTGAGTATCAAGATTGTAAAATGTTTGAAATATAAAGTAACACCCTTTTATTGGACGGATTCACAAATAACCTATTTTTGGGTTAGAGGAAATCCCGAAAGATTCAAGCCTTTTGTCAAAAATAGAGTTGAAGAAGTACAGAAACTAACTGAAAGCAGCAACTGGCGTTATTGCCCTGGAAAAGATAACCCCGCTGACCTTATATCACGAGGAACTACAGTTAGTAATTTGAGGAATTGCCAACTTTGGTGGCACGGACCACCTTGGCTTTTGCAGTCTTCTGAATTTTGGCCCTCTGGCAAAGTCGACGTTATAAAAGAAGAAAATTTGGAGTACAAAAAGAAATTTGCTCATTTTCAACAATATGAATGCGTCGAAAAAGAAAAAGACGAATTATTCGATATTTCTAAATATAGCAGTCTCATAAAAGTAATAAGGATTATAGCATGGGTGAGAAGATTCGTTATGAACCTTAAATGTCCTGTGAAAAATTGTGATCCTTTAGCTGCTGAGGAAATTATTGATGCGGAAAAATTTTGGATCCAAAATGAACAGAGACACTTTTTCAAAGAAGAGTATGAAACACTTAAGAGCAAAAATTCCATAAAAAGAAGTTCCTCAATATTTAATTACATGCCTTATCTAGACGAAAACGAACTGCTTCGATTAGGAGGCAGGCTTGAATTTTGTGATTTGTCCATTAATGAAAAACATCCAATTATTTTGCCCAGAGATTCTTGGTTGACAATTTTGATAGTGCGCCAAGAACACGATAAAGTCATGCATGGAGGAGTAGCCAGTACTCTAACAGAAGTTCGATCAAATTACTGGATACCTAAAGGACGACAGTTTATCAAAAAGATTATCAAGAGTTGCATTGTCTGCCAAAAATATCTGTCCAAACCTGGTGATCAACTTACAGCTCCATTACCAGGTGATCGAATCCACCAGACTCCTGTATTCTCTGTTTGTGGACTTGACTTCGCAGGTCCCCTTTATGTGAAACATTCTGCAGAATTGAAAAAATCGTACATTGTTTTGTTTACATGCGCTGTCTCGAGAGCGCTGCACTTAGAATTAGTTACTGATATGACAACCGATTCCTTCCTGCTTGCCTTTCGGAGATTCCTAGCAAGAAGAGGAAACTGCAGAATAATATATAGCGACAATGCCAAAACATTCAAAAAAGGGAAAAAGGAAATTGAAACTTTGACGGCTATCTTATCCAACAGCTCAGTTCAAGACTATGTCGCTAAAGAAAGAATTTTATGGAAGAATATAGTAGAAAGATCCCCATGGTGAGGAGGATTTTATGAGCGTTTAGTTATATCCGTCAAAGAGTGTCTACGCAAGGTTCTCGGGAAAGCACTCCTGAACTTTGAGGAAATGTCGACTGTGCTTGCTGAGGTAGAAGCGGTGCTCAATCTTCGTCCATTGAGTTATGTGTATGGTGAGAATGATGAGCCAGGGCCCTCTCACGCCCATGCACTTTTTGAATTTCGGTCAAAACCAACCGACCTATCCAGTTACATTTGCCCAGATCATCAAAAGTGGAGCCGATAAGTCTTCTCTCCTGAAGAGGAGAAAATATCAGATGCTGCTTTTGAAGCAACTGTGGCAGCGATGGAAACAACAATATCTGTTAGACCTCAGAATAGCACATTCTGTGAAGAATCCAAGATCGCACTCTGAATTCAAAGTAGGTGATGTCGTACTGATCGAAGGTGATGCCAAAAACAAGCTTCTGTGGACGCTTGGCAGGATAGAAAAGGCTCTACCTGGACGCGACAACAAAATTCGCTGCTATGAACTGAAAACCAGCAGTGGACTAATGAAACAGACTGTACAGCATTTGTATCCTTTTGAACTCTGAAAGCTAAATTTTGCAAAATTGATAACCTAGAACTCTAAAATCTCATATTTTCTTGCCATTTATATTTACTTTTTCTTAAATTTTAGTTGTATTATTCTTGTGCATTCTTAAGCTTAATTTGTATCTTGTATTGTGTTGAGATAATTTGTGATTGGAATTTGACAATTTTGTAGATTTTTGATATAATTTTAGAATTAGTTTTGATAATTTGTGTAATTGATGTGAACTCCTGAAGGAGTTCAGGTGGGGAGTGTGACGCAATTTGCTTCCCATAGTGCCACTTGCGCTATGACGTCACGCGGTTCTTTCCCCCCTGGGTGACCGTGAAAAAGCCAACAACACACTTCGAACAGATTCGCCAGAGGAGCAGACCGATTTCTGCTTGGGGGCCCAAAAAGGGCATGATATTGAATCTGTATTTTTGAACGTGTAAACTATACCATAGTAATTTGTAAATAAATTGTACATAATTATATTAGACCTGATTAATTTGGATTATTATTGAAAAATAGAATTTATGCCACATTGAACCGCCACAATAACATAAACTATATGGACTGACTTCCGTCAACAACACATTTTTGTAACGATTTTGTAAAGATAGAAATAAATATAAGAATTTTATTTTCTAATGTGTTCAATCTAAGAGCCCTTTCTTTGAAGTATCATATTACATCTTGATTTCCAAGATAAAAGTTCTTTTCTTAAAACATCAAGGCTGATATTGTTCCACTCCTCCTTCACAATCTTCCAAAGTCCACCCAATGTTTTGGGATGCTGCTTTTAAAGAGCTTGTTTTAAAAGTCCAAATGCACATTAATCCATAGGAGACACGTTAGGGGACTTGGATGGGATGCATTTAAAGGGAATAGCTTCTATTCCAGTTTCATTTCTCATTTTATCAAAAAATAGAGCAGTAGATTTAGAGGTATGGCTTAGAGCTTTATCCAGATGGAACTTAACACAGTGAAGATTGTTTGGATAAAGGAATGGAATTTCTTCTTTAAAAATAGGTGTTAAAGCATACTTCTGATAGTAATCTGAATTAATTTTGACATTTTTTTCTACTTCCCTTATTGTAAGTTTTCCGTTATAAGAAAATCCAGTAACAACCATAAAACCTTTAGAAAAACTTTCCTTGTTTTCTCTAAACCAACTTGTTAAGTCTTTTTCTCCTCTTTTGCAGTAGTAAATTGATCTTTTTCTATTGCAGTCGGATAAATGTATCCAAGCTTCATCAATTCTAACTACATATTTCCATTTTTCACCTACCAAATAATTTTCATACAACAATCTACACATAGTCTTATGCTGAGAAACATGTTTCGGCATTAGGAGATGAATATCGTACTTTTTACTTTGATTGACTTTAAATCGGATTTTATATTTTGTTCACAGTTCCTACAGAGATATTTAAAGATCTTGCGATAGTTTTTTGGGTATTTGGATTTGCCTTTAAAACATGAGATGCGACTTTAGGTTTAATAAAAGGCATACATACCTTCGCTGGGTATGCATTTTTTGCCTTTTCCCCAGTGAAATATAAGCTTTGACTTTTTTTTTTCCTTTCATATTAATTATGTCACTTATTTTACGTGTAGAAATATTAAAATCATGATTTTGAAATTTTTTTTAATAACTGAATAAGAGTATTTCTCTTCTCTTTTTAGTGCAAAAATATAGCCCCCGATCCATTGTTTATTTTTAAGCAACATTTTAAAGCAAAGAATATTTTTAATGCTGCAGATGATAAAAAGACTTATTACAATTTGATGCCAATCACATTTTTATTTTCAAATTAATATTTAACTTCATGGAGAAAATCAAAATCGTTACAAAAATGTGTGAACACCCTCTGTAGTTAAAAGTATGCAGAATTGAAATTCGCTAAGCTTTTAAAATAGGAAATCAAAATTAGTTGTTGCCATCAGGAAAAATCAATTTAGTGTGTATTTAAATATGAAGATGAACCTTATGCAAGTTTTATACATAGCAAATTGAACTATACATTATTCATAACTGACTGGTATATGTAACTTTGCCATAATTGTTTAAAATGTATTGAAAATTACATTGCATAAAAATAATTTTCTACAAAATTTACAAAAAAAAAAAGTTAATTCAAGTATTTTAAAGTAATGCTAGAAAAATAAAAAATAATTATATTATTAAATATAAACTGAAAAAAAAAAAGTTTTCTGAGACCTTAATTTACATGGGAAAGGCTATCTATTTGCAATAAGTAAAAATTTCAGCTTATAACTAATTTTTTTAGTAATAAAAAAATGAAAATTTTGAATGCAATGCAATACATTATATTTATGAAAATGCACTCACTTTAAGACATTCAAAAGCTGGAATTCGTTTAGATATAATGGGCCAAACAGAATTTTCAAAGAAATTGTAATCTACTTCTAAATTACTAACATCTGGTTCTTCAGCCTATAACAAGAAAAAGCTTGGTCTGACTCAATGCATAATATTAAAAAAACATACTATTAATTTCACTGATTTTGAATAAGTATGGAATAAATCAGTTATTCAAAAGTATAGAAAGGAAATATAAGACTTAAAAAAACTAAAAAAATTTAGAAATACAAATGCAACATATACACAAAGTTAAATTAGATGGACAGTATATTTTTTCTGCCTCAGCAGCAAATTTTTGATTTATATCAAAAGTTTAGAAGTAACACTAAATATAAACAAGGAGTTCAGTTTCAGAAACTTTTTTTTTTTTTTTTTTTTTTTTTTTGTGCCAAACTTGGCAAAAAATTGCCAAAAGTAGCCAACCTTGGTGACTTTTGACATAAAGACAAGCGCCGTTAATGGCAACGCTTTAGGCAATGGTTTCAAAACACAGCTTCTGTCCGATTTCTGGAAAGATAATATCATCAGAAAGTGGCCAAATTAATATGGGACCACCTCTGAGATATTTCCTTTCCAATAAAAAAGAATTTTTTAAATTGGCCCTTGCAGTAAAAAATTATCACTGTACATACATGTTACAATTTTCAGCAGAACATTACCCAGAACAGACTTTCTTTAGTTAAGTTATTTATTTAAAAGAAAAACAATTTAAAAATATTGAAAATAAGTGAAATAAATTTCATTAGTGAAAGAAGAAATACAACATGACAGTCTCTCAGAGTTGTTCTTAACTGCAACAGCAAAGGTGTTGCCACAACACTTAAGGTACACAAATGATACATAGTTGTTGTCAGTATTTCAATACTTCCTGTTGAACTTTAATTCAGAACTATTTAAGACACCAAGGCCTGATCTAAGCTGCTGAAACTGCTTCTTAGGTAAAGCCTTAGTCAAAATATCAGCTACTTGCTGATCACCAGCACTGCGCTCAATATTGAGTTCACTACTCAAAAATTTTTTCTCACAGAAAATGGTATTTGATGTCGATATGCTTTGCTCTCTGATGAAACTCAGGGTTTTTAGAGAGTCTTACAGCACTTGCATTGTTAATTCAAAGGGTAGGAGTTTCTGCCAGTGGAGCAATATTACCAAACAACCACTTCAGCCATATTATCCCCTTGGCTGCCTCACTTGCCGCAACATACTATGCCTCTGTGGTACTTAGTGAGACAGATTGCTGTCGACGGCTTGCCCATGCTATTGCACCTCCAATGTATTGAAATGCAATGCCAGATACAGACTTTCTAGTTGTCACATCGATAGCATAATCCACATCACTATATGCCTTTAAGATACCAGGTTGGAAACCTGATCTGGACAAAATTCGAAAGCTGACTGTGCATCAAAGATATTTTAGTGTCCTTTTGATCATTGACCAATGCTTTTGTTCAGCTTTATCCAAAAATTGGGAACAGTATGACACAGCAAAAGCAATGTTCAGGGTGAGTATCAATTGCCAAATGCATTAAACTGCCAACAGCTTTCCTGCAAGGGATTCTTTCCAGATAAATTTTTGCAGTATCTTCCCCTAGGTTGACCTTTTTCCATAGGTGTGGACACAGCATTTGCTTCACTCATGTGAAATCTTTTCAGCATAATTCTGTTGCTTAATGAAGATATCACCATTCACCATTATCTAGCTTGTTTATCTCTAAACTGAGAAAATATTCAGCATCTTTAAATGTCACTTTGAACTCACTCTGTAGTTCCTCTAGAAATTGGTTTAGTCTGTGGAATAGTGGCAACTAATCCGTCATCAACATATAATGCCAATAACATTTTATCTTTTCCATTTGCATTACAGAAAAGGAATGGATAATCCTAACTTTCCCTTAGACCATATTTCTCTAGGAATTCTTTAAATCATTGATTCTAATGTCTAGGTGATTGCTTTAGTCCATAGAAACTTTTAACCAATCGACAAACTCTGCCAGACTTATCATCATAACCCAAAGGTTGCTTCATGTATATATCCTCATTTAAAGTCCCATATAAGAATGCAGTTTTAACATCAAATTGCACTAGATCCAGGCCTTCATTTGCTGCAACAGTTATGAGAGCATGAATCGTTTCAAAACATACAACTCAACTGAATGTTTCTGAATAATCAGTACCTTCCTTCTGAGAAAAACCCTTTACAACTAGTCGGGCTTTAAACCGATCAATGTCACCATTTGCATAGCACTTTATTTTGTATACCCACTTATTTGCAATGGCTTGTCTGCCTTCTGGTAAGTCAGTCAGATACCATGTTTCATTTTCCGAGAGGGATTTCATCTCATCATCCACTGCAGCCTCAGGCATTCTCTGATCTTAAGGTTTCATGATAGAATTTATGTTCTAGAATTTATGTAACACAGCATTCAATCAAGCGTTCAGATGCTTTGATCTGTTTTCGATCTCTTAACTCTTGAACACTCTCTCTATATTTTCACCAACCTCTTCTGTATCACTTTCAGATCTATCACTATTGCACAAATAAGGTTATAATAGGTTGCTCTGGAGTTTTTATTGGTTCAATTCCAACAATGGTTGATGCAGATATAACTTCAGGGCAGAACACAACATCTCGTGTTCTCTCTACTTTTCACATACCTCTGAACCATACACGATAACTATCGACATCATCCAAATATCTAACTAAAACACGTTTTTGGCCTCATACGTCCCACTTCTTTTGTTTTTGTTTGGGAGTGTGAACAAAACACTCTGTGCCAATTATTTTAAGATGATCAATTCTTGGTGTTTTACCACAAAATACTTCATAAGGTGATTTTCCTTCTACTGTTGATTTCTCTGCATGATTCAATATGTGCACAACCGCACTGACCATCTCAGCCTACAAGGATTTTGGTAAGTCCTTAGCAGCCATGACTCAATGTGCCAGATCTGCAACTGTTCTGTTAGTTCGTTCAGCTGCTCCATTTTGTTGGGGCGTATAAGGAGTACTATAATGAAATTCAGTTCCCCTTTTCTGCAGAAAACCCTTAAAAGCTTTTTTGTTGTACTCCAGACCACCATCACTGAGGATTACCTTAATTGGTTTTTATGTTTGAGTCTTAAAAAAGGCAAAATATTCTTCAAACTTATTCATCACCTGTGATTTATGCTTCAGAAAATATACTTTTCTATACTTTGAATAGTCATCAGTGAAACAGACAAAATAGTTTGAGCCACCTAATGACTCTTGCTCCATGGGTCCGCAAAGATCAGTGTGTATCAGTTCTCCAAGATCCTTAGCACGTTGTTGTCAACACTGAAATGACAACCTGTATTGTTTACCTAAAATGCACGCTTCACAGAATTCTTTGTTTGCAGTCACCTCTATGCCTTGAGACTGTAAAAACTTTTTAACATACTGCATGTTCAAGTGTCTAAGTCTCTCATGCCACAGTTGAAGGGAACTCTGTTCTTTTGATTGAACTTCTGCAGCTGCAATTGTAACATTTACTATTTTGTCAGCTTCGGGTAACTTCACTTCTCACAATCATTTAAACAAGTTAACAGAGCGTATTCCAAAGGTAACAGCACCTTTTGGCTTTGTGAATTCACATTTGTTATTTAAGATGCTAAATTTTGAGCCATGGTCTAGAGCTTGTGAAAACAAGTTTCTTGAAAAATCTGGAGCATATAGTACATTTTCCAAAGTGCAATCATTCCAGTTACCATTCACAAGCATTCTAACAAATATTACACCATACCCATATGTTTTCATTGTTGACTTGTTTCCAACACGCACTTCTACTGGACATTCATACTTTGTATAAACCTGGAACCAGTCACACCTTGTAACGTAAATCTTTGAAAATGGTGATGTTACGTTACATGGCGTGATTAATAGTGAACATTGGTTGTGCCTGTGAGATACTCGATGGAACCAAAGCATTTTAACAAGCTATGAGAAGAAAAGGAAAGCATTTTCTAAAATTAACTCACCCCGTTTAGTTAACATGTAGAAACAACGAGTCGCACAAGAGTTGGAGAAAAGAAACTGCTTTTACAATGAAAAATACAATTTTAATTCATCAATCTATAATTACTGAAATAGGATTCACTCTATAACAACATCTTTTGCATCAATATAAAAAAAAGGCATACTCATATGAATGGCACACAAGGACATCGGGACCTAAAAAAAAAAAAAAAAAAAATGGCGCACACACGTGCGAAAGACAAAATTATACCAAATACATTTGCTGGGTTTTTCTTATTGGGATCTCCACAAAAGATTTAAAAAGGTAACGCTATGTTTTTGGCAAAAAAAAAAAAAAAGGGGGAAGAACTAATCGATGCTGCTAACTAGGAACATAGCCGAGAATCTCGTCCTCAAGGGATCCCTAAACAAAAAGGGGAATGGACGACTTAGCCTCCGCTTAGGTCAAGAAAAATTAGTGAATTGATTCAAAAATGACGCTCAGCCAGTGACTTGTAAAAATCATAGCAACCCGACAACACTTTGCTGCCAACCTTGCACGGCCCACGATAGGTCCGGCAAAGCGCAAGAACATGTAGCGATTGCTGATTGGACAGCCACTTAGTTACCAGGCAGTGTCAGTGCTGCCATATTGGCAATGGATCATTGCTCCGAGCTTGGCGAAAAAAACAGGGTACGCGCGCCATTTGATTTCCAAACAGCTGCCATCTTGAATAAAAAGATGAATATGGCAAATAATTTAGCCTATAGTTCACAAAACTGCAAAAGACGATACGAAAATGAATTTTGGCACGTAATAGCTTACCATTATTCTTTGTATGCACATTCAAGGGGGTTTTAATATCAAACTATAAGTATTTAAAATTGCATGTGATATCTTATATCACACACCTGTTGGTAATATGCTGTATGGCTCCTGTGTCTGTAACCCATTTGTCATCTGTTCATGCAGTAAGACATTCACTAATAAAAGCATCATGATTATTTGGTGTTAGATTATGGTTTCCTTGTATAATACTTTTATTTAGCTTGCAGTTCTTTTTCATGTGGCTTTTTTGCCACATTTAAAGCATTTATATTGCTTACCTTTTTTTTTCTTTTCTCTTTTGTCCGATTTTGAGGTATCACCATTTTTACAAGAGTTGAAAGATTGCCTTTTATCAATAACTCTTTAGCTAGCATAGCAACGAGTTCCTCTTTTCTAGCACACTCAGATGATCATCGTTGCTGTTATGCAACTAAGAGTCTCTTTTGTTCAACTAGTGTCTGTAAATCATCAGGTCGTGTACAATATGACATTTTCAGTGGTTCAAAATCAATTGACAGAGTCTCTAAAAGCTTGCTCATCACCACAAAGTCATTAGGCTTAATATCCAAGTCACTCATTTGTGACACAAGACAATCTAATTTTGCTATATGCATAGCTATTGTGTCTGTTGGATCTCATACAATTGACGAGAATTGGCAGGCATATTGAGTTTGGCTACTTTTCCTGCCCCGGGTACCAAGGAAAAGGGGGTGTAATTTTCGTACATTTGTATAAAAAAGAATTGAGTAAAGTTGAGTAAAGCACCATTTATTTTGCCTTTCTCCTTTTCAGTTTTCTTTTCTTTTTTAAGTTTCTATTAAAACATGAATACTTTCACTGCTAGGTGAGATTGCTAGGAGAAGGTGTACTTACATAAATCTAAGGTAAATGTGCATTGGTACGATACTCCAATATGCATACAAACATCTATTCAAGATTTCTGAAGAGAGGAAGGGTTCTCTGAAAATTTTGTCTTGGGGACATAGGTATATACGCTTCCTCTACATACGGATATAGGCTATTGGCCAATACCTGTACCGGATACTATAAGAGTAGAAATAATAAAGAGAGGTAGCGAACCCATACAAAATAAGAATAGCCCATTTATTTCCATAGTAAGACTTGGAGAGAGCCAAAAAGGAAACTGTCCTTAGTTAACAACTGGTTCTATAAAGATTTACCAAATTCCGAAAACATTCTTAGAATGTGGATGGTACACTCTCCATTAAAAGTGAGTTTGTTTTATTTCTGCTGCAGGCAGTTTGCTACTAATGAAAAAGAGCATGGAGTATCGAAATTTTTTACAGGGTTTAGGGATGGATACAAGACCATGCGAGGTGAGAAATAGCTCAGGTCTCATCTTGTCTTGTGCGAGACCACGAGACAAGTCTCGCTTATTGTCTGACGCTCAAAATGTCTTTCATTTTACTTTCTTGTATGAAGTAAATAATGTACAGTCACCTCACGTTTATCACGGTTTTACATATTGTGTTCATATCAATGACAGATTTAGATTTTCTTTCTTTCTTTTTTTTTTTTTTTTTTGGTGGGGGGAAGGGGGCAGCGCAAAACTTGAATATAATCAGAATTGCATGAAATATGCCATTGTCAGGTAAGAAAGCCATTTTATATACTGTAAATATGTAACTTTCATAGGGGACATGTGACCCTGCGCTTGCTTCATATTTACTTCAGGATACGAAGTATCAAAATGTAATTGCATGCAATGGAATCTCCTTCCAAATTACTTTTAACACGAACTATGGATGGTTGCGAGATGTACTTGAGAACAGGGCCGAACTGGAGCATTGGGCGATCGGGTGAACGCTCGATGGGCTGGTGGTTTCATGGGCCATAAGGGCTGTCCTCGGGAAGCTCTAGATTCAAGCCAAGGACAGCCTCGCGAAGCTCTAAATTCTACAGAGACCAGCAAGGTCGCCACTCAAAATGTGCAAGAGGACGTATCTTTGAACAATGGTTCCCACATACAGACTACCTTTATTCTAATATATAAATAATTATATGCTATTAAATTATTCTTATATATTATAATACATTAAGCTTGTTTTTCAAGTATACAATTCTACACTGTTAGAACCATGGGCTATAAATAATGCTAATCATATTATAATTTATTTTTAGTACTAATGAATTAGTTATTTGAATTGCAGTGCAAATTTGGTGTAAACAAAACTAAAACTACACATGCTATATTTGGAAGGGGTTTTATCCCAACCTTCCCTCTCCACCATGGGTGTGCTAATGTCTAGGTTTTGTGCAATAATAAAATAAACACAACTTTTACGAACTTTCTTTGGTTTAATATGAGCAAATTTGAGATAACTCTAGACAAATCAATTTATCCAAAAATTGGTACACAGGAAAAATACCCCTCAAAATACTTTTTTTTTAAGGGGAAGGATGGGAGAGGGCTAAATAGATCGGCATTCGTATATCATAAAATACATGTGTACTCATTTTAATCCCCTGCATTAAACAGATTCTTCTAGTGTCTGATTTTATGAGAGCTTTAGCTCTGTAAATGATTCTCATCCTTAAATATTGATCCGTGATCTGCATCATGTGCAAGGCTAAAGCTGCAATTACAGTAGCATTAAAAACCTGAGAATTTTTAAAATGCCAATGAGTTGATGCTCTGTTTGTTTAATATTTCTGTGTTATTGAAGACTAACAATTCACTAGTCAAATAAATTTGCAATCCATAAATATGCACAATTCTGTAGATATTGCAATTACATGAAAAATAAAAGCACTCACTAAGAATGAAAAATACAATATAAAATTGATTGTTCCTGTTATATACCATAACAGGAACAATCAATTTTATATTGTATTTAATTATGCAAAGATTGCATAATTAAATACAATATAAAATGCATGCAGAGAGCATTGAATGTTTAAAGTAGTTTTTCCTATATCTAAGATATCAATATTTTAAGATTCTTTTGTTAGGTAAAATTTCAGTAGTCTGCAGCATGACTACGATTATATACTATTCACACTTTAGAAATTATACAATAACAAATTATACAGTTGTCCACATCATATGATGTTATATATGAACATTAATTAGAACTTAAATCTATGTCATCATGTTGCAATTTTGCAATATATTATCTCACTTTAGCATTTGTAATGCAAACTTAAAGTAACATCAAAAAGTTTTGCATTTTTTGAGATTCCACATCATTGAAATTAATTCAATTTGCATGAGTAAGAAAAATATTCTTTTCTTACCACATGAAGAATGGGTACACAGCTAGTATAGTTAAAGAAATTTTTGTGTATAAGAAATATATGCTAACTTAATCATCTCTCTATATTTATGTCTACTATTTCAATCCAAGCAACAAATTTAGTGATGTTACAAGAATATTTTATGAATAAGATAAAGAAAAAGAATAGAGGAATAGTATGAATATAAAGGTTTGGTTTATAGAAACTTACAGGTGATGGTGATCTTCCGCATATATATTTTCCACCCAATCCTTCCCTTCTAATGTAAGTACCAGATGGATCAACAATTAAAGGCATATCAATTCCAGGGCCATTTTCACAGCAGGTAACATAAACATACCTTTTTCTTAAAAATAAATAAAATCAAATTAATTAAAAAATACTACAATATAGGTATACACTAATTATATTTTTTGAAATCAGCAGATTGATTCTGATGTAGTGCAACACTTTGACTGTGACACCTAAGTTTTAGCTCAGGCAATTCAAATGTGTAGTATCTGTGGTGTCTAAGTCTAAACTAAGGTGGTTTCTTTTTTTTTTTTTATAAGCTCTTAATGCCTATTTCCTTCTTTTCATAACAGATGGTACAGGGTTTCTACAGATTTCACAGCTTTTGCTTCCCTGACATCTATCACACTCTTCCCTGACTTGCGTGCTTTCCCGAATTTTGTGTTTCTACTTTTAACATTAAATCCTTTAATTAACAATTTTTTATATTTTTTGCCTCTTTTTTTACAAATAATATTAATATATACAATAATCTTATTTGACATCACTGGATTCCAACAAAAACCATGTTTGATAATAATTTAGAATAAAATTAAGCATATTTCAACTGCACAAGATATGCACATAAAGAAGACATTTAAAAATTATTTATAAGGTTGAATGAGAAAATGAAAATAAAACAATTTCTATACTTAGGTTCGTTCAAACAGCAAATATTTTCTTGATTTTATAGCAAAATTTAATAATTTTTCTTGCATTTCCCTGAACTTTCTTCAATTTCTGCTAATTTCCCTGACTTTTTTCCCCAAATCCCTGACCAAAACTCATTTTTCTGACTTTCTCTGATATTCCCTGACATTCCAGATCGGTAGAAACCCTGTGGTAATGCTGGCCATCACTATTTTTTAATTTCAATAGAGGGAAAGGTAGATGTGGTGAGATAAAAAAAAAAAAAAAAAAAAACAATGTAATGTAAATTTGTTTTGCATAATTAGTAATTACGTTTTTCATTTCTTGTTGATACATTTTCATAAATTTTATACTAAACATGCCTTTTCTTTTCTTTTTTTTAATATCCGATTCAGATGCCAATGAGTAGTTCCTCTAAGGTACTTCAGGCTCAGGTATCGACATTTCCATTGAAGGTTTTGCATTTAAAATTTTATTCTTTTACAAAACAGTAATTTTTTCTCCTCATCATTGATATAAAAATTAACCAGAAAAAAATTCAAAGATGTGATGTATTTTTTTAATATATCACTATTAAGGGGTTGGTATGTGTATAAATTTATTAAAATAAGTAAAAATAAACCAAATTCTTGCTTTTATGTTATAAAAGAAAATGAATGCAATATTTGCCTTTTCTCCTTGATTAGCTAAATACCTATTTTGACTTAAAATTGACTGTTCTTTATTTCCTCACTCAAATTTTAATATAAGACCAGGATATTATTTATTAAAGGTAAAGTTTTAAGAGCTTCAAGAATATTTTGTCAAGAGATGTATTGTAACAAGTCTGTTATATTCTTCAGACAATGAAGAAGAAAGAAGTTATAAGCAAAATAAATAAAAATGCAGGAAAATTTTAAACTACAATTGAAATTAATTTTAAACTAGTATGGCAATATTCAAACATTTGAAATACTGAAATATCATCTGTAGCCTTTCAGACCACTTACTAACAGATTATGTGTGCCCTACTAACAGTTTAAATATGCTACAGGCATGTAAAGTGCTGTATATTTAGCAGTATGCTAACTGCTATGGTTAGAAAGCATACCAGTGTGCAAAACTTAAGTAACAAAGCCATTTTCCAGCATATAAACATGCATGCTTAAAACAAAACCTAAATTAGGTTTACTACGAGTCAGGAGGAGAACATATCCAAATATCAAAAAAATGTACAGATTAGTTAGCATAAGTTTTATACTGTGAAGAAATTTCAATTTATTTATTCACAATTTCATAGCTTTATCCCCGCAACTGAAACATTTTCTTGATTATGTTCCTCTGGAAGTATTTCAGCTAATAACAGATGTACAAACCTCTATCTCGTGAATCACAAATGTAAATAAGAGCTACAGTCACAATCGCTTATAATGAGTGTGAAAACAAGGGATTCGCTTGCAGAAAACATGTTTGAAAGAAGATAAAATATCCGTAATAGTAATGTTTAGCAATTTCTAGCCAAGCTGAGTTCAATTTCAAAGATTTCCTTTTGATACTTTATTTGGCGATATTACACCAAAAGCTGACAAGCTTGAGATAGTTTGCGAGATTTTGGGGATAGCCAAAGTAGTAATTGACCACAGACTTTCAATGAATTGAATGCATCCATACACTTTAATGTATTTAAAGTCATTTGGCTGACCCTGCAAATAAATTGCCAGCTGATTGCAGTCAAAAAAGATATTGAAAACAGTTAGGTATTACAATAGTTCTAAATACAAAAGTTAAAAATTCAACAGGTTAAAGTTTTTGAGTTATACAAAATACGAAATAATTTTTGGTGCCAAATTTGGCGATATTTTGGCTAAACTCGCCAAGGTCGACGGCAAATGGCAAGATTTTGGGCATGGACCAAACAATGACAGATTATTGCCAAATTTGGCGATATTTTGCCAAAACTCGCCAAGAAAGACGACAAATGGCGGTATTTTGGGCATGGAGAAAATGACTGACTATCGCCAAATTTGGCAATATTTTGGCAAGGTAAACGACAGACGATGAGATTTTGGGCATGGACCAAGACTAGATATTACAACAATCCTAAATATGAAGTTTCAACATTCTACTACCAATAGTTTTTGAGATATGCGAGTTTAATGAATTTTGGCCCATAGAGTGTAATGTATTTCGAATCTTTTGGGCGGTCCTGTATATAAACTATCCAGTTTATATACAGGAACGCCCAAACTATCCAAACTATCGATTGAGACCAAAAGGGGAGGTGCACAACTAGATCATAGAACAAGCCTAAATATAAAATTTCAACATTCTACGACCAATAGTTTTTGAGATATGCGAATTACATACATACATACGAACATACACATGTATGTATGTACAGACGGCATGGAAAAACTGGCCAAAATAGACTCGCCACTGGTCAAAATGGGTTGCAGACACATTTATATGATCGTGCATGCTAGCTTACGATGAGATGCATCAAAAAAATTCTTAAAAGTAAATTTAGAGGTAGTCAAAATGGGTTTTTTCGTTGAAATTTTTAGGGGGATCACATTACTTCCTTATACTCCATACAAGGAAGTAAAAAAAAATTGATTGATTTGCAACAATGGTTGTGATTCATTGGCTTTAGTTACGAGCATCTGAATCTTTAATACTTTTCTTATGTATACACAAAAACAGATTCAAAATTGAGTTATAAATACCTCCCCCCCCCCCCCCCAAAAAAAAGAGAAAAACAGATTTTAACATGGAAATCAATCGGAGTGTCCAAAGCTATCTGTCTCCCTTAAAATAATTTTTTCCAAGAAAGGATTAACTAAGTTGAAGAGACAGAAGAGAGAGAAGTCAATAGAAATTTTATAAATCAGAAAAATATTGCTCACTACTACAACTGGGGTTTAGTACTCATTAAAGGAGAGTTATGTTCTCATAGACATTACATTGTACCAATCAGGTATTTCCAATTCCCTCGTTAAATCCAAGTTCTGGTTAAATCATGGCTAGTTATAAGCAAGTTTGACTGTACTTGCATTTCACAGCTCTAGCTGAGTATCCAACTAGTAAAGAGATTAAGTTGACTAAATCTGGATGTATAAAGAGCACATTATTCTGTAAATGACCCCTCAGGCAAGAGTTCTAAAGACTACTGCTGTAATCAGCAATAAGTAGTTTCCCGTCTAACAAGGGGGATGCATGGCTTCAAGTAAGCAGATTTAAATGATCTTTGGCATAGTGGTAGTATACTATGTCTATACTAGTGTGAATATACTATGTGTAAAATACTAAGACACAAAACTCAAATACAGTCGAGAAAAATTAATATTTATTTTCAAACCACTTCACCCAAACTTTCAATGTAAGTTACATGCAAATTTTGTTGATCATCGTGGTGTAATAAGCAAGGCTGTGGACTTCCCTCTGGTAATGCATGTTCGAACCTCTCATGCTGCACAAGAATTTTTTCTGCTCTTTAATACATCAATACCGGTAATTAATTAATTAATTATCAAGTAAATATTTATTTACTTTTTCATTTATTCATTTTTACTAATGAAGAATTGATCCATACTCAAGAAGAGTGTATAGAAAAAAATTTTGACTATGTATCAGATTATAGTACAGTTATAATTGCTTATTGTTATTATATTCAAATAATCATAACTCTAATTAGTTGTAAAAATATACTTTAAATAGTAGAAATAAAATTTTAAAAGATATATAATTAAATAAAAATATTTTAAAAAATCAATAAGTAGTGAAAATAAATAAATGAAAAAGTAAATATTTACTTTACTAAAAAATGAATTAATTATCAGTACTAGTAAATTTTTAAAAAATGAGCTTATTTTTTTTTAAATGCAGGATGAGGTTCAAACCCGCAGTTCAGAGCCTTATCGATTACGCCATGGTGCTCAACTTTTATTGCGTGTAAGTTACATTTAAAGTTTTGAAGAAGTGGTTCAAAAATAAATAGAAATTTTTCTTGGCTGTATTTGAGTACTACGTCTTAGTATTTTACATCTAGTATATTTCCATGGTATACTATCACTATCTCAAAGATCATTGAAATCTGTTTCCCTGAAGCCATGCCTCCTTCTTGTAAGATTTAAATTGGAAAATAATAAAAATAATATTCAAGTTTAAATATATAATTAAACAGATACCATATACAATAGCGAATAAAACTAAAGCCGCAATAGCAAATAAACATAAGCAACTAAAAAAAAGTGTTCAAAATGCAACTACTAGATTTCCGAACATTAATGATGACCTATAGCAAAAGTAATTGGTAAACCCAAATACAATTTTACCAAAGAGCTTTTTAACTACTTAGGAAAAAGAATAATAACTGTTCCCACCTTGGTGGAATATACCATATTAGCCCGAACGTAATGCGACACCCAAATTTTTTTCAAATCCAAATTTACTTTGATCCATTTTTTATAAGAAAGAATTCAGAAAAAATAAAATGCAGCAGTATTTATGTAATAAGTAATGCAGATAAGTATTTATGTAATAAGTAATAACACAGGTTGCATTCATGGCAATAAAATTTAGTAACATAAAATAAAATTAGATAATGTTAGGGAAGTAAAAAGAAGTAAATTCCATTATTATCTAGACCTCGAATTTAATGCAATTCAGGTTTTTAATGGGAAATGATAAATCAAAAAGTATTGTTTTATATTAAGGCTAATACTGTAATAATAGTTTTATATAATAATAAAACTAGTTGGTTACACCCACTAGTATCAGTAGGAGAAATCAAACTTGTAGCGAAGCTAACTTGTTAATGGAAATTATGTTTATGATTTAAAAAGAGTTTGGTTTATGTAACATAAAGGTAACTGCAGTGGTGGCTGTTATTTTTAGCAAAGGAGTCTCCTAAGTGTGGCCTCTTTACACAACTCTAAATAATACTGCATACTTTTTTGGACAGCTACAAAAATTGAAAGCTTTGTTTATGTCATGGAAACATATGTTTAGTGATGGGGTGGTTATAATTCTGCTTGATATTTTAAAATAAACTTTTAAGAAAAACCAACATTAATTAATCACCCAATATGACTCTTCGTAAGGTTTGGAATCGAAGGCACCTCTTTAGAAGTTGCTTTATTGAAAAAAGGAATTAGATAAGGTGATGTCTTACCATGCCTTTTATTTAAAATTGTACTGGAAAGAATAATCAGGAAGTCTGAAGTAAACATCATTGGCAATTTAGAAAATCTGTTCATGTAGATGATATAGCACTGGTGTCCAGAAGCAACATTTAATAAAGGTAATTCAAGCTACTGAGAGGGTGGCTAAACCAATAAAGCTTATTATTAACCAAAATAAAACAAAATATTTACTTGTTTTTAAAAATATTTATACCCCAACTCATCTTTTAATTGAAGATAACAAATTTGAAATGCTTATTGAATTCATTCATCTGGGAACAATTTTTAATATAAGTAAAATATAATTGTCATAGTCATAATTCTGGCTTTTAAAGCTTTTTTTTTTTTTATTAAAGTGTTTATGTGGATCTGGCCTTTTATCTATAAAGATTAAAGCTACTACCACATTTTCCTGCCTATTATCTGTGGAGGCATATAATATTTCAGTGGGGAAAAAAAAAAAAAATTCACGGAATATGCAGCGCTGTATAATGTGCAGTCAAAAACAAAACATTTGATATTGTTTCATTCAAACGAGCATACAGGCAAGGCACCGTGGCCCACGGTGCATAAACATTATATTTCTGGAAATAACTTCAATTATTTCTATCCATATTTTTCAAAAATATTTATATTTGAATTATATTTTTGTGTAAACTAAAAAATTAAAGAGAAGTCTGTCAAAATGTCCCTCTTTCCAGTGAGAATAAAAATATTAATTTTAACTTAAATAGCTCATTTTCTAAACCTGCCCCTCCCACTTCAAGAAAAAAAGAAACAGCCAAAAAAAGAGAACCAGGTGAAGTTCACCAAAGCATGGGCCCAGTGTCATCCCACCATTCGCTCGTGCCTTGCGGCACTCTGTGTATGTACACCATAAATTAAATATTTTGCACATACATCACAAAAGAAAAAACTATAATAAACAAAACTAACGAGTATTATTCCCTTGAAATAAAAAAATTATTTTTATTAGTTTTAACAGGATGCTTCACATTATACAGCCTCATTTTTCTTCTCTTGAAAATCGGCTCTGATGCATTCAAACAAAAATGGCTGTCTCACTTGCACAGTTTGGCTGATCTTGTTTCCCCCTCCTCAAATGATTTTGTTGATATGCCATCTTTGAGCATTAAAATGAACATTTCATTTCAGGATTATACAGGCAATGAGATGCTTGTTATTTATTAATTCTTTTCAGCTGTCTGTTTGCAAACTACTTATTTATACATGATTTGTAAATACAATGCATACAAAGATTGTTTCAAGTTTCAAGTTATACAAGAATTACAAATAATAGAGCTTTAGCATGACAATTAAAACAACATATTTTGAAACTGAAAAAGTATTAATGCAAAAATTTGTTATGCAATTACATATGTTTCATGATTTTTTTTTTCTTTCTCAGACAAAATATAATTAACCCATTAAGCGCCAAAGCTCCCATTACGGGAACATCTATTATACATTTTTTTTCTTAAAATATTTTAATGCAATTTACGAAATACACATTTTATATAAACATTTACACTATATAGCACACTCTACTGTGTAAATATTTATATAAAATGTGTATTTCGTAAATTGAGTTAAAATATTTTAAGAAAAAAATATAGAATAGATGTTCCCGTAACGGGAGCTTTGGCGCTTAATGGGTTAATATGGACCTAAAAAAAAAAAAAAAAAAAAAGAATGCTTAAAAGTATTTCAGTTTAGTGAAAACTCAATATTTTACTCAATATGTTGAGATGCACTAAACTGAAGATGCATTTTGCTAAAGCCATCTGTTTTGGAATTTTGTTTAAAATTCTGTACTAAAAATTTTTCAGGAAAAAAGAAAAAGAAAAAAAAAAAAGGAAGAAGAAAAGAAAACAGATAATATGCGGCGGCATATAATACGCATCTTAAAATAAACTTTTTTACAGATAATCCATGCAGATAAGATATTACAGATAATTCCATGATTATAGGCAGGAAAATATGTACTCCATAAGATCCTCATACATCCTGTTCTGGGATACACCTGGCAGACTTGGACTATGACCATTGAAGAGAAGAAGGCTGAATACTTTCGAATGAAAGGTCTTGAGAAAATTATATCTGACACAGAGGACGCAAGACGAAACTATACTGGATGTTCAAATAAGTTGTTTGTAACATTAAATAAGCCCACACCCCAAAGAAGTTGGGTAGGTTGTTTATATTAGAGACAATAGCAAACTGTAAAATACTGTTCAAGCGGCCTCTCAATCTTCAAGGAAAATCACAATCTATTTGGGTAATGGGCAGATAAACGGTAAAAATCGGCAAAAATAGAACATGTAACATGAGTGTATACCTGAAAACTGTTTGTTTAAAGCATTGAACGCTGTGTGATCACTCTTGATTTTTCCACAGATTCATCAACAAGCATTTCTTTTTATTATTATTATTATTATTTATTTATTTATTTTTTGGTAACCAAAAACCATTTTCTTGCTCCTTTTTAAAAAATTCAAAGAATCGGTCATCCAATTCTTTAGACAGTAGTTTCCATCCTGTCGGTAATTTTCTTGCATGTTTATTATTTCTGTGATCATTTGCAATAAAAAATTCTTTTTAGCGATGCACTTTCTAATCCATTTTCGATCAATACCAAAATGTTTTAGAGTTCAATAGATTGAGCATCAGTTTTCTTTGTGCCATTTTATTATTTGTAACTTTTTTGTAGCTGAATAGGAACTAATTTTAGGCATTTTTGCATGTGTTCTAACTTGACCAAATTAAGCAAGGCTAAACTAGTTCTGAACACTTGCTATGGCGTGAAGTCGAGGCTGTAATAATTTGTGATGCCAGCATTACTGATAATGTTCTGTTCAAACTGTTTCTATGTTCTGTTAAAAAATTTTGTCATTGCTATGGTAACTCATATATTGAGCTAGAGCATGAGTGTTGAAAACAGAAATTTGCCAAAGAGGAAGGAGGGCAATAATGAGGACTAATAGTGACCAATTTGAGTAAGGAATGTTTATTCGGTATTTTAAGAACAAATGAAATTACTATGAAAAGCAAGGTGGGTGTTTAAAAAAAAGGGTATGCTTTTAGAGTATTTTATAGTACTAAAAAAAAAAAAAAAATATTTCACCTCACCAAGTAATACAAGGAGAAGAATACCTAAGCTTAAATGAATAGCACAGTACAGAAGGATTATTCAGTCCTCATTTCTAAGAATTGAACAATCTGGCTACTAGTATAGGTGGTTGGAAACATCTAAAAATGGATGTCTTGGCCCGATCTGGGTTGTTGCACCATGATTGAATGATGAATAAACATTCAGTAAATTTGTTAAGTATAAGATAAATATACGAACCTTGGCTCAACAGGTATTGGAAGTTGCAAGAGACCAGGGCCTAAGCCCATATGTAACATTTTGCCGATTTCACCAGAATAAGGACCTCCAGCAACAATTAACCATGTAAATTCAACACAATGTACCGCTCCTTGTTCATCTTTCAACTAAGAAAAATAGAAAAGATTAAATTAGAGAATTTACTTATCAGCCAAATTTAGCCATCTTACATAAGCTTATGCATATAATATACAAAATAGTTAAAAAATAATTTCACAATGCAAAAATGGCATATAGATTCAAATCAAGCATCCATAATTAAATATAGGGGAAATATCCTACTTGTGATGTGCAAATGCAGCTGTGACAAACACAATAGAATATAATTAATAAGTAAAACACAAAGTATATTGCTGAAAAGACGACATACCCCAACAAGAAAAAATACATTAATAATATACAAATATATATACAGGGTATCTTAAAAAGGTGATAACGCTTTAATTTTTTATCTATTGGAGATAAGTGGGAAATGCAAATTGAAACAATTTTCAAAATAAGGTCGGAAATAAGACTTAAGAAAAAATTCTTCTAATTCATTTACAAAAACTTTTACTTTTTTAAATTTATGTATGCCAAGCATAAAAAAGTTCCAATTATTAAAATGTGTCTCACATACTAATGAGGTGATGAACTAAATTTGAGAATTATATTTAAAAACTGTTTTGGGTATGAAGATAAACATATGCTGAACCATTTTTCAGAGTCTCTCGAAAGAGAAAAATACAATGAAGGGAACATTGGATGATTGCATTTCAGGGGTTATACAGAAATTATGAAAGAAGCATTTTTTTTTCTATCTAGTAACAAACATTTAGATTCAAATTCATATACAGTCCCCAATCATCTTTTTAAAGATATCTCACTGAGATGCTTTATGACATTATTTTCAAATTTAGTACATCACCTCATTAGTCTGTGGGGCACATTTTACTAGTTGGGACTTTTTTTGTATGAGGAGTCATATACAAATTTAAGAATTGTAACTTTTTGAAAAGTAATGAGAGGAATTTTTAGTCTTATTTTTGAACATTATTTAAATTTACATTGCCCACTTTTCTCTAATAGATAAAGAATTAAAGCCTTAAAGCCCGTTACCACTGTTTTGAGATACCTTGTATATATATATATATATATATATATATATATATATATATATATATACAGGGTGTTTCAGTGAACTGTTTCAGAACTTCTAAGAGAGGTAGGGTACATCCTGACAACTCAAAATCATATAGGAATGTGGGGTTGGAAATGCTTTCCTGAAGCGGTGTTGTACACAGAAGCACCATAAAGAAAAGAGACCGTAAGTGAGAAATCGTTTTAATAATACATGAAAAGAAGCAAAAGGTACATGGATTAAAGTAAGTGTTCGAAGTTTCTTTCATGAGCTACAATGCACGCCTCACATTTCCAACGCATGGACATCCGAACATTCTGGAATACTCCAGGCATATCTCGAATTTCTCCAGCAGCTACTGCGATTCTTGCAACCAGCTCCTCAGCATTGTCAACAGGGGTGTCATAAACTAGCAATTTCATATGACCCCAGAAATAAAAATCAAGACATGATAGGTCGGGTGACCGAGCAGGCCAACGCACGGGACCCCCACGTCCGATCCACTGTTGACCAAATGTGACATCCAGATAGTTATGAACATCTCCGCTATAATGGGCAGGGGCTCTATCATGTTGGAACTACATTGTTTGTTGCGTCGATGCAGACATCTGTTCATCTCTCAAAAGTTGTGGCAATACTTGCTGCAGAAAGAGCAAGTAGTTAGGTCCGGTTAGACGACACGGTAACAGGTAAGGTGATCTCCCACAATACCGGCCCATACATTAACCGAAAATCGAATCTGTGCTGCATGACGTCGTATTGCATGCGGATTCTCGACCGCCCAGATATAGTCATTATGTGTGTTAAAAATTCCTTCCCTTGTGAAGGATGCTTCATCAGAAAACAACACTTCAGCAGGAAAAAGGGGATTTGTAGCACATTTTCCAAGGTACCACTGTGCGAAAGAAATACGAGGTGCATAATTCTCCGGTTGCTGTGTCTGGACACGCTGCACGTGAAACGGATACATGTCTTCTTCTCGGAGAATCCTCCAGACGCTGCAATGGGAAACCCCGACTGCGTTTCTACACTTCGTGTACTCGTTCTTGGATTCCCCTGTACATGCTGCAGCACATTCTGTTCAACGTCTGCAGTCCGTGCTGTTCTTCCCCTGTCCCTATGAGCTCTTTCTAATGAACCTGTCTCAGCTAACCTCTGGTGCAGTCTTGCAAAGAAATTATGACTGGGAATACGCCTCGTCGGATATCGTTCCGCATACAAACGCTGTGCGGCTGGCCCACTACCATTTGCAGCCCTGTATGCCAAATGCATATCGGCTAACTCTGTGATCGTGTAATCATCCATCCTATTAACTTGGCGTTCTTGTGCAAAATGAAGATTCCCTGCACGAAAGCTCAGAATTTTCGCACAACGCCATCTACCGCGTCAGGAAAGCATTTCTGACTGCCCATTGGTATATGATTTTGGTTCGTCAGGATGTACCCTACCCCTCTTAGAAGTCCTGAAACGGTTCACTGAAACACCCTGTATAATGTGTAAATAAATCAAAAGAAAACAGTAAGTGTTTTGTAGAATGTTTATAAAATTCAATTATTACTGAATAAGGTATTGCTGTAAAAATGAAATAAAATTGAAGATATACAGCTAGGGAAAAAAAAAAAAAAAAAACACTTGCCCTTTATTTGGCCATCATTTTTCATACAGAAAAGTTAAATATACCAATCTCTTATGAATAATGTACACTTTAATTTACTACACTTTATTTTGGTATATATATATATAACTTTGCTGTATGATGAATTTCAGATACAGAATTTATTATGCATTTTAAGAAAACGTAGAAAAGTGAATGATAACGCATACTAATTTCATTATTTATACTGGTATAAATTGATGATAAATGCATTTTAAAAAATAATAATTCATATGAATGAACAATATTTTTACTACTCTATTTGCAATATGATCAACAAAATAATTCAAACTAATAATATTACCATACAGCATAATGCAAATGAAAAAACAATTTTTTTTTTCTTTTTTTTTTTTGGGGGGGGGGGGGACCAAATCAAAATAGAACAAAAGATGTACAGTTTTTGGAGTTCTTACTCTGGAGCAAGCAACATATACAGGGATTGGAGAAAAACATGGAAACACCTAAAAAAAAAAAAAAACATGTTTCTTTGCCTAATATGGTGTAGGAAACCCATTGGCATTCAAAACAACTTGGAGTCTTCTCAGAATGGATGAATACAGTTCCTGTATACTTGCCAAGGGAATCTAGTGCTATTCGTCCTTCAAAACAGTGGCAAGTTCAGATAACGATGTTGGTGTTGGGCAGCGACCACGCAATTTCCTCTCCAATGTAGACCACAAAGACTCAATAATATTGAAGTCTGGTGACTATGGTGGCCAGGAGATGTGAAAATTCATCTTCATGCTCAGAAAACCAGTCCTGGACAATGTGAGCTGTGTGAACAGGGGCTTTGTCATCTTGAAAGATACCATCACCATTGGGGAACAAAGTTTGTACCATGGGATGGACTTGATCGGCTAAAATGTTCACGTAAGTCTTTGCAGTAATGTGGCCTGACAGAGTTATCATGAGGCCCACAGAGAACCATGATATAGCTGCCCAAACAATCACAGAACCTCTGCCATGTTTCACTCTTGGCAACAAGCAGTCTGTATAGTAGGTTTGGGATGGCGTTCTCCAGACGTAAACAGCCAGAAGTGGGAAACAATATGAAAGCAGACTCATCCAACCATATTACTTTCTTCCACTGCTCTATAGTCCAGGCTTTATGACTTAAAACACCACTTTTTCCTGTTACGGGCATTATCATCATGGATGAATGGATTTTTAATTGCAGCTCAGCCAGCAATATCCTGCTTATGGAGCTCCCTTCCTATTGTGTGTACTCACAGGGTTTGTGAGCATGACATTCATTTCAGTAGCAACTTTTGCAGCTGCGGTCTTCTTATTTTTTGTCACAATCCTCCTTAATAATCATCTGTCATGATCACTCAGCACACACTTTCGTCTGTGCTGTGATTTAGCAGATGATGTTTCTCCGTATTTTAAATATGCGGAATAAATCTTCATACAGTACCTCTTGCAACACTAAACACCTCGGCTACCTTGCTTATGGAAGCAACCACCATACGAGTTCCAACAATTTGCCCACATTCGAAGTCTCTTACCTCTGACATGATGCAATGACAACTTCACAGAACAGTGCCCTGGCAACGACTGAACTGCGCAGCGTATTTACGACGTTGTACAGGTGACATTGGTTGGCGAAGCCAGCACCACCTACATATTTCACTAGAATCAATCTTTCTTTTCAAACATGCATTTCACAAGGTGTTTCCATATTTTTGTCCAACCCCTGTAATTGACCATACAAAAAAACATGGATTTGCAGAACTTAATTGGGTAACATAGCAACTGCTCCTGAACTTTATTGATTATCATAATGAAAGCAAGACATATAGGAGATTATAATCGTTTGATTTAAAAGGAAAATCAGTGGAAATCATTGGAGTGTGTATAATCAACACATCTTTTTTTTTTTTTCCTACATTTCTCGCTAATTATTGTTGCTTCGATTTACTTAACTACACTCTATGTAGGCAGTCCCACTTGATTTTAATGGTAGCATATGAGCCTTTGCAGAGGAATACATGAAGAACAAATGAAACAAACATTCATTCCCACATGGAGACAGCTAGGATATTTGTCACCCTTGGGGTGATGAAATATTTCATGGTGCTAAATATGCAAAACTGCCAAGGATTATGCATAATAGTATATGAAGAACTGTTTTAATACTAACCTTAAGAAAAATGTTTATAAATTATGTGCAGAAAAAAAAATGTTTGCAATTCAGAATTAACTTCCCATTCTGTTCCTAGGCTTAATGTGAATTGCTCATAAATCTTTCTTCACATAAATTTGAAAAAAAAGCCTATTGATCTTGTTCATGAATTGAAGAAGTGAATCACTCTGATGATACACTTGCCTTTGAACTTATCATTGGATATGTCCTTGTATGTAAGCATGAAATTATAATTCTCACAAAATTCAAAGCTCCAAATGATGTCATCTGAAAGCATGAGTTGTATTTATAAATATACTGTAGAAAGTACTTGAATTCTGTAGCAGTTCCAAACAGGTAAGTTAGAAGTGGTTTTAGTGACTCAGTTTTGGTGATTCAAGTTTTGGTGACTGGTTTTGGTGACTGGCTTTGGTGACTCAAGAGTTGTGGAAAATTGACTTTGCCAGAGCAACACACAAGGCACTCCTTCTTGAAATTTCAAAGCGCGACAATGTAGCCATTGGACCAATGACAATACATTCTGTATTGCAGTCTTTATATGAATTAAACTCAGCTTTCTTGAGATTAGTTCTATTTGCTATACTACTTGTTGTAATCACATTCACAATAACTATTTGTGATAATTTGTCACTATTACTATTTATTGTAAAAAATTGTTGAGTTTTAGCAAAATGGATGCCACTTAAAGCGTAAAATTCCCGGTCGCCAGTCGCCAGGTGGTGATTAAACATTAAACTCTGGCGATTTACAAAATTCTGACTACCGGGCCAGGCCAATATAATGGTGGAGCTAGAAAAATCCGTCGACAAATCGCAGATCGCGAAATCTATCGGCAAAATCTATCCATCTATAAAATCTTCGGCAAAATCTATCAACAGATCACACATACGCACCTGCAAAATTCGTCAACAGATCGCACAGTTTTCATCCCCTTCTACTGTGTGTTAACTGTGTCCCCCCCCCCCTCATCGAGCAAACCGAACCTTCTACCACTTACTCCTTTTCTCCTTAGAATCCGGCAAATTTTCATACTTAATTTCATACGCTTCTGATTTAAGTACTTTCCGATTTTGACGGAAGACTTTTGGTCTTCCGGCCAGAAGAGAAAATCTCTTGTATCATTAAAAGCTAAAGCAAACAAAAGTAGCAATACACACAATAAAACTAGAAAAAAAGATAGATTAACTGTAACAGAGACCGCACAGCTAGCCAAAACTTAGAATGGAATGCAAATTTCTAACTGCAAAACGATATCAATAGTATTACTAATCGTGTAATGTTTAAAAAAAGAAGAAAAAAATAACCTAAACAAGTACTAGCAAAAGGGAGGGGAGAGAAAACAACAAACCCAGCTCATCATTATTTAAACAAGCATGCATGGCGCAGAAACTCAAATACTTGCGTGATTTGGGGGAAATAAATTATTACTAACTGCATGCCATGCAATTAAGTTTTCTTTTTCTTTCTTTTCTTTTCTTTCTTTTTTTTTTTTTTTTTTTGAAGTAATCAAAATAAAATAGGAGTAAGTAAAAATATAATGTTATACAAAGAATGTCAAGAAATGATGATCGTCCTCCCGGAGGGGGGGGGGAGATATTTTTTTCACTTTTTATTTTAAAAAAATTTGATTTTTTTTTTTTTTTTTTCAAAATTTCCTGTTTTGTGCCTAAGACTGTTAGCAGGTATGTATTATGGAGTTTTCATAATAGTTTTACCTTACACTAAGTAATTTCAGAATTAAATTTTAAAAAAGCACTTATATTTCCTAAAAATCTCCTGGATTTTTTTTTTTTTTTTTTTTTTTTTGACTGTTGGGAAGTATGAATGAACTTTGCAAAACAGAACATCAAAATAAAAGTAAAATAATTTTCTCAATAAAAAGACTTTTGTTCCTTAAGACTTCTGGGCATTTATTTTTAAAATCTTTTCCCTTCCTTTATAATCTTACCGCCCCCCCCCCCCACAACCAAATGCTCACAAGTCTTGTGCACGTAAATACACAAGCAATGTAACAGACCCTGTGTCTCCTTGTCATGAAGTATGCAAAAGTGCTAGTGCAAATATAATCAGACGTTTCTTTGGAGAATATGGATCTGGAAAGTCGACTATGTATTCGCACTGCTGACATTTTAGATACAGCTTTCTTTCCATCTTTTTCTGAGGAGTTAAATGAGTATGGAGAAAAAGAACTTGCAGAATTCTGTACAGCTTTTAAGCTTCAGAAAGAAAGAGCACTTTCTGAGTGGCACTGCAGACCATAATGTTCGAAAAATTTAAGCAAATCTCACTTACTGCATTGCTTGACAAACTATATGCTGATAGTTTTAACAATATGCAAGTATTCACCCAGGTGATAAAAATAATCCTCACTCTCTCTCCCAGCAATGCAGAAGTTGAGAGGATTTGGAATAGTGCTGTAAACATTCTACACAACCAGAACATGTCGATGAAAAAAACTATGTTGGAAAACAGACTATGCGTAAAATGCTCTAATATAAAATTATTAGACCATTTTGATCCAAATGCAGCAATTGAATTATGGTGGAGAGATTCAATTGGAAGAAGACCCAATTTTAATGACTAAAATTGTATTGTAATAATGAATCTCTGCAAATAAATAATTGATTGCATAATATATCTTTGTAAATAAGTAACCAACTACAAGTGTACCACTATCTAGGGGGGACATTGGAATCGACCACCATCCTGGACTGTGTGCCTAAAACAATTGGCCATTAAAGTTTATGAGTCTACCGGCCATTGGCTACTAACCAAAAATGGGAATTTTAAGCTTTAATGCCACTTAAATATTATCAGGGTTCAAATGCCTATGCATTCTAATATCATGGCAATCGATTGAACAGTTTAGAAGTTTATGCACTGCAGCACCATCTTGCAGCAAGTTATGGTAAAATGGATAGTGTGAAAATATTCTTGGTGATCAAATATCAATATATAAGGTTTTCACAGTTGAATGGTACATAAATTGATGAGCTGCAGCACCATCTAATGGCAAATTAAAATAAATAGATAACATAAGAACCTTCTTCATAAAAATATGCATAGATGTGCCAACTTTCATGGTGATTGGGCAGAGTGCAAGTGGTAGAGGAATTCATTAAATGGCATTCACATTTAAAACATTTATTAACGAAACATAACATAGCACAACATATAACATCGACGAAAAATACTGGAAGAAGTAAAAACAATAAGGGGTAACTAGGAGCAATGGAACAGCATGTTGCCATACTGTAAAAAAGGTTAATAAAGGAAATGACTATTTTGGGGGGCATCACAGTGCAATCCATTTGACTTTAATAACTATCCCCAATACCCCCACTTTATAAAAGTCCAAATAGTTTAGAAATGACAGACAAACATTCGGCTGATGTGGCTGGGTTAAGTCTTGGGGGCTCATTTTTTTGCAGCAATTTTGCTGATATTTTGAAAAAAAATTGTCAAGACTGGGCGTCATCTGACATGACTTAAAAAAAAAAAGACCTACAATGTTTTCTTACCCGCTTAGCATTACACAAATGATGCAAGGAAAATGATAGACAATTTACTAGAGATTTTGATAGAACTTTTGAGAAAACTCCCCAAAAAGTATAAGTACGTGAGTAGGTCATCCCACTGTTTCAGTCTTGAATTGGCTTTACTACCAAATGCTACCTATTAAGAACATATCACTTTGCATAATTTTAATGCCAGAGGCACCATTGTTTTGCCAAAATGTATTTTAAATTTTTTTTATGAATTCAGTATTGTTGTATACTGTGGAGCAGTCAAGGAATTGGCTAGCGCTTTCTGGCATTTTAGCAAATGAAACAATTTTATTTACTGTAAAGAAGTTGTAGTATTTGAAGAGGTTTTTCCGACTGACGGCTAGTTATCTATAGAATTACAGCTTGTAAATTCCTCTAAAATGTGCTCTGAAGATTGTTTGACAAGTTTCTAGAAACAATTATGTTTATGTTTCATCCTGACATCTCAACTGGATACTGAAACTTTCTACAAACCTCAGACTTTAAAGCATACTCTCCAACAGGAATCCGACAATTCAGCAGAGTTTCTGCAACAAAGTGAATGATGTGTGTCATTCCGAACATTAAGTTTTTAAAATTTTTAAGCTTTGTAAATTTTTTTTATTATGAAAACACATCTTTTACTATAGTGAACTACAATGGAACGACATAGGAGGTATGAATCTAGCTTATCTGTTCTTGACAGATAGTTCTCAAAATCTAGGACAGTGTTGCACTACACCCAGGTTGGTTGGTTGGTTGGTTAGTTGGTGCTTAATGGCACAAGGTCCAGAAAGGACATACTGCGCCAGACTATGTGTATAAGTGTAAAAAGAGAGTTTACAGGTATAAAGGTGTTGCTTAAAACAAATAAAATTAAAAACCATGAGGTCTAAAAACGATAAAAGCATGCTGTATAAAGGTTAAAAAGTACCTTAAAATAATATACGGACATCTGGATGGGGGCCCCCATCCAGAAACCAGTCTGACAAATGTGCTCGCTTCACAATGAGTAAAAAAGATTGCTACGGCGAAGAAAGGCGAACAAATTACGGTGCGGGGTTTCACCCAAAATATCGTCAAGTTTGGGATGAGAACAGTTAAAAAGTGTTTGGTAAAAAGTAATAAAAGCAGTACATGAGGTTAAAACATGACGAATGGTGAGGTTGGTATGACAATGGGGGCACTCCGGGGAAGGTTCTCCCAGGAGTAAGTGCTTATGAGTGAGCCTCGTATGGCCAATGCGGAGACGTGTCAAGATGACATCCAGTCTCCGATAGGGATGGGAAGACCAATGCTTGAGAGCTGGGCGTATAGAATGAAGTTTGTTCCCAGTTTCCCTGTCCCATTTATCAATCCAGGTACCTTCTATGATGTAAGAGATGCTAGACTTAATGTCGTTGTAGGAAAGGTTGCCGCAGTACGGGAGGGTCGCAAGCTTTACAAGGGTGTCTGCTTTCTCGTTACCAGCAATTCCAATATGACTGGGTACCCAGCACAGGAGAATAATGTACCCACGGTTTTTAAGCTGTTCATACATACGTAATACTTTAATAATGTAGCTATGGGCAAGGGATCCAGATTTCAGATTTTCCAGGACACTGAGAGAGTCGAAATAGATTATATATTTCTTTGTGTTTTTTCTGGAGATGTACAGAAGGCTTTCATAAATGGCTAGTAATTCGGCTGTAAAGACAGAGCAAACCTGAGGGAGAGTGTAGCTGCAAGAATGATTATTATTCATGAAGGCAAAGCCAACGTGATTACCGGTTTTAGAGCCATCTGTGTAGAGGTCTACATAATTTTCATATTTATTTCTATGATCTAAGAACAGCTGTTGGTATATTTTGGGGTCAGTATCCTGTTTGATGAAGCCTTCATAGGGCTGAAGGTATGGGATCCGCATTTCACTCCAGGGTGGGATTTCATTCAGAGAACAAGAAAAGACTATGACATCCTGCAACTGTGTACCGACTAGACTCCTACGGATCCTAAGTCCAAAGGGAGGGGTGCATGAAGGGCGATGATTGTAAAATCTGTCCAGATGGGTGTCTATAAAAGGGTCCTTTAAAGGATGTGAGGGATGAGAGAGTATGCGATAATATGCATTCAATGAAAGCTTGTGACGAGTGAGGGTGAGAGGTGGCTCATGACAGGTGATGTAAAGACTATGTACAGGTGAAGTTCTAAAAGCACCGGAGCAAATGCGTAGTGCACTATGATGCACAGTGTCAAGTTTTTTTAATATTGACTTGCATGTTGACCCATACGCACAGCATGCATAGTCCAATTTTGATCGGATGACAGTGCGGTAGATCCGCAGGAGAGCATCCCGGTCTGACCCCCATGAGGTGTTGGTTAGAACCTTTAAAATGTTAAGTTTTTTCTCACATTTACTGCGGATATCAGAGATATGTTTGGCAAATGTAAGTTTTTTATCAAAAGTCACCCCTAAAAATTTGACAAAGTCCTTGAGGGCAATGTTAGTATCACCCAGGTAAAGTTCTGGGTCCGGGTGGATCCCACGTTTACGGCAGAAATGTGTACACACTGTTTTTTCGGCAGATATAGTAAAACCGTTGATGTCACACCATTTTAGAATACGATTGATGGCATTTTGAAGCTGCCGTTCGATCAGACGCATGTCTTTCCCCTGGCAGGATATTTGAAGATCATCTACATATAGGCTACCGGTGACTGTTGGAGGTAGTTGATTTAGAATATTATTGATTTTAATAGAGAAGAGGGTGGCGCTAAGTACGGAGCCCTGGGGAACACCCTCCTCTAGTGAGAAATTGTCAGACAGAGTGTTGTTGATCCTTACACGGAAATTTCTGGGTGATAGAAATTTTTTTATAAAAATTGGAAGACTGCTTCGAAAGCCTATATTGTAGAGGTCTTGAAGGATGCCGTATCTCCATGTTCGGTCGTATGCCTTTTCTATGTCGAAGAACACTGACACTAAGTGATTCTTTCTGAGGAAAGCATTACGAATTTGTGTCTCTAAGTTTAAAATATTGTCAATGGTGGACCTGCCTTTGCGGAAGCCACTCTGAAGGGGATGTATATGGTCCCCAGTTTCTAAAATGTAGACAAGGCGAGCATTAACCATTTTTTCCATTAATTTACAAAGACAACTAGTAAGGGCTATGGGACGGTAGTTGCTAGGGTTAGACGTATCTTTTCCAGGTTTCGGGAAAGGAATAACAATTGCATTGCTCCAGGCAGAGGGAAAGGTTTGTTCGTTCCAGATCCTATTGTATAGTTTTAACAGGTTTAGTAAAGAGTCATAGGCTAAGTGTTTCAGCATTTCATAAGTAATGCCGTCAGGACCAGGAGAAGTATTGGAGGATTCCCGGAGGTATTTGGTGAGTTCATTGATGGTAAAATCACTATTGTATGGAAAGTTTGAGGAGGTTTTAAATTTAAGTTTTTTTCGTTCAGATTGTTGTTTGTATGAGAAAAAAGGTTTTGAGAAAGAAGTACTGCATGATATAGAAGCAAGAGTCTGACCGATGTTATTAGCTATTTCTTTTGTATCAGATATTATGTTGTTATTGATGGACAGACAGGATATTGAGGGGTTATTATAGATCCCCATGGCCCTTTTGGTTTTCAACCATAGCTCCTTACTAGTAGTGGTAGATGTTATGCTAGAGACGTATTTCACCCAGGATTGTTTTTGACATTGCCGCCTTATTTTCCTGGCATAAGCTTTAGCTTTTTTAAAAAGTATGAGGTTGTCGGTGGTAGGGTACCGCCGAAAAACACTCCAGGCTTTCTGCTGCTGTTTTTTTTGCTAGTGTACAGGTTTCATTCCACCACGGTTTTTTATTGCACCGAGGTGTCGTGCCCGATTTTGGAATATTGGCATCAGCTGCTGTAATAATGACTGAAGTGACTTTATCCACGACCTCTTCAAGAGTGCCTTCAAGGATGTTTGAGGTGATTTTGGATAATGCAGTAAAGTTAGGCCAATCTGCCTTATCATAAATATACCTAGGTGTGGTAAGGGTGCCTTTCGGATTGTAGTAAAGTGGTGAGAGAAAAATTGGAAAGTGATCGCTGTTATGTAAGTCACTGGAGACTGAAAAGTTATATAGTGGTAGGATAGATGGAGAACAAATAGCAAGATCTATGGCATGAAAGGATTTAGTTGGGTAGTGGAAGTAGGTGTTGTCTCCGTTATTCATAACGCAAAGGGAAAAGTTGGTCAACAGTTGTTCAATTAGTAGGCCTCTATTGTTTGTATCGGTGCTGCCCCATAAGGGACTATGACCGTTCATATCCCCTAGGAGGATAAAAGGAGGAGGAAGTTGTTGGATAAGGCTATTGAGAGATGTTTGGCTGATGGTTTCAGTAGGAGGGAGATAAGTGCAGCAGATGGTAGTTAACTGTTTTAATTTGACATGTGCGGCGACTGCTTGTAGGTTGGTATGCAGATTGACTATTATGTGAGGATAGTTATTGTTGATTAACAGGGCCACACCACCAGAGGCCCTATCTCCGAGTTCGTAGTCTTTCCGAAGTATTGTATAATTGTGGATAGTGGGATATTTATCGGCTTTGAGATAAGTTTCTTGTAGTGCGAAGCAGGCAGGATTGTGGTCGTAGATAAGTGTTTTAAGGTCGTCACTTTTATTCTGAAAACCGTGGCAGTTCCAAGAAAGCAGCAGAGCCATTATCAAGTGATGTTAGGGATGATTGAGAGCTTGCTTTTAGTCCCCTTAGGTGTAAGTGGGGTGCTAGGGATGTCATCATCATCCATGATATTGTCAGAAATGTCAGAGTCGGTAGGATCTAAATGCTGTATTGAGTCATCAATGGGCTTTTCTGGAAGGATCTTTTTAAGTCTGGACTTACTGTATTTTGCCTTATAGGCTGCAGTTTTTTTTATTAGAGGTCTATTTTGGGTGGAGTTGTTGCTTTCAGATTTCTTCTTTGATGTGTTTTTTTGTAGAGCTATGGTAGAATTATTTTGGGTAGAGGTTGAGTGTTTAGTTTTAGTAGTGGAAGTAGGTATAGAGACGGGCACAGATTTTGGTGGCTCGGTTTGTATGGCAATTGATTTAACAGATTTGACTACTGCAGCATAAGACTGACCGGGTTTGGGTGTACGGGAGTTCATTACTTTACGGGCTTCTGGATATGACAGTCCTTGTGTGGCACGCAAGGACTGGATTTCTTTTTCGTACGACCATTTCGGGCATGAGCGGGAATAGGAAGGATGATCCTGTTTGCAGTTCATGCATTTAGGCGGATTAGAGCAGGTGTCACTGTCGTGGCCAGAGATACCACAACGGGCACAGGTTGGGGAACCACGACAGGAAGGTTTGGTATGGCCGAACTTTTGACATTGAAAGCATCGAGGAGGATTAGGTATATATGGTCTAACGGCACATGAGAGGTATCCTGCTTTGATAAGGGAAGGAAGTTTAGGTGATTGAAAAGTCAAAATTATATGCTTTGTGTTTAGTGTTTGGTTATTGCGTCGGATAGAGATTCTGAGGACTGCACAAACATTTTAAGATTTTCGAGGATTTCGGCCTCAGAGCAGTGTAATAGGTCAGGTTCAGATAAAACGCCTCTTGATGAATTAAGTGTGCTATGGGGTGATACAGTGACAGGGTTTGCACCGATAGTTTGTAATTGCATAATGTTGATTGCCTGTGTACTATTGGTTACTTCCACTAAGATGTCTCCTGATCGTATTTTTTTTATTTTAGCGACTTCTCCAACATTACTAGTTATGCACTTATGTATTAAGAAAGGGGAGGTTTGGCTAAAGTTTCCTTCCTGACGCTTCACAATAAAGAATTTGGCATGACCATCTCCTTGAGTAGGAGACTTCGGAACGTTGACGTGAGACGAAGATAACTTCGAATCCATATTGGGGATTGGAAATTTCGGACCCGACCGCACCACCCACCACGGAGCCCAACAAGGGGATGCACAAAAGTTCACCAGTGCTAGTCGGATCTATACGCGCACAGTACATCCCTTAGGCAGCGTCCACCCTTAACGACATGCCCAGTAGATGTCCGTTTGCTTGATCCCCAGCAGTTGACCGAAATCAGTACCACCAGCCGGTTGATACACAGGGGAACGCTGTGCACCTCCCGTTTACCCGAAGCCGAGGCCAAAGCAATGTGTTGGAGAAAACCCCTCAATTACCAGGATCCCCATTTCCGGGGACACGGGTCTCCACGCACGGCAAACATGTGGGCAGTTTACCCGCCAACAGAAGCTGACGGTACAGAGCGACCACAGCTTCTGAAGGGGGGCCCTCACTTCAAGAGAAGAAACCACACCGAGGGAGAAGGGGAAGGAAACAGCAGAAGAAGAGAGGAGGGTAAAAAAACAGAGGAGCGAGAGATCGCTGGGGCCCCGGGATTGCGACACCCATGAAAACCTAAAGAAGGTTTTCCCCCTGAGGGGCACTACACCCAGTGTTTGTCATGTTGTTAGTAGCATGGTCACATGCCCTAAACTGAAACGTTCTAGGTGAAAACCAGAAATTGCATTGATACTCCAAGAAAATAGTTGCTATATCCCTCAAAATAGTTGCTTTTTAGCTGTTTTTACATGTAAATAGTCACCATAGTCGCCTATTCTCAATTACAGTAGCAAATAGTCTCCTTTTAGTAGCCAGTGGGCACCTTGCAATATATAAAAAAATATCAATATACTAAACAGAAATTTGTATGCTTATTCGTTACATAATGTGAAATTGGGAAAATGTCTGAAATTAAATTAAACTTCCAAAATATGGAAAGGGATAAACAGATAAGTACTGGCAATCACTAGGTTTTTAAGCATTTGGTGCTGATCACATTTATTTGGCAGTTTTTCACTTGCACCCGGCTAACCGAAAAAAAAAAAAACCAAAGCAATCAAAGAATTCAAAAACTCAACTGGATAGTTATTGATTTTATTGTCATCATAGTAAATTATTTTATCGTAGCTATGGTGATATGTTCTCTATTCGTCAGATATTCGATTAAGCCAGCATTAATAAAAGTTCAGTCATCATTTTTAGATTCTATTATAACTGACTTCAATATGTTATCTGAGAGTATGTTTATGGAAATATTTTCATACGCTTCATTAATAATATTATTTTCATTCCCTATTAATTTCTGAGATATTTCTCCAATAATATTTTCAGAGAAAATTTGCTTTAGCATACTGGATTGTAACCAGCTCTGTTCGGTTCGTTTTTCCACAGGTTTAAAACATGGAATTTACAACACTTCGGGCACTTATCGACTGTCTAAAAAATGTCAATCATAGGGCTAAAGCACATTTTAATCATTGGCGCTTCACCAAACTGGGGAATAATTTCACTTTTTGCAAATTTTGTTGTAATACCCTATAGTACTGCTGAAATTTAGTGTTGTTATTTCAGAATTGACACAACAATGGAACCATCGCCTGAATTGGCACGAAATACTGCGTGCCAAATTACTTCTCAAATTTTTTAACATTTGCACAACCATCCCCATCCGAACTTTGCCGAATTTCGCATTCAGCCATTCAATCAATGTGCTGCAAAAGGGACACTAAGGTTTTCCTTAGCGTATTTATATATACATAGATGTAGTATTGGCAAATATTTATTAATGTGGTATATTGGGCTTTAATCCATATTATTCTAAGAAAAATGAAAATAGATAGTGTTAATATAAGTAATAAGGAGTATTAGCAGATTTGTTAGTAAATATTTGTTAATAAAAATGAAATTAAGTGTTCCATTTATTAATTTTTGAACCGTCGCCTTACAACTAAATCAATTATAAGTGATACTAGGTTGTGCTAATATATATACCATCGCAGTTTCAGCAAAAGAGACTACCTGAACTTTATATATATATATATATATATATATTCTGTTTTGTCACAAGTAGTTATGATCATATCTTAGGAAAATATTCACTTCTTCCCGTGCAAAGAGTGGGTATGGAGCTCGTATATATATATAGTGGTATTGAACTATACAAATGTGCATTACATGCTAATAAGTACAGTGTTAATTCACAGAAAAAAAATCATAAATACCGTAATTTCCTGCCGTTAATCCGCGGATTATCTGTTAAAAAACTTAATAAAATAACGATGCGGATTATCTGCCGCCGCGTATTATCTGTGACATTTTTTTTTCCTTGAGGAAAATTTTGGCTCTTGTAACTTTAGTTTTTCTATCAGAAAATAAAAATTGGGACTCTTTTTGCTACTAGATGGCGCTAGTAACCAACTGCAACACGAGTACGTGCGTACACTAAAGACTAGATTAATTTTTCCTACACATGGTTCTCAACTTGTGATATCTCAATCTAGCTTTTTATTGGTCAAAAGTTGTACCACGGGGCTACAACAGTTCCCATTCGTCACCGGGCATCATTAAAAATTTTAGCAGCTTGATCATGCGGAAAACTTTCTAAATTGATAGTTCCATCAGCTATTCTAATAAGATTGCTTAAATTGGCACTGAAAGTTTACTGAAATTTGCACTTGAATTGTTAATGAATATTCAAAGAATCACATCCAGTTTAAATAAGCAACAGAATTATTAACTATAATATTTTATCTAGTATAATAAAATTATGTAATATAACTTAATATTTATATAAATGTTAAATTATATTATACTACAAAGTTGGTAAGATACAAATATGTGTGACAAAGTTAAAACAGATATAGTTAAGTTCAAATTCTTACTACAGTAAAAGCTAGATTATCTGGCATTTAACCGGAAAATTTCAGCTTCCCTTCTATTTATTTATTTATTTATTTTTTTTTGGGGGGGGGTCTTCTTAAAAGATTGATTAACTCTTACTGTGAACCGTAACTAAGAACGGAAGAGGGGGGGGGGTTACAAATTTCAAACTGCCAGAGGATATCAATAATTCCATGAATTGTGGTGATATATAAAAAAACAAGCAGATGAAATGCACTCAAAACTCATACGACGGACATACAAAAACAAAACATTTTACAGCTGCGGAGCTGGAGGAGAAAAATCAACACGTCAGCTCTGTGCAGATAGCATTAATTAATATTCCCCTTCTGCATTCCAATGATTCAACCATGTTATCTCTGAACAGAAACTCAAGAGAGGAAGGGGGGGGAGGGGACGCTTCTTTGCGGCCTCGGCAGCTCGTAATCCGAGTTTTGTTTTGTCTCCGGCTCGATTTCCACAGTAGTAGAATGAAAACAAATTTTCGTATTTGTAAACTGACGTTTTTAAACTTTCAAACAGCGAGCGAGAATTTTGCGCTAGTGGTAAATATTTTGCAGTGCGAGAATACCTCATGTAGTAATATCTTTTGCGCAAGACTTTAAAAAAATTATGAGAGATTCTCGCACTCTAGCGGGAACCCTGTAAAAATACCTTTCACTCTCCTCTCTCCTGTTACGTCATTAGATGACAGGCAGAATAGCATGGGAAAGAAATATGCACTGCGATGATTCAAAACAGGGGAACAGCTACAAAATTATACCTTTGTTTACAATAATTTTTTTTTAAGTGTACAGTAAATTTTCTTTGTATTTATTTTTTTTTCAGTACCAATTTCAATTTTTATAGTTTATTTCTCATCAATTTAGCACAAAATGTGTTGTATGCCGAAATCGACGTGCGTTAACAATACTGATGTAATTTTGAAAAATATTGATAGTCTGCTTCAGAATATTCGCGGATAATACGGCGCTGCGGATTATACGATGCAAATTTTTTTTCTGAGCTAATAAAGCAGCTTGCGGATTATGCGCCAATGCGGATTATAGGCTGGAAATTACGGTACTTTAATAATAATAAAAACATTTTAAATAAATACACTGACTCACATAAACATAATTCACACCCAACTGAGGATTATCATCATTTACAAATGGTGAAACGCTTTTAAACTCAAATCCAATAACTTCACCATTCACATAGTCTGCACCCAAAGAAATAGACTTCTTTTTAAATGCAGAGAGCAATGCCCAAGGATCAAACCACCCTTCATTTTCTATACCTACATAGAATCACACACACACATATATATATATACATATAGAAATGTTTCTTTGTATATAAAAAGGATTCAAATGACATAACTGAAAACATACATACACACACACAAAAAAATAGTAATAAATAAATAAAATAAAAATTACAGTACATACAAGAAAAACTATATTTAGAATAAAAGGCAGTAGTTTTACTAAGGAGAACAAAAATTAATATATAATTCAAAGCTTGGTGCAAAATAATTAACAGCTAGAAAAGTACAACATTAGGAAAACAGCAAAGTAAAGTCCTGCCTTTAAAAAGTCATTTACAAAGTACTACACAAATGTATAAATGAAATATTCAGAGAGTTGTTAAACTTTAAAGTTTTGAGCATTTGTTGCAAACTGACTAAGATAAATTCTTAAATTATGAAAATTGTATAAATTAAGTACAGAGGAAATTGTTTTTCTGATTATCTCAGCTGTCTGTGTATTTTTGCACTGTTGTATTGCAAGCATTAAATTGAGTTTAAACAGATGTGAATATATTTTTCTTTTATCAACACTTTCAATAGGGTCAAGTGGGAAAAAATAAGGATATACAGAAAAATACCTTTTGCTCTAAACATATTGTCAAGTGATACAGAAAAACTTTCTTCTAGATTCTTTATAATTATATAAAGCCTTTATATTTTTTATACATATTAATAGAGAAACTTCAAGAGAACTGGATTATATAAAAAAGATAAACTTAAAATTATAGTTTCTATTTTAAAAAGAGAAAAATTCTGAGGTGGGGTAAAATGGTGGTATGGTTAAATTTAGCAGTGCTATTTCTATTTTAGTAAATATTCCTGAAACAAAAGTTATATTCAATCAAATTGATATTTTAATTTACTGTTTATTGTCACAAATTAATTTTGTGGAACCAAGCAACATTTGCCACATACTGCATAACCTCGATTTGGTAACGTGGGCTTTTTTTTTTTTTTTCTTATGCTAAATAGTTTGGAAAATATTCATTTTCTGTGCATTTTTTCTTTCAGAATATTAATGAATACATTAAATCAGTGGCGCACACAAGGGAGGGGTCCGGGGAGTCTGGACCCCACCCAAAAGAGTTATCAACTTTGTTATATGCTTCGTTAAATTACCATGTGGTTTCTGATATTTTAATACATTATAAGACTATCAAATTCTTATTTTTAGCAGTTAAGATAAGTAAATAAAAACCTAATTCAAAAACATGTAAGTATATTGAAGTGCGAGAAGACTTTACAAAAAACAGAAAAAAAAAAATGTTTCTCATTTTCTCAGGTGGTTTACGTCGCAGCTGTATGGAGTGGATCCCCTCCAAGTGAAAATCCTGTGTGTGCCATTGCATTAAATTGAGTGTATTTTATTTCACCATAGCATTAACATGATTTCTATTAAAAATATACAATTATCTTAGTACTACCCTCATTTTCTCCCATGGTGGGAGAAAATTAATACTTGCCTAATGAAAAATGACTCTGTAGAAAAGTACTTTGGTAACATTAAAAAATAAAGCCATAATTTTTAATCTATATTACGTCAAATGTACACAATAAACATTAATCGTTTAGTTAAGATAAATTTTTAAAAGCATTATTTTAGAACCTTAAAGAAAATGCACCATTTTCTCATACCTGACCCTATTTGAATTCAAGTTATGAAAGATATATTTAATTTAATTTGTGCATAAGCTAACAATTAGATATTTTTAACTGAATTCTTTGAGACAAAAAAAAAATGGTTTATTTTTGAATTTTTAATATCTCATTAACTATTGTGGTTTAAAAAAAAAAGTAAGAAATGAAATTTTTGTAGACAGTGTCAATACATCGTTTCCTCCCGCTTCACCAAAAGATTTTGAAACATTCAACGCCTTTTAAAATGTATGTCATAAAAAGTTACAGGCCATTCAAAAATTTTGGAAACATAATTATTCTGTTAATAGTTTTAAAGAGAACCCTTTGATCAAACATACTGAAACATCAGGTAGCTTATCTTGAGTGACCACAGTGTATTGTCACAAATGCTCACAACAGCAACTATAGTGAAAGATGTAACTTAAGTGATTGAATACGTTAACTATGCAGAGATTATTTTCATAAAAGACTTTTGAGTTCTAAGTAACTATGTATTATTCTGCAGTTTCAACATAATTATTTTCTGATCATGGTGCTACACTAAACTTTTTCTTGCAGTCAAAGATATACAAAAGAAACAATGTATTTAATAACAAGCATTTAGTTTAATAAGAGGTTGTTATTAAAAAAGAACACATTTTAAAGAAAAGAATGATTAATAATAATAACAATATACCATAAGAACCAAATTCTATTCCATCGGTATTTAACCACGGAAACTTGTGTTTTAATTCTTTAGGTCCAATTAATTCTACTTTAGCACCAAGTTCCCTGTAAAAATTTAGGGGAAAAAAACAATAAACTTATATAGAGAATATTAAATTAATTGTAGATGCAGTAAATGTATATATAACACTGCTAATCAAACTAACCCTTAAGCAAAATAAAACAGCAGACAGTAGAATCAGCCATTTAAAAATAAACTAGACATACTGCATTGATAAATCATTTAGTGAAATAAGAAAACCTTTTTTAAAGTAAAACACAGTGAGACACAAAAAGACAAATTTGTTTAAAGTGCTAAATTTACATGCAAAAAAATACCCAGTTATTTACTCTAAATTCTATTTCTAAATAATTTTAAATTGGCTAAGCAGGCTAACCTAAATTGAGTTTGCACTATTTGGCAATAAAAGTCCTTCCTTTTTGCAAATTACTTCATTTAACCAGACTTTCAGTCTTATATTATGCATACAGTTCTGAACATTGTAACGGACACCGCCAAGAAAGTAAAATGTTACTGGCAACCCCAAAAGAGAGGGGGAGTCCCTCTCGAGCAGCAGAGAGAAAGGACGCTGAGATGATGGGCATTTTTCCCTTGTGATACCGAAGGCGTTCGCTTGGTTATTTAAAGTGTAAATTTGTGTATTTTGTGTCGTCTGTGTGTAAATGTCAGCTATAATAGCCAAGGAATATAAACCAAATAAAGTTAAGCAAACTAATTTGTTGTGTCTGGCTGCCTTCCTTCAGCTTCTGAACAGGGCGATACGTTACAGACAATGAATAAATTGGAGGTTCCACCGAGATCCCATGAATGCAAGGGTATCAAGGTCAGGTATGTTCTCCACCTTTTACCATAGCCAGGCCAAGGGGAAAAATTTTAAATTTCTATAAGAGTATCTTGTAGTTCTCACCCTGAGAATACAGGTTCTGTTGTTTTATAATTTGCATCCTGTATTGTATTATACATACGGAATATTGCTTTTTAATAGCTCTAATGTTATTAAAAGCAACTTCTAACCATTAGAAGTGTATTAAGTCCATATACTCACCAGAGTATAATATTTTACTGTGAATTATTTTATTTATGTGCACGCCAGTGTACGAGCATCGAATTTCTCATCCTGAGGAAAATAATTTTTATTGAATTAAAACTTTCATCCTGAAAGTATAGGTTTTGCTGCCTTAATAGCTTAAGTACATTATTAAGATATGCTTCCAACCATTGGAAAGGCATGAGAACATTTCTCACCGAAGTTTATTATGTAGTTGAAATATTATTATTTTATGCACACCAGTGTTAATATTATTAATTCTGTTTATTTCAAACTTTCGTCCTGAAAGTATACGTTTATATATTTCCAGCCATTGGAAATTCATGAGAACAATTCTCACCAGAGTTTATTGTGTTTTTGAAATATTATTTTATGCACACCAGTGTTAGTATTATTAAATTATTAATTTCAAACTTTCGTCCTGAAAGTATACACATATATATTTCCACCCATTGGAAATTCAGGAGAACGATTCTCACCAGAATTTATTGTGTCTTTGAAATATTATTTTATGCACACCAGTGTTAGTATTATTAAATTTGTTAATTTCAAACTTTCGTCCTGAAAGTAGACGTTTATATATTTCCTGTCATTGGAAATTCATGAGAACAATTCTCACCAGAGTTTATTGTGAATTTGAGATATTATTATTTTATGTGTTAGTATTATAAAATTTGTTTGTTGATTTGAAACTTTTGCCGGGAAAGTATATGTTTATATATTTCCAACCATTGGAAATTCATAGTACCTTTCTCATCAGAGTTAAATAACTAGAAGTATTATATATTATGCATAACAGTGTTTTTAAATTCTCATCAGAGATAATATTGTGTAAATCCCTTATTTTTATGTGCACAAAGCATACAGCTTCCTAGTATTTGCACCAGCGAACAGTTTTATAGTACGTGTGTTTATATTTTGTTATGAACTGCTTCTGCCTCTGTGAACAGAGATAAAAGGGCATTGCAGGATTCCCCGTACTTCACACTGTGCAGGTGTCCGAACGGACACTTGAGCCTGACACATTTGTTGTTTATGTTGTTTCTTCGCTTTTCCCTGAATCTGCGAAGCTTTCAGAAAAAAAAAAAAAAGTGCTATGAGTCATTGCTGTGTTTTGATGGTATGGTAGGGGAATTTAACAAGCTTGCTTTTCTTCTTTTATATTTTTTTTTTATCGCGCTGTAGAAATTTGTTTAGTGAATAGGTGTTAGACCTTTTTTTTTGTCCCTTATATTTATTGTATGTTCTTTTGTTTTGAGCTGTTACTTAGGTATTTTTTTGAAAATGTTGTATTTAGGGAAAGGATTAAAATCGGATTTAATTTCGGTAGCCTTAGAACTTGGTGAACAGGCTACTGAAGATCTACGTGTAATCGAATTAAAACAATTAATCCTTGCTAGTAAAAACTATGAGGAAGAATTTGTGAGAAATCTATTAGATAGCATGAGGAAAGAAAGAGTAGACAAAGAGGAAATTGAAAAAGAAACTAGGAACAGGGAATATGAATTGCAGAGGCAAAAATTAGAAATGGAAAAACAAATTAAAGACGGAGAAATTCAATTGGAGAGGCAAAAATTAGAACTTGAGTGTTTAAAAGCAAAACAGGAGGTCGAAACAACAGTATACATGGCTGTGGTACATTCCAATTATAGTCAAAATTTTCAAAAACTAATGCCAAAATTTAGTTTAAAAACCGATGATATAAGTTTGTTCCTGGAACTTTTTGAGAGGGAGGCTAAATTGATGCAGATACCTAAAGAGAGATAGGTTTCTTACCTAATTAGTACCTTACCAGCGGAGATAAATAATGTAATAGCGCGAGAATCGGAGAAAGAAACCCAGGATTACCAATATGTTAGAATGTTGTTGCTTAACAGATTTAAACTCAGTGCGGAAAAATTTCGGCAAATGCTGGTAAAATCTCAAAAAAATCCCGATTCCACTTGGCAAGATTTTTATCACGAGTTAAACACTTTTTTAGAGGGGTGGCTCACAGGCCTTGAAATAAAAACATTCAATCAGCTTAAAGATCTAATGTTGGCAGACCAGATTAAAAGGAGAGTGCCAAACGATTTTAAGGAACACTTTCTGGATGAGTGGTCTACAATTACTTCCCCTAAAGAACTGGTAAGGGAATTTGAGGATGTTAAGAAAACAGTAATGGGAAAGAGTAAGTTAGGAGAGTCTTCCGTTAAAGGAAATAGTAAACCAGTATAGAATTACTACCCTAGTAATGTTAACAAAAAATCCTCAAACATGAATCCTAAGAAAGAGAATGACGGGCATACCTTTGTTAGGAAAACGGGTGCAAACTTAGAAAAGAACATAAGAAAAAGCTCAGCTGTTTTGAATGTGGCTCCTGCGACCACTTACGACCTCAGTGCCCCAATTTGAGAATTCAAAAATCGGAAGCATATAGAATTGGACAAAAATTTATTAGATCCCTTCACTGTAAACGGGAAAGTTAATGGATTTGAGATGCCCATTCTCCGCAATACCAGAGCTACAGTAGACGTTGTCTGTCAAAAATATGTTGACGAAGACAGAATGACCGGGGAACACATTTGAGTTCAGCATATTTTCGATGACCATATGACTTGTTTACCCGTTGCTGAAGTAGACGTAGAATGTGAATTAGGTACAATAACCACCATGGCAGTTGAAAAAACAGGGAGCAAATTAAAAATTTATGCCATGATGACATTTCAGGCCACTTAGGAATTCTTAAAACAAAAGATAAGTTAGTGAGGCACTTCTACAGGCCAAATTGTTATAAAGAAATAGAAGAATATGTGAAAACTTGTGATCCATGTCAGCGTGTTGGAAAGGCGACTGACAAAAAGAAAGCATCCCTAATGAGTGTACCCATTATTTCGATAAGTTTTTAGCAAAATTAATGTTGATGCTTGTGGTCCATTACCAACATCAACTCAAGGGAATAGATACCTCATAACTGTAATTTGTCTAGGGTCTTAATTTCCTGACGCTATAACTGTCCCAGATATAACTTCTAAATCGGTGGTCAATGCACTTTTGTTGATTTTCAGCAGGATGGGTTTCCCAAAAGAAATTCAAACGGACCAAGGGAGATCTTTTATGAGTGTTTTAACGGTTGAATTTTTAGAGAAATTTGGGATAAAAATCCTTCGAAGTTCTATTTATCACCTACAGACTAATCCAGTTGAAAGGTTTCACCGATCTGTGAAAAGAATATTGAAAGTTTTATGCATCAAAGCTGCTCCTAATTGGGAGACTCAAATAACAATTGCTCTTTTTGCTTTAAGGACTGTCACTCACGAAAGTACAGGCTTCAGTCCTGCAGAACTTGTATATGGCAATAACCTTAGAACCCCTAATGTGTTATTATACGAAAAATGGTTAGAGCCCCCAGAGGAAGGGAATACTGTAGTTGAGTATGTGTTTGAACTGATAAATCGATTAAAAAAGAGTAAGGAGCTAGCAAAAGAAAAAATGGAAGAGATGCGAGACAAAAGAAAGAAATGGTATGACCGTAATGCCATAAAAAGAGAATTTCACGAAGGAGATTCCGTGTTAGTTCTAACAATAAATCAGGCCCATAAATTAGCACCACAATGGAAGGGACCAGGTAAAATTGAAAAGAAATTATCCGAGACAAATAATGTCGTCAGTTTCGAAGGAAACCAAGATCAAACATGATCAAACCGTAAACATGATCAAACCGTATTACAGAAGGCCCGAAATTTTAAATTTAGTGACAATAGGCAAAAATAATGAGTCCTTAGACACACCAGAGTTAGAAGGGGATTTTCCTTACATGTTAGTTGATCCTAAAGTCTTTGATTTTAACGAAATAGTAGAAATAAATCATTTGAAAGAAAGACTCAACGATGACCAAATTATCGAGTTAAGAAATTTGTTACTAAAATATATTAATATTTTTTCAAACATCCCCGGCAAGACACACTTAGTTCAACATGATATTGAATTAACCAGTGATAAGCCTATTCAGCAAAATCCTTATAGAATGACAATTAGACAAAACGAATTGTTAAAAGCAGAAATAAAAAAAATTATACAATATAATGTAATTGAACCGGGAGACTCCGAATACGTTTCTCCAATGATCCTCGTAGAGACACCAAATAGGGACCCTAGGCCCTGCATTGATTACAGAAAATTAAATGAAATAACATGCACTCAGTTTTATCCCATTCCGAATATGAACAGCGAGTTGAAGCAGTTGCAGCAGCAACATATATCACTTTAATCGATTTGACAAAGGGCTACTGGCAGATTCCGTTGAGCCCAAGAGCTCAGAAAATTGCGGCTTTTGCCACAAACTTTGGCGTATATAGACCACTACCTATGCCATTTGGTCTTAAAAATGCACCGTATTACTTTAGTAAATTGATGAGTGAAATTTTGAAAGGGTGCGACAGTTATGCGATTCCATATTTAGATGACATTGTGATCTTTTCTCAGACCTGGGATGAACATTTAGGACATTTGCGGAAGGTTTTGGAATGGATAAAATGGGCTAACTTAACTATAAAACCGGCCAAGTGTAGATTTGCTCAAGAAGAGATACAACACCTTGGACACATTGAAAGACGCGGAAAACGTTCACCAGCTGAACTCAAAATAAAGGTTATACAATCTTTTTCGGTCCCAACAACAAAAACTGAAATCAGAGCTTTCTTGGGATTAGCAGGCTATTACAGACAATATATTCCAATATTCTCTGTAATAACTGCGCCTCTAACAGATTTGTTGAAAGGGAAAAACAAGAAAGGTAAAATTACCTGGAATGAGGAATGCACTGTTTCATTTAAAATACTTAAAGAAAAACTCACGAATAAACCTCTCTTGCATGCGCCAAACTTTTCAAAACCATTCATATTGCAAACAGATGCATCGGATTTAGGATACGGGGTTATTTTGTCACAAACGGATGAAAATGGGGAGGAACATCCAATATTGTACCTTAGCAAAAAATTTACTCCAGCTGAAAAGAAGTACTCTACCACTGAAAAAGAGTGTGCGGCCATCTTATACAGCATTAAGAAGCTTAAAGGGTACATAGATGGGCAGACAGAATTTTGTATCCAGACGGATCACAACCCACTTGTGTGGTTACAAAGAAATTCCGGAAATAATCCACGATTAATTCGGTGGGCTTTAGCCTTGCAAGCTTTTAATTTTTCAATTAAACATAAAAGAGGAAAAGGAAACTCAAATGTTGACTGTTTAAGTAGAAATCCCAAATATGCCACTTAGAAAACCATGGTCAATACAAAAGTGTTGTACAATAAAAATGTTTTTGAATTTAAGAGTGTAATTATTGTGTTTAAATTTGTGTAATTATTGTGTTTAACGTTGTGTAACTATTATGTGTTAAATTTGTGCTTTATTCAAAGTTTGGTGAGAAAAAGAAAGGAAATGTTTTTAGTATAACAAATACCATTTAACTGGGTGGATATTTTTATATCATTCTCACTGATTGTACTATTATATGTGTGAACTTATCTGTATATTTACCTAAAATTATTATGGCCTGGTAATGGGTGGAGAACTCAATGTATCTACACTGAAATGAGAACTCAATATAACGTTCTCAGATTAGAAATGAGAACTCAATTACAGTTATTTTCAAACTTGAACTGTGGACTCCTTTACGTATCTACACTGAAATGAGAACTCAATATAACGTTCTCAGATTTGAAGTGAGAACTCAATTACAGCTTTTTTTCAAACTTGAACTGTGAAGTATAACGTACTAAACTGTGAACTATAAAGTGTGAAAGTATAACGTGCACACGAACTAAGAGCGAATTATTATGTACCGTACATAAACTTTTTTTCGTTGTTTTCCCTTGTATATCGGGAAAGCCAACCTTTTGTGGAAGGAGGGGTTGTAACGGACACCGCCAAGAAAGTAAAATGTTACAGGCAACCCCAAAACAGAGGGGGAGTCCCTCTCGAGCAGCAGAGAGAAAAGGATGCTGAGATGATGGGCTTCAAGAGAAATTTTTCTCTTGTGATACCGAAGGCGTTCACTCGGTTATTTAAAGTGTAAATTTGTGTATTTTGTGTCATCTGTGTGTAAATGTCAGCTATGATAATCAAGGAATATAAACCAAATAAAGCAAACTAATTTGTTGTGTCTGGCTGCCTTCCTTCAGCTTCTGAACGGGGCGATACGTTTCAACATTTATATTAAGTTAACAGCATAATTCTACAGTTATGCGGAATAATAAGTTACAACACTGTTTTTCAATATTGTCACAGCTAGCCTTCTAATGAAATAATTTGCTAACTTTTTTTTTTTTTTTTTTTTTTTGGGGGGGGGGGGGCGTAAAATTTACAAATGTTGAAAATATGTTACTCCTTGGTACAATATATGTATATGACCAAAAAGCACAAGCCTGCAATTAACAGGCAATCCCTCACAATTAATAAACAGGCCTTCTGGCCCCAGTCTCTTTGCACCTAAAAATCATAACAAGACCTGGTATTTTGAGACCAGATAATTGGATGAACCAATAAATGCAGATTGCATTAGTCATGTGGAAGGACCTCAAGGAGGGTATAAAATCTCATGCTTGCTTTGGATAGCCTACCTTCCTAGGAGAGACCTAACAAATTGAATAATAAAATTCTGTAAAAACCAATAAAGTAGTCTTTAGTAAAAAGCGACACTGGCAGCCCGAGCCAAGGGTCCTGAGCAGCACCTTCGCATCACCCCGTTCTTGACTGAACTAGCATCCAGCTTTTGACATCACAAGGACTACTTGTCGTTTAAGTCCTTAACTTCCCTGTGGTATGCTACACATATATTATATACAGTAGAAGACCTTTATAACGTGAACCTCAGAACGCAAGGTTTTGCATTATATAGAATTTTGCATTACATAGATCATTCACTTATATCATTAAACTTCCCTAGTAAACATGTTAAAATATAGCTGGAACACATAAAAATAATGCTTAAAAATAACTTTTAAATACAAATACTACTTTAAAAAACAAAAATATGCAATTTATTTATTTACAGAAAAAAAATGAAATTACTAAAAGGATTAAAGTTTGTTTGTTATTGATTTTGATTTGTTTTAGAACTTGAAATCTCTCAATAAATAACTTTTCTTGCAGCCTTTGAACAGTTAATAATTATACTTTGGTTACACAGTCTTGTCTTTCTAGGAATTTAAAATATTGATCTCTTATGCAAATTTCTTCAGATACTGAAAATTTTTCAACTTTCTCTCCAACATTTGATTCCGTTTCAGAATTGTTTTCCCTCTGGTTTTGAAACAGAGGAAATTATTTCAGTACTGGTTGAATGATTTACAACCTGTGACATATCATCAATTACTGAAAATTCAAAATGTTTTCTTCATGCAGGTTTGCAAACTTAGTACTTCCATTTTGTGCACAATGCATTAGCTCAGCAGTTTTGATTTTAACTAATGATGGCTTAAATCCAGTTTTAAAATAGTGTTAAATTGAGAAAAACTCTTCCTCCCCTACTTCTCATAGACTGTTTAAAAGTACTTAACTGCTAAGTTGAGACATAAGCATATCGTCGGGCAAAGAGGGGGGGGGGCAGACAGGGGCATGTGCCCTCCTAACTTTGTTTAGAAAACCATTCACTTTAAAACCTTGTTTCTCTCAAAACTTTAAAAACATAGCTATTTTTACTTTAGAATATGGTATGTGTGTTCCCCTAAATGTGTGTGCGCACACACACACACACACACACAAAAAAAACCACTTTTAGTTATGCTACGCCTATGATTTAGGAAGCCAAATAACAGTGTACGATTTAATATAAAACAAATCAATGTTTTTAATTTGGAAAGAGGAATATTATTAAATAAATAAATGACTGTTTGGGTAGTCAATGGCAGAAGAGGGAGAAAGAGAGAGGTTCCTGTTCTTGTAAAGTAAACAGTTCTTCCTCTTTGACCGGACGGGCCAGCTGTTATGCTGATAATACATAATGCGTGCATTGGAGAAAAATTGTTTGTTTTAAGCTTGGCATTTATCTAATGTCTCAAAATTAATTCACTAGGAAAGCAATTTAAAAAAATGCAGATTGTGGAAATTTCTTGATTGAGATTTTCTCTTTACTTCCACAGTGTTAATGTGGTTTATGGAGAATTGCAGTTTATAGAATTGCAGTATATCGATTTTCTACTGTATGTATATATATATATATATATATATATATATATATATATATATAGTACAACACAGCTAATCTTTTTAAACAGAGTATAATGCTTTAAGAATCAATATGTATAAAACCACAATGATATGATATAATATTACCTGGTTTAAAACTTATCTAAATTTCCTCATCCACAGAGTTATTTTTAAAAAATTTTGATGAAGTTTCAGAAATTTGCTTAACATGACTATTTCTTTTTTGGTTAGGTTGGTCAAAGTAGGCGTTTCAAGTTTCAGTGCCTACAAAAGTACAAGGAGTGATCAAATGAAAAGGCATGAAACGACACGGTGGGTACTAATGTAGACGTTATTCAAAATATACACCGTAGGCCTGAGCACGATGATCTCATTCATGAATGAGCCGAAGTATCCCTTCTTCCCAGAATTCCTGTGGGCATGATGAGACCCAGTCTTTCACAACGTCCTTGAGTTCGTCGTCCGAGTTGAAGCACTTCCCTTTCAGATGTTTTTCCAGGGAACCAAACACATGGAAATTGCAGGGCGATATGTTCGGACTGTAAGGCGGATGATGAAGCCGTTCTCACTTGAACGTGGCCAGTTCCTTGGCGAAAACGGACTCTCCATTTTCTCATTGACTTGTGGGACACACAGTCTTCCCAGTATACGGTTATCATCCTGCAATGAACAGTGGCTGGTTTAACACCTTCCACTATCAGAAATCGGATAACGCCTCACTGCCCCTAAATCGTTGAATTTTGCAATGTGAGCACCATACTGTCCTCACATGCACTGTCGCATCAATTGGACGTAAGAAAGTGCTTTTTATGAGAGTTTCTGCCCTCTCCCGCAGCCCCCCCCCCCCGCATGCCCCTATCCATGTCAAAGACTCCAATCGCATCCCTAGATGTCTCGCTATGTTCTCTCATAGCGGCATAGGCAAATATTTACCTGTTACATTTTTATATCATTTCGTACCTTTTCATTTGATCACCCCTTGTAATAGGCTATAAGATCCTGACATAATAACCTATAAAATACCTGATCAAACAAACTGAAATAGCCAGAGTACTGACTGATTGATTAATTTTAAGAAATACTTTAATAGTGTTGCTTTATATACAGCAGCATATATAGAAATAAGACAATAATAAAAAAGAGTTTGATAACCAGTGTTGTTTATGCATGATTTCTCTTTTTTGTTTTTCCTTTACAATCTGGTTTTAACTTGTTTGCAGTGTGACATGACTACCTTTGCACTTTATGATTATCCATCATTTGTTGAGCTCCAGCTTCCGTAGCTAAAAACAGATATCCATGAGGTTGGAAACAAATATCTGGGGGATCATCATCTGTTAAAAGAAATGGACACTCTATAAAAGTAATTTTAAAAGCCAATAAAAAACTTACATAAAGAATTTATTTTATAAAAATTGTGAAAAAATTTGATGAATCTGTCTAAAAATCCCCTTTTTTTAATGACCTATTTAATTCTTTATAAGAGAAACTTCTGGTTAATACTGTTGCAGAAACTCAGTTCAACTGTCAAGTTCATACATTTGAAAGACTGGAGTACATGGGTGCCCATATCTATGGACAGGGAGATGCCATCCCCCCGCTTGTTTCCAGAAAAAATATATTTCACCATAAAGACTGGTAATATGTAGAATTAATTCAACACTAAAATATAATATCTGTGTAGAGCAGGAACTCTGATTTGCCCCTCCCTCCCCCCCTTACAAGCAAACATATGAGCACTCATATGGGAGTGCATTGAAAATTCCAGTAGCCAATCAAAATTTTAGGACAAAACAAAAATTTTATTATTTTTAGAACAACAACAATCTACAGTACACAAAATATAAAATATTGTACAACTATCTAAAATTATTTTCCGCATCAATTTATGGTGAAATGTGGATAATTGCTATTCAACATTTTTAAAAGTAATTTATTAAAAAATTAAAGACTACAATCATAAGGAAATTATCTTAAGCCTTTTACCTATTATAATAATAAGAATAAAAATTAACTTCTTAAAAGGAATATTATAAGGTATGAATTAAACTATGGAAAAATACTTTAACATTGGGAAAAAGAAATTCTGAAAGCTTATAAATATTTTAATTCTGAGTTAAAATGTATTAAAAATTGGTGAGCTTTTTTTTTAAATATAAAGTAAAAATTAAGCGGCATTGCAGGGGCAAATCAGGCAGGGCATTCCCATCACCATCTCAGAATTCAATGAATTTTTTTTTCTTGTGCTGCCTTAACCAAGGAAAGAACAAATCTGAAATATTTTTTATTTACCTCTTTTAGTTTTGGAGTTAAGGGGGGTCAAAATGCCCCAGAGGCATGAGGTAGAAATAATTTAGGGCCATTTTTGCCACTTTATTGTCTCCACTGTGACTGGCTCAGAGGTGCTTCAGAGAATTTTTTCCTTTTATCCTATAATATATCTTGGATATTAACATCTCAAATTGAAAATTCATTTAAAAATAGTCAAAACCCCCAAATAAGCCCCCCCCCCCCAAATAGCTCCAATTTCATAAAAAATACAGTTTTAAGAATGCTTTAAATCTTGGGTCTGACGTGATACAGAAAAATTTTTGCGCAGAGCAGTTATACATCTTCATATGAAGTGACTCCAATGTTAAAAATTTTTGAAGACCCCCCCCCCAGGGCCCCACGGTACGGGGCCCCAAACATGTTCCTTAGCGCTAATTTTTGCAATTTCGAAGCATTGGTACAGCTGAAGCCGACTTCCCACAGGAGAACAATTGCCATGGAGATGTAGTATCAACATAGTAGTTTCATATTATGAAAAAACATTTTTTGAAGGTACCAAGGTTTGAAGGCTTCCAAGAAAAATTCCAAAATGTACCTCCCTATTTGAGGCATTCTACTGGCACACATGGGGGCATTTCAACGTTACTTTTAGAAGTTTAATCGACTGTAGCAATATTGAAAATTAACTTATTCTGCATATATTACAGATATATCCTCCATATATCACAAATAGTTCTTTTACAGGGGCATTCATAAGAATTACATTATGCTGTATGGGGATCTCTGCAACTACTGAACCGAGTCAACAAATTTTTTTCACTGATAGAAAGCTACACTATTCCTGAACATTATAGGCTACCTTTCAGAATGCAGCATAACTAATTCTTTTACAGGGATACTCAAAAGAATTCTTATACAGTATGCTATATGGACATCTCCGTAACTACTGAAACTATTCTAAAAATATTTTCACTGAAAGCTACACTATTCCTGAGTAACATAGGCTAAAATTCATGCATGCAGCATAATTTACAGGAACACTCAAAATAATTCGTAAATATTGTAGTAACTACGACCGTTTGCCAAATGCGAAAAAAAAAATCTAAATTAATTAACTTTACATATACCTTGTCTTATACTTCATCTATATAAATAAAACAGAGTGTAAACGGTCCGTTTGTCTGTCTGTCTGTCTGTGTCTCGCGTAGCTCCGAAACGGGTGATCGTAGACCTACCAAATTTTGTACGGAAATTCTCCAAGACGGGTCTCGACACACCTCGAAGCGATTTTTTTGAAATTTGAATTAGAAAATGTTTTATTTTATGTTTTGTCCGATTTTTAGCGATTTTTCTCGCGTAATACATAATAACGGCGGTAATTGCACTCGCAAGAAAACGATATTTACATCATCGTATAGAGGAGAAAATTTTCTTTTAAAAACTGTTTGTTCGGACTGTGTAACATAATTTGCAGATTTTTGGGAATTTTTCAAATAAAATTAAATTTGACGCTGACTTTCGTAAAATATTTTTAAAACTGCTGCATCTTGAATTCTATCATTCATAACTCTTTTATATTTCGGCAAAAGACGGAGCACACAATTCGCCTACTTTTAAAAGAAGAACGGAGGAAAAGTATAAATTAGGAGAATTTTTACGAATTTTTAAGTAAAGAAGGATTTTCATTTCAGTAGCAGCTGCTTACATTTCGGTTTGATATCTTGCGGTTTGGTTGTCCTGGATACAGTAACAATAATTAAAATTGCCAGTTGAAAAAAATAAATAAAAACGGGTCCCGCGAGCAGACAATTTCTTGCCTTGGCTCAATTTCCTTTTATAAATACTGGATTTATTTGTGAGAAGAAAATTAAACGGCATAATCTAGAAAAACAATCTTAAAGCCCTTATAAATAGCGCAGTCTTATTTCTTATCTCTTTTCTTTTTGTAAAGGGTTCCAAGCGAGGGTGACGTATTTTTAAAATAAAAAAAATGTCCATTTCATGTAGTGTCTGAGGTATTTAACACTAAAACGTGAACCTAAAAGACAGCATGTCTGCGGAAATAAGACATTTTGAAAGTGAGAAGTTCACTGCAAACGGTCCATTTTCACTTTTTTGATACCGAATGACGCTGACATAGTTTTGTGTGTGTGTGTCATTATATTGCAATGATCTCAGGTTATTACATATATGACGCAAATTTTAAGTCAAGAGTGAAATAATTTTGCTTTTTTCTAGATTCCACATCACTGGAATTATTCGAATTACACATGTGAGGAAATTTTTCGTTTCCAACCATGCGAAGAACGGGCACGCAGCTAGTTTAAAATAAACAAAAAGTAAATAATATTGTCAATAAAAGAAATTATTGAAATTCTGCATCATTTATTTCTGACTTGTATACTATTTTACAGCAAAATTCTCAAGGACAAATTCTATAAAGTCTGTTGTATTGTTTATTGTGAGCTGCTTTGATACTTTTTATATTAACAATCGTAAATGGAGTAACAGAAGCAAATTCATTTGGACAAAAACGTATCCTGTCTAACTGTTTTTGTGTCGCCTCTTCGTGGCCTTTTAATGAATGAGAGTCAGGTATTGTATGCAAATATTTCATTGTAGCAGTCCCATCTACTTCTGATAAAGCGATGACCTTTGCACTGTAAAATAACTTTTCCTATTCCACTGCCTAGTAAGAGTTCAGCTTAATATTAGTAACTTACTACATTTTTCACTAGTCTACAAAGGAAATTTTATTTAAAAACAAAAATAGTGTAAAATGCTGTATAATAAAAATATTTTATTTATAGAACATGTACAATTTTTTTATTATTTGAATTATTTTGAGTGTTCCTGTAAATTATGCTACATGCAAGAATTTCCGCCTATATGTTACTCAGGAATAGTGTAGCTTTCAGTGAAAAGACTTTTAGAATCGGTTCAGTAGTTACAGGGATGTGCATCTAGCGTAATGTATTAGAATTCTTTTGAGTGTCCCTGTAAAAGAACTAGTTATACTTCAGGTTGAAAAGTAGCCTATATTACTCAGGAATAGTGTAGCTTTCTATCAGTGAAAAATTTTTTTTGAATCGATTCAGTAGTAGCAGAGATCCCCATTCAGCGTAATAAAATTCTTAGGAGTACCCCTGTAAAAGAACTATTCGTGATATATAGAGGATATGTTTGTGATATATGCAGAATAAGCTAATTTTCAATACTGCTACAGTCGATTAAACTTCTAAAAGTAATGCCGAAATGCCCCCATGCTTGCCAATGGAATGTCCCAAATAGGGAGGTACTTTTTGGGATTTTCCTTGGAAACAGCTGTGCCTTCGAAAAATGTTTTTTCATAATATGAAACTACTATGTTGATACTACATCTTCATGCCAAGTGTTCTCCTGTGGGAAGTCGACTTCAGCTGTACCAATCCTTCGAAATCTCATAAATTAGCGCAAATTACCATGTTTGGGGCACCATACCATGGGGCCCTTAAAAAATTTTTAGCATTGGATTCACTTAATATGAAGATGTATAACTGCCCTGCCAAAAATTTTTTCTGTATCATGTCAGAGCCAAGATTTAAAGCATTCTTAAAACCATATTTTTTATGAAATTAGAGGTATTTGGGGGGCCCTTATTTGGGGGCTCTGACTATTTTCGAATGAATTTTCAATTTGAGATGACAATATCCAAGGTATATTATAGGATAAAATGAAAAAATTCTCTGAAGCACCTCTGAGCCAGTCACAATCAAGACAATGAAGTGGCAAAAATGGCTATAAATTATTTCTACGTCACTCGTCTGGGATGTTTTGACTTCAAAACTAAAAGAGGTAAATCAAAAGTATTTCAGATTTGTTCTTTCCTTGGGTAAGGCAACACAATAAAAAAATTTCATGAAATTCTGAGATGGTGATGGGAACTTTTTTCTATTGACTTGCCCGATTTGCTCTTGCAATGGCTCTTAAGTATTACCTTGGGGGGAAATTTCATGTTGGTGCATACTTAGATGAAGATGGATCATTATGGACATTTTGGGTATAGCAAATTAAAGTACACATTATTCGTAAATTATTTGTGTATGCAGCTTTGCTGTAAATCAAATTACAGCCTAATAAAATTCTTGCTAAAATTCTTTAGGCAAGCAAAGGGAAATTGGGCTTTTTTTTTTTTTTTTTTTTCTTTTTTGTAGCTGTATATTCCCTAAATACAAGAATTATTAAGCAAAACAATTTTAATAATTAATTAAAACTAAATAAAACTTTATTTGGCTTAAATTTTACTTACATACTAGGGTTGGAAAAATGTATTGCCTGACATACTTGGGGCATGTAAAAATTGCAAAATGGCATGCATTTTTTGCACTACAGATCCAATTGAGAATATAAAATAATTATTTTACATTCATCTCATTAAGACTGGAAACAGGTAAGAGTTGTACACTGTACTAAAAATATTTTCTGTGAATCAAAGGAACAGACAGTTTGTTCCCTTTTGATTTTGGATCTTTAACCTATGGGATGAGGGAGAGTAAGCTCAAAATGGTTTTTTTTTTTTTTTTTTTTTTTTTTTTTTTTTTGCAAATATGCTTTTTTTTTTTTTTTTTTTAACAACATGTCTGATCAGGCATGTTGAAGATTTCAGATTTTCTGAACCCTGTTACACACATACATCAAACTTTGCTAATTATGATAAATAAATAAATAAATAAATGAAAGAAGCTCACAATACCTAAAACACTCAAATGCTGTTTTATATTTCTTAAAAACTCTGCACTATACATGGAAAGTTGAATGTTTTCAGGCAGAGAAAATTGTTGTCTAATGCCACCAACAGACAAAGTTGAAGATGAATGAGTGTACTAAAAAAATATAAAACATACGTTTGAAATTAAAAATAATAAGATATTTAAAAAGTAAACAAATTCTATTATAAATTTAAATATTGTGAATTATTAGTTTGGAAAATTTATTCACCAGTATTTTTTACCTAAAATCTTACATAATATGAGAATGTGCTTACAATAATTAATGAAAGATAAAAAGATGCTAGTCTTTCAGATATTAGACCAGTGCTTCCCAACCACTGGTGATGGTTGGGAAGCACTGGTCTAACATCTGAACATCTAGGTGCGCAATTTTACTGTTCATCCATGTCAATATCTTAAATCTGATGTGGACAACACATGACTTCCTTGCACGTCAATTAAATCAAATGAAATTTCAACATTCTACGACTAATAGTTTTTGAGATTTGAGAGTTGAATACATACACACATACACCAAAAGTTGCTAAGCTTCGCGACTTTTAGCATAATTCTTGTGGGAGGCACATGACCGTGGTCTGACCATTACCTAACTATGCAGTAGGACAATATTGTGCTTGAAATGGATGCATGTCCCTGAAATTGCCATTGACCATAATGTATCGCAAATATTGTGAGTGTTCCTGTAGCAGAACTATAAATGATAAAAACACTTTTTTGTGGAGAAATTCATTTTGTAACCCTTAACAGCATATATCACTTCTGAGACATTTGAAGTAGCCTAATACCTCTAAAATATTCTTTAATGAATTTCGGCCCATAAGTGTAATGCATTTCGAATCTTTTGGACGGCCCTGTAGATAAACTATCCAGTCAAATGGGACCGAAAGGGGAGGTGCACAACTAGATACTAGATATTACAACAATTCTACCATATTCCCCTGCAACAGCCGGGATGCCGTAAAAAATCGAGGAACACAGCATGCCGGAAAAACTCGTATTTACCGGCATGCCGGAATATATGAGGTATTGTTATTGCAAACATGACGATGAGTACTTTTCCCCTTCCACATTTTTCATAAAAGTTCCAGTCAAAATCTGTTAAAATGGATTAGTGTGAACAATCTTTCGAAATTACCCCTCCAGAGAACTTATTTTTGTACATAACTGTGAAAAGGATTGCACCTGTCAAATTCACCAGGCACAGAATCACATTCTGAGAAGGGATATAGGTGGTGGGAGTCTCCTATTGTATTTTCCCGGGAGAGTTGAACCAAGATAAGAGCGTCGTAGGAGAAGAAGAATAAGCGGATTCGGCTGCTTATCACCCTTTGGTTCGCAAACTCAAGCATTTTATTTTTCTAGAAAGGGAATGGGGAGAATGGTTTTTGCAGCACTGGGTTAGAACCATCGACCTCACACAAAGCTATGGAGAACAGCAAAGGAAATGGAGAAATTCCACCCCACTTGACCATAAGTCACGTGACTCGTGTGCTCGCTACAGTTCAGGGTTACAATTGCTCCCTCCGAAGGGATTGGACAGTTAGTTCAAAGATCAACCGCATATTTTCGCTTGCTGAGAAGGGAAAAACAGATCTCTATTTTGCTCACTGCATTTAGAAAACTTTGTTTGTCTTCATTATTATTCTAACTCTGGAAATGGAGGGAAGTAAACAAGTGCGCTCCCGAAGCTATACAATAGCTTTTAAATTAGAAGCTCTAGCAAAGCTGGACGAGCTGAATGGAAATATCTCTGCAACTGCTAAATTCTTTTGTATTCCTCGTTCTTGTGTTCAAGATTGGAACACACAAAGAGAAAAATTGGCAAATGCTATAAACAAGATGTAGAATTACGCAAGAGGCATAATATTCCATTGGACAAGGAACAACAGAAAAAACGAGCAAATTTTCCTGAAATGGAAAATGCTTTAGTAAAATGGATACAAGAAGAAGAAAATCAGGTCGAGCCATCACTACATTTCAAATCAAGGCACAAGCTGAACAAATTTTGAGAAATAAAAATGAAAAGTTTGAAGCTAGCTGGCTCAAGAGATTCCTTCATAGACATAATATTGTCAGCAGATCTGTGACAAATATCAGCCAAAAGGTTCCTGATAATGCAAATGAACTGTGTGAAAAATTTTATGAATTTTTCAACCGTAGCACTAAAGATATAAATACAAGTTGCATCGGCAATATGGACAAGACACTGCTATGGTTTGATCTCCCTCAACAAAAGACTTGTGGTTTGTATGATTTTAAAGGCGTGAAATTCTTTCTCTGCAAAACTACAGGAAAAGAAAGGCTTCGATACACAGTCGTACTGAGTGCGATGGCCGATGGAACAAAATTGAAACTGATGATAATTTTTAAAGGTTTAAAAAATGTTCCAAAGGCAGATTTTCCAAAAGATGTTGTTGTCACTGTATCGATGAAAGGATCAATGAATAGCACCTTAATGAACAACTGTACAAACAGAAAGTTTGGGGTATTCACCCTAATCTTTTTTTAAGCTGAAATCTATTTTAATCATGGATAGTGCAAAACTCCATTTAAAAACAACCATCAAATCTAGTTTCAGACAACATTATAAACCTGAACTTGTCATAATTCCTGGAGGTGTGACACCCCTTCTACAGCCAGCGGATGTTTATTGGAACAAGACTTTTTAAAGTGAAATGAGGAACTTACGGAGTGAATGGCAAAAAATAGAGAGCAGGAATTCTCAAAGTCTAGCAAACGTCGATCTGCTTCTTACATTATGATTGCCCAGTGGGTGAAAATTGCCTGGGAAAAGGTTTCAGGAGATTTAATCAAACAATCTTTCACAGAATGTGGTTTATATATAGAAAGGAGTGTAGAGAGTTTGCATAGTTGCCTTCAAGAAATGATTTTAAAAAATCCGAATATTAGCTTCGATGATGTCAAAGAGAAATCTGGATTAACTGATCCAGAGAATGATGAATCATCTAGTGATAATGATGCCTGAATAGGCCTTCTATTAATCTTGTTCTTTCTCATTAAATAAAGTTGTAAATTTACATTTATTTCCTTCATTTAAGCATCACATAAGGTCAAATTAAGGTCAGGTAAACATCAAAAGGTAAGCACCTATTTATTTATTACTTAAATAATTATTGCAATTTGTATTATTATTTAAAAGTCAATTTTGTTTTATGATATCATTCCCTTTCATAATATCTTTAGCAGCGATATTAAGTGTTAAAATTCAGTGTCGGAAATACGTTTATGTGTAGTAGTATGAAAAAATGAGTACAAATCCTGTCATGCACTGTCCAATCATTGTCATTTGTTGATTATTCTTTATTTTCTTCTCTTTTCGATGATCCTGTTTTTACAGCATGCCGGGATAGACCAGACAGTGATAATCAAAAACCTGGTCTTCCTCGTATTTCCTGGCATGCCGCCTAATGCGGGGGAATACGGTAAATATAAAGTTATGGCATTCTATGCCTAATAGTTTTTGAGATATGCGAGTTTAATGAATTTCACCCATAAGCATAATGTATTTCGAATCTTTTGGACGGCCCTGTAGATAAACTATCCAGTCGAATGGGACCGAAAAGGGAGGTGCACAACTAAAGCTTAAAATTCCCATTTTTGGTTAGTAGCCACTGGCCGGTAGACTCATACACTTTAATGGCCAGTTGTTTTAGGCACGCAGTCAAGGATGGTGGTCGATTCCAATGTCCCCCCCACATAGAGGTACACTTGTAGTTGGTTACTTATTTACAAAGATATATTATGCAATCAATTATTTATTTGCAGAGATTCATTATTACAATACAATTTTAATCATTAAAATTGGGTCTTCTTCCAGTTGAATCTCTCCACCACAATTCAATTGCTGCAGTTGGATCAAAAGGGTCTAATAATTTTATATTAGAGCATTTTATGCGTAGTCTGTTATTCTAACATAGTTTTTTTCATCGACATGTTCTGGTTGTGTAGAATGTTTACAGCACTATTCCAAATCCTCCCAACTTCTGCATTGCTGGGAGAGAGAGTGAGGATTATTTTTATCACTTGGGTAATTACTTGCATATTGTTAAAACTATCAGCCTGTTTGTCAAGCAATGCAGTAAGTCAGATTTGCTTAAATTTTTCGAACATTATGGTCCGCAGTGCCACTCAGAAAGTGCTCTTTCTTTCTGAAGCTTAAAAACTATACAGAATTCTGCAAGTTCTTTTTTTCCATACTCATTTAACTCAGAAAAATATGGAAAGAAAGCTGTATCTAAAATGTCAGCAGTGCGAACACATAGTCGACTTTCCAGATCCATCTTCACCAAAGAAACATCTCACTATATTTGCACTAGCACTTTTACTTGCATATTTCATGACAAGGAGACACAGGGTCTGTTACATTGCTTGTGTACTTACGTGCACAAGACTTGAGCATTTGGTTGTGGGGAGGGGGGGCGGTAAAATTATAAAGGAAGGGAAACGATTTTAAATATAAAATGCCCAGAAGTCTTAAGGAACAAAGTCTTTTTATTGAGAAAATTATTTTACTTTTATTTGGATGTTCTGTTTTGCAAAGTTCATTCATACTTGTCAACAGTCAAAGAAAAAAATCCAGGAGATTTTTAGGAAATACATGTGCTTTTTTAAAATTTAATTCTGAAATTACTTAGTGTAAGGTAAAACTATTATGAAAACTCCATAATATATACCTGCTAACAGTCCTAGGCAGAAAACAGGAAATTTTGTTAAAAAAAATTCAGAAATTTTTTGAAAATAAGAAGTGAAAAAAATATCCCCCCCCCCCCTCCGGGAGGACGATCATCATTTCCCGACATTCTTTGTATAACATTATATTTTTACTTACTCCTATTTTATTTTGATTACTTAAAAAAAAAAAAAAGAAAGAAAACTTAATTGTATGGCATGCAGTTAGTAATAATTTATTTCCCCCAAATCATGCAAGTATTTTGAGTTTCTGCTCCATGCATGCTTGTTTAAATAATGATTAACTTTTCTTCTTGAATATCTCTCTTGTAACATAAATAAATTGTTAATGAAGATTGCAAACGGAGCATATTTTGTTCTCCTCCTTCCACCGCCCTTCCTCCTCTATTAACAGCCGGTGATAAACGCATTCCTCTCAGCTGAGCTAGGTTTGTTGTTTTTTCTCCCCTCCCTTTTGCTAGCACTTGTTTAGGCTCTTTTTTTTTTTTTTCTTTTTTTTTTAAACATTACGACGATTATCGCCTTGCAGTTAGAAATTTGCATTCCATTCTAAGTTTTGGCTAGCTGTGCGGTCTCTGTACCAGTTAATCCATCTTTTTTTCTAGTTTTATTGTGTATATTGCTACTTTTGTTTGCTTTTAATGATACAAGAGATTTTCTCTTCTGGCCAGAAGACCGGAAGTCTTCCGTCAAAATCGGAAAGTACGAAAATCGGAAGCGTATGAAATTAAGTATGAAAATTTGCCGGATTCTAAGGAGAAAAGGAGTAAGTGGTAGAAGGTTCGGTTTGCTCGATTGGGGGGGGGGGGGGGGAAGGGACACAGTTAACACACAGTAGAAGAGGATGAAATCAGTGCAATCTGTTGACGAATTTTGCAGGTACGTATGTGCGATCTGTTGATAGATTTTGCCGGCGCGATGTGCAATTTGTTGACGGATTTTTCAAGCTCCACCATTATATTGGCCTGGCCGGTAGTCAGAATTTCGTAAATCGCCAGTGTTTAATGTTTAATCGCCACCTGGCGACCGGGAATTTTAAGCTTTATGCACAACTAGATGTTACAACAAACCTAAATATAAAGTTACAGCATTCTATGCCTAATAGTTTTTGAGGTATGCCAGTTTCATGAATTTTGCCCCATAGAACGTAATGTATTTTGTATCTTTTGAGCAGCCCTGTAGATAAACTGTCTGGTTGAACGGGGCCGAAAGGGGAAGTATACAACTAGATGTTACAACAATCCTAAATATAAAGTTTCAACATTCTACATCTAATAGTTTATGAGATGTGGCAGTTTGATGACTTTCGGCCCATAGAGAGTAATGTATTTCGAATCTTTTGGGCGATCCTCTCTCTCTCTCTGTAGATAAACTATCCAGTTGATTGGGACCACAACGGGAGGTGCACAACTAGATGTTAGCACAATCCTTAATATAAAATTTCAACATTCTACGATCAATAGTTTTTGAGATATGCGAGTTAGATGTATACATATATACGTACGTACAGACGGCATGGGAAAAACTGGTCAAAATAGACTCGCCATTGGTCAAAATGAGTTGCAGACACATTTATATGAACGTGCATGCTAGTCTACGATGAGATGCATCGAAAAAATTCTTAAAAGTAAATTTAGAGTTAGTCAAAATTGGTTTTTCCATTGAAATTTGGCCCCCGAAATTTTTCGGGATGACATTACTTCCTTATACTGCGTACAAGGAAGTAAAAATAATCACAGACATGCTGCAGCTGTTCAGAAAAAAAGGCTGAAATTTTTGCACGAAATTATCGTTGCTAGAGAAACTAAAATCTATAACCATATCAAAATCACATGGCTTTAAAGAGATTTTTATAAATAAATGTAACACTTTATTATTTTAAAATTTGAAGATTGAGGCATATCAAAATATCAGACTGGCTATGTAAACTAGTTACATGAATTTCAAATTTTAATAACTAAACTTTAAGAGTATATTTATCGAAGAAAATTACACTATAAGAAAACACACTTGAATTCTCAAACAAAATATATTTAATTTCAAAGTTACAATTTCAAGATTGTTAAAGTTAACATAAAATCACATTTGAATTCAGTTAAAACAACTGATATTAATTTTGAATTATAACTAAAATTTAAGACTATATTTCTAGTAGAAAATTAGGACACTTTTAAGATAAGAAGCTTTTTTTAGCTGCAACAGTGCAGCAGAAGTTCTGTTGTACTTTTTAAGTGAAACAAAAATTGCAAAAAAAAAAAAAAAAAAATTGTAAAGTTTTTTAATTGTTCTAATGAGGCCATATAAAAAAAAAAAAAGTCCGATGATATAATGCCCAGTTCGAATATGTTTTCAGGCAGAGAAGACACCCCCCCTCCCCTGCTCCCATATACATATCTGAAAATTTTAATGTATACTTGCATTGATCTCAGGAATGAAACAATTTAATACTGAAAAGATGGAATTCTGCTATTAGGCAGAAAAGTAACATGCCTGTAATCAGTAGCAAATGTTGTAATAAATTATATTTATATAACACTTGATTTAGTAATAAATAAAATAAATGTTAATATCTGTCTAGCGTTTTGCATTGTTTCTGGCCAAGATCTTTTGAGGTTGAGCTATCTGCCTCATCTTCAGGGCCAACTGATGCTTATTAGGCTTGAGATTTTGCTCTCCTGAACTGTGCATACCTCTTTCTCTTCTCAGCATCTGGATTTATCTGATGTCCAGTATTGTGTGTTCCATACTGTTACATGCAGATGTTTCAGTTAAGATTTCTATTGTTCCTCTGAAAAATTTGTGTTTCGAATAATTGTAGTTGGCCAGTTCTTTAGTATTTTAAAGTCAATAACTATTTCTTCTTTTTGTGCTATTATTGCTATTGCAGTACCTTTTCTATTAAATTTTATGTCTTGTTCACTTTATTTTATTCTTTGGGCTATTTTCCTCTTGGTGAATGCTATAGAGCAAACCTTTTATTTATTTATTTCTATAATTAATGCGATGCGGGGGTTTAGATGATTTCGTAATAAATACCTGAGGTTTCTCTTTGGTCTATTGTCTCTATCTGCTTTTATTCTTTGATAGATGTTTCTGTTTGGTCTGATAGGTACATAAATGTTATATTTTTTAGCTTCCCTTTTTATTATATTACTTACTCCTTTATAGTATGAGATTGGGGGAGTATATTGCTAATTTGCTTCTTAGCCTTATTCAATTTTTTCTAGTGTTTTCATTCTATTTTTATATTATTTACTGAATAGTTTTTCATTACATCGATTATACATTTAGTTCTTTTTTTTGTTGTTGTTGTTGTTTTTATGTGGGGTTTCATTTGAGCATATTTCAATTGTCCAGTTTATACATGCTCTTAATGCAGATAATTTACAATTAAATGGGAGGTTTACATTGTGCTTTGTTTATTTCATGGTGCTATTAGGTTATATACTGCAGGTATTTAATATCTAAAATAACATATAATAAAAATTTAATAAAATAAAAATGGAATATCTTTATTTTTAGTGATATTAACTAAGGTATCTAGGTTAATCTAGGTTATTAATAGCATTGTTCTTTTCCACACATGTTTATTGTAAATTTAATGATTATAATAATAACAATAATACTGGATAAGTAGATAATAATAATGCTGAGCACTAGATGGAGCCAGATGCTGAGAAGAGAGACATGAGCAATCAACCAAGAAAGAGGAGGCGGAAAACTAAGACCAAATAAAAGTCAGTTAGCCTTGAAGTTGAAGCGGATAGTTCGACCTCAAAAGATCTTGACCAGAAACAGTACAAATTGGTAAAGACGAATATTAACAATAATCAGTGATGTATTTAAAGGAGTTTATGAGGGGCCCGAAAATGTAAAACAATTTTTAAAAACCTGCTATTTTAAAACATTTATATTAACTCCAATAACAATGACATTTAAAATGAACCAATTACAGAATATCATAAGCCATATTATTATTTGTAGGATGCTTTATCCAATTTTGGAATGACTTCGGTAAAAATAATTCAGTTTCTAATTTCTCCGATGATTTAAAACAGTCGGAAGGTCCTATGGTTTTCAAGCAATTTTCTTTTGGATAATGCTCCCTCCCCCCAACCAAAGAAAAAAAAAGTCTAATACTAGATTGCCCCCACCCAAAATGAAAACCTATATATGCCTAGTGTTTGACTCTAGATTAATTTGGCAGGGTCCCAGCGCCCGGCGGCCTTTTCGTTATCTTTCTAGCACCCGGTGGCCCTTTTGTCGTCTTTTTAGCGCCGGGCGGCCCTATTTCTCTTCTTTCTGTGCCCTCTTCTTCTCTTCTTTCTGCTTTTACATTTTTATTATTATTAGTCAACAAACAGCACTTTTTATTTCCTACATACCATTTGTGACCCATCATGAAAATACATTAATTAAAACGGTTACGATTGAGTACAATAATCCCATCATAAAAATAGGTTCGATTGAAAACGGCCCTTTCATAAAAACCGTCTATGAAATCGGATCTTTCCCACAAATGTAATTTATTAAAATGCTTTTTTCAAATATTCTACTCTTTCAGATCGAAATACTGCTACTGCCTTTTTCTTTGTTTCATTTGCACAAGCCGAGTAACCCGAAAAGGGGCCCCTCTTGTATGTTTTGTTTTTGCTGATTCAAGCAAGAAGAAGCCCGATCGGCATTTCACTTACGAGTTGGGGGAAGAAAATACGGTTGGGAAATTCAAAATTTTCTCAAGTTATCTAAAAATTTCTGATTCCATCTGTCAATCCTCAAATATCGGTGGCTACGTTTGATAAATATGTAGTTGCAAATTATCAAACAATCATTATACCAGAGTTCGTCGCCAGCTGTATATAATTATTGCTCTTCTCAATGTCTTTAATAGTTTTGCATACTAGCAAGTTCCCCCCCAACCCTAAATGATTTGCTCTTTTTAATCGGCTTCCTTTGTACATATTATTCTTAATGTATAACATTTATTTACTAATCATATATAATTACAGATGAAAGTATGCCTTAGCAAAACAACGTTTTGCAATTCGAAAATTCTGTGGGATTTGCTTGTTTGTTATGGCAAGCCTAGACAAGGGATATCTCCTAAGGGGGGTGCCTTGGTTGGGTGACTTTTTAAGGAGTTCTAATGTGTATTGACGCCTACATCTGGATGAAACCGACCAAAACTCCAGACCGACAGTCACACAGGCGAGGCCCGCCGAACGTGGGAACTTCAAAACTTCAGCCGTGTACCATGTTCAGTGGATTTATCCACACAAATCGATCTGAAAATCAAGCGATTTACGACGTTTTGCGAATACAGCAATTGAAACACATTATGCTTTTGCCAAAATCAGAGCATAATAATGATCGTTTGCTTTAGCAGTGTAGCGCTCGGGTTATTGGTGCCCGGTGCGGTCCTTCAGTTTGCCGCCCCATTCTTTCTAAGTTTCAGCATTCTGTCCCCATTTCGGTCCTTTAGTTTTCCACTTTATTCTTTCTAAGTGTCCTCCCAGCCACCATGTTTGTTTGTTTTTTTGCTGCCAGGGCAGACCTCCCCCCTCTTATTACGCCACAGTTTAAATTATATAAAAGTGGAGTAAATGCAGAATTTAGTAAATCAGACTATTGACAAGATTTGGTATTCTAAATATTCATATTATACAACCTTCTGATTTTTAAAAAAAATCTCAACATTTTAATGAATGAAGAAAGGGAAAAAATAATAATAAAAGCAAAAGAAAGCTAGTTCTGGGAAAGGATGTCTTCAGAAAACAAATTGTGTCATAAGTTAACAGCTAGGTTATTCATAAAACAAACTGTCATCAATTTAAGCTTATTTTCAGTTGGAAAAAAAAAAAAAAAAAAAAAAAATTCTGGAAGGTAAATTAGAAGTGAAAGAGGAATAACAAATATACTTCAGTAATTTGATTTGATATGGTGTTGTACATTCGAACCATTGGTCGTATTACAAAATTTGCATGACTATGTCATTTTTTCCAGCAATCTTCTGTGTTTTGAATTCAATTTCCCCTATTTCTGTAGTTATCAATTGATGGATGAGTTAAATTGTTTGATGCAATTTTAAATAATGTCTAATAGTAATAAGGGTAACTTTGAAAATCTTTACTTGGTACTCATTCAATAATTATTGCAAACAAAAGAATTTAAATAAAATTCTGATTTATATAATTAAATTTTATACACCCTGCATTGCAGAAATTTTATTATTTTTATTACATGCTAAACTCATCTACCCTTATCCACTTACACTGACAGTCCTTTTCTGTTTAAAAGTTTGTACCAATATAAGTGAAATATCGTATATGAATGAGATCCAGTAATTGTGGTCCAGTAGTGATAGTGTGATAAAATGGAGGAACAAAAATTAACAGTCCCTCTGCCTTCCCCTACTGCCTAACAAATCATGTCTGGCTAAAAATTTCTGAAACCTTCTTCAATAAATGTACTATTCTTATAAATAATAAACATGTACGTCACGTAATTTTGAGAAAAAAAATTAAGCAGAAAATTCAACATTACTTATATTAAAATTTCTTTCTTTAAAATCAAAACTTCTAGTTTTCCGATTTTTGGGTACAGCTTTAGTATTGGTCCTTTGGCGCGCTTTATTTTTGGCGCAATAAAGGATGCCAATATGGTAACCCCGTCGTCTGATGATCCGGAGCGGAGAGCTTGGTAACCCTAACCTTGGGCGAGCACTGGATTCATCCATGACGTCACGGATTTGCTAACGTTTTCCTCCAGCGAATCGTGAGCATTTGTTCCTTTATTAAACTTTTGGAGCTCCCTTTTGCCCATATTTCGCACGGGAGGTTCGAGTCTTCGAGTGGTTAATCCGCCATTATGCTTTATGGTTTTATTTTAATGGCTTTATTTTACATTAAATTTTATTATTATTTAATTATTTCTGAAATTTAAAATGGATGTTCAGGTTCATACTGACTGTTTATACACAGTTTTGTATGAATAAACATTGATGATTATACGTTTCATATTTTCGTTCTCGATTGTTTATTTGTTAAGGGTAGAAGCAACAAATAATTATGTTATTAATATTTTATACAGTGAAATAATTTTAGATATTTTGATTTTATTATTTCCATATTGCAATAATTTAGCGATTTTAATCAAGGTATGTGATAAGCATTGTTTGTTTTTATTTGTTATGATTACCTTTGTTTATTTGTTAAGGGTAGGAGCAACAAATAATTTCGTTATTAATATAATATTTAATATTTTGATTTTATTTCAATATTGAAACAATTTAGCGATTTTAATTAAGGTATGAGATAAGCATTGTTTGTTATGATTTAAACTAGTTCTTTACTTTTGCTTACGTAATCTTTTGTCAGAATGCTAAAATATATTTTACTTTTTTGTCTTTTTTATTTGTTATTTTTGTGTATTGCAGTATTGTCTTATTGCAGTGTTTAATTTAATCTACTAAAAAGAGAAATAGGGGGGGGGTTGAGGGGGGCACAGCCCCCCCCCTCACATTAAAAGAAAGTAATTAAATTTTATAAAACCGAATCTATATGTACATGTAAGCTTGTTATCTGATTAATTTTTTTTTCATAAAAATATTTAAAAGCCATTAAAATAAATCATAGCAAAGTTAACGGCGACGATCTCAGAACCAGCACCATCCGATCTGCCATATTGTTTACAATTGGCATGGGCAAGGCAAACTTGGGTTGGCGACAAGATTTTGTCGCCAAAAAGGATCTATACTAAAGCTGTTCCAACAAATCATGTCTGGCTAAAAATTTCTGAAACCTTCTTCAATAAATGTACTATTCTTATAAATAATAAACATGTACGTCACATAATTTTGAGAAAAAAAATTAAGCAGAAAATTCAACATTACTTATATTAAAATTTCTTTTTTTTTAAATCAAAACTTCCAGTTGTGTAGATTTAATTCCCCTATTTATGTCATGTTTAGACCAAAATATTATCAACAAATTATTTTTCCTATTTCGCTTACATTTACTTCTACTGGATATTTTCTCCAAAAGAAGGGGGGGGAGGAAACTAAGACAAATTGGAAAAAAATCTTACTATGCATTGTAAGTCAGAACAAATATTACAACTCTACATGTTAAAGTTTCGGGGATCAGATCGTTTCAAACCAGTTTCTATATGTTATCTACCTGTACACTCTCGTGGAACCTCCAAAGTGCCCCTTTTGAAATTTTCCCCCCGGCGGCCCTTTTTTTCTAGAGTCAACACTAATGCCACTGATAGTAATGGTGCACTGAGTAAGGAATTAAAATAAAATAAATATTTATTGCTTTTGGATGCTGGACTGCAAAATGTTTCTCGTAATTTTTGCCAGTTTAAAGCAGTAAAAAGGTTGGGAAATACTGTTGCATTCATTTTAGCTCAATCAACAGGCATAAAAATTTTCTCTAAGAAAGTTCATGATTTTTTCTTTGGGTAGTGATGATAAAAGGGTGTTGTTAATAAACTTTACAACTGTTGTACTGATATTGAGAAATATATTAGCTATGTAATTAAAGTTCAAATTTTGAAAAAGCCCAGTTGTTTGTTTTTTTTTTTAAGGTGGGCTTTTTCAAAAAAAAAAAAAAAAAAAAAAAAAAAAAACTTACCAAGGTTTTTTCACATTGGGCAAAATAATAACAACCCTGTGCACAAAGCAAAATTTGCAACATAATGCTTGCAAAATTTATAAAATATCGAAAAATGGTTACAAAAATCATGGTCTTGCAATGCTCAAAAGAAAATGGAATTCTCCAAGAGGAAAAAAAAGGGTCACACCATGCACATGCAGAATTTTTTCAACTGACGCTTCTGATTTTCAACTTTTTAACTGACAATCTACATTCCAAGTTTTCAAATTTTTTAACTGAAAGTCCAAGACTGTTTCCACTTTATGCACATTTATAATAGCATTTTATACAATTAAGAAAATTTCTCCAAATACGTAAAAAAAAAAAAAAAAAAAAAAAATAGAAGTAGACAGAGCTGCAATTTAAATTTTGATGAAATTTAAAAATGTTTAAATGTAAAATTTTCAAAAACATCACCTTTTAGTATTTTTGAAAAGGTATATGTTAATCTTTTGCATATTATCAACAGATATACAAGTTTTAGGATGAAGAAATAATGTCTTAAGATATTAATTTTTGAATGAGTGCAGCTTCCAAAATAAATATCAATTTCTTGTTTTAAAAAATTAATTTCTAAAAAATATAGTATTTCTCTCTTGAAGCTTTTTATACCTTTTGAAGATATGTAAAGGATTAACAAATACTTTTAAAGAAATCAAAGATGTTTTTGAAAATTTTAAAATTTCATAAACTTTAATTTTATTCAAATACATTGTAGTGTATTTTGTATTAAATCCATAAAAAGAACTTATAGTTGGTATAATAGTAAGTATTTTAGCACCATTCATCAAAAAATTACAGATGATTTTGTGAATGGCTATTGGTTTGTGTCAGTTTTGGGCACTTTTCTCATTTTTTAAAATTCCTTAAAAAAAGAACTACTGAATCAAAACACCTTAAAAGTTAGACTTCATATACTCCATGGGTACAAAACAATTATCAAATACATTATTTTAAAAATATATTATTTAATCTTTTAAAAACATAATTTTAATTACGTACGAGCGTTCAAAGAATTTTTACAACACACATAATTATTATTTAAAATGAATTACTTTTGGATCGCGTTCGATAACCATAACTTTAAAACTATCAGGTGCTCTTTGCTTCATAGAATATGCAATAGACGATCCCACAATACCGCCTCCGATGATAACAATGTCCGAAAATTTAGATATTTTTTTAGTTGATTCATCTTGTCCTTTCTTCTTTAACTTAGAAAATTCTTTCTTAACTGCATCATAAGAAATAAACGGTTTAGAAGTATTCTGTTCTTTCAGCTGATTCTCCTTAAACTTTTTAATTTTTTCAATGTCTTCTGTTGATACGCTATTATATTGATAAGTTATACGGAAATTAAAAAACCTGTAAAACAGGACTGAACTACGTTTGGAGAACATACTACAGAAAAAGGAATATTTGCTCATGATTGAGAAGTGCAATGACGGTATTTTGGCAACTTTTACAGGATTAAAAATCGTAGACACTACGTAACCATTATTTTATTAAATTTAGAATGGTGGAGAACAGCGATAAGATAAATCGCTTTACATCCATAAATTAAGATAAAGAGATAACTTCTTAACCTATACAAGTCAAGTCTATTTTTAAAACAACTTTATTTGTTTACTTCACAGCACCAACATGTGCTTCTGTATCGAAGGATTTGAATCATTTGAGTGCAATTATTTGAACAATTCGCGGCCAGGATTACTAGGCAAGACATCGGAGCCGGGGCCGTCGTTATTAGCAACCGGGCCTGCTTCTTCGTTGCCACCGGAAGAAATGAGTGAAACATTGAGGCCTAATATTTACATTTGCACTGTTCGATTGTATGCGATTTGGGATTATAAACGTTAATTTATTTTATAATTAAAAAACAATTTTGTTATAATTTTGTCATAATGATTTAATGACAAGGTGTTTTAGATGTAGGTAATAATTTTTTGAAGATTGCGCTTTTTTTATGCAAATAAATCAACGAATTCAATCATAGAATTCGAACTTTAAGTTCTGAATGTAAAGGTAAGTGTACACTTGTATTTAGAAATTCTACAAATTTATAGGATATAAAGCATGTTTTGTGAATTAATATTCATGTGTCATTTATAAATCATTTTAATCTGAAATCGTTTAACTTGGGTAGTTTATTATTCTAGTAAATAAGCGTGCGTTGTAATACTAGTTAGACATTCTTATCTGTTTAAATCTTTCAGTTGAAAATGTCATTTATCATTTATTATAAATGCAACTAAATGTGTGATATTGGTTTCAGTGCAGAAGTACTGTAAAATATGTTATTAATTTTTGCACATGTTTATGTAGAAACCATAGGCGTAGAGTTATATGGGCCCGTGGGGCTCGAGCCCCCCCAATAAATTGTGAATAGGGGCTGAGCCCACCCAATAATTTATCACTAAATACAGAAAACGAATTTATACTAACATAAAAAAAAGTATTCACGCCATTTACAAATGTTTAAAAAAACCTTTACTTGTACTTTTAAAAATTTCCTTCTTTTGATTTCAATCATGATTTAGTATTCATTGTGACGCCCTGTAACACAAAATGTTACTATAAGCTGCTCTCGCCAGGCTCTGGTTACTTAAAATCATATTATGCAATGTAAAGTATGAAATGAAGAAAAGTTCAGATGTGTCTAAAATGCACTATCTCATCGAAAATGTTTTTTTTTTCCCTTTGGATTTTTTACTTTGCTTTTATATTTAACTTATAACATGGTAGGAAGATACTAACATGGATACTTACCTTATATTGGTGTAGAATTCTATGGACCCATAGAGATCGAGCGCCTCCAACAATTTACACTTATATATAGTAAGTCATAGCTGCCAACTACTACGAAATATAACCACTTTTTGTAAACAGTATATTTAATTATTTTTTTCAAAAGAGTAACCAGCTCGCGCGCGCATCACAAAAATTTTTCTATATTTTAAGCCGAAAAATCATGTAGAAAAAGTGGTTAATTATATTCCGTAGTAGTTGCCCTAGTAGCAATAACTCATCGGTCGATGAGAGGCGGGTGAGTTAAATCCGAGGAGAAGGAGCAATGGCCGATCACGGCTTTTCATCCAAAAAAGGGGAAATTTCATCGGCAACTGGTACAAAATGTCCGCTCGGGGGACCATAAAGCCGATCATCGTTTCCCGACGACACCGATGAAATAACGAAAAGAAACCGATAAACTGTTTAAAATATATTTGTTAATAAAAAATAAACGACTGGCAGCAAAATTTTCAAAAAATGTCCGTTCTGTTTATTATATTTTCGTTTTTTGTATGCTAAATTTCCGTTTTTCTAAAAAAAAAAAAAATTCTTCCTCCCCGGGCCCGAACACTGAGTGTACTGATTACGAGATAAGCGCGCTATCCCTAGACCATCGAATCTTGTCATGTACAAGGCAAATTGTGAAGTACCCCTTATTTTAGTCTCAGATTGGGACTTAGGGTGAAATTTTGACAAAGTGTTGTTCAGCTATTATTAATAATAGTCAAATTATTCGATTGGTAAGAAATTAATTTCACTTTTTACCAATGTATGTAAGTAGCAACAACATCCATAATTAATAATTAAAAAACAATATTGCCAATTGTATAGGAATTTTAGTGTGATTTTAACTTTCATATTTCTTGGATAACTTTTAAAAATTAACTAATTTCTCTTCTTGCTGTTTACATTAAAGAGGTTTCAAAAGAGTTGCTCATTGTAATGAAGTTTCCGTTTTTCTTATAATGCAGCTGACGCTCAAATAGATTTTCTTTTCTTTTTTTTAAACACTTTTTTTTAAATTATTTAAATATTACAAACGATTTTTATATAATAAATACTTACATTTTTTTGTAAATATTTCTTTTCAAATTTAAATTTTGTGGGAGGGGCCAAGGGGGGGGGACACCCCTCCCCGCCCCCTCCCAACCCCAATACAAGAAATTTGAAGTAAATTATGCGATTAATTCAAGAATTGTTCAAAATTTCCTTTAGATTAAGCAAAGGCACATCTAAATTACGCAAATATTTATAAGAATTTGGGTAAAGTGTAAACTACTGGGGACACTTGCAAGGCCCGATGACTATAGAGCTGCAGTTTCGGATAAGATATTGTTTTTCGGTTTCCCATCGGCAAAACTGCTCGTCTAGATCACTTCTATCCATGAATAAAAATTCATCTATTGCAGATTAACAAAAGTGCACTTGCCGATGACTGAATTCGACGAGTCGATGAGTTAACGATGAGTCGATGAACGACCGAGCAGAAAACAAGCAGTCATTGCTACTAGGGTGGCAACTATGAGTAAGTTATATGTACGTGAATCAGTGGCGTAGCCAGAAATTTTTCATGGGGGGGGAGGGTTACGACTTTTAACTCATATGTATATACGCCATTGACGTGAATACATGCGGTTGTGGGACCCGGCCCCCCCAATAATTTTGAAAACTTTACGCTTATGGTAGAAACTTAAATTGAAGTTAATATTTTGTATAAGCGTTCATCATACTCAAATTGAAAGTTCCATTTAGATAATGGCTATAATAAAAAGTAATTAATTCAGAGATCGTTTGTTTTTAGTTTACTACAGTGTTTAGCGCAACTTGTGAAAAGGGATCTTGAAATTTTTCAAGTCCTAGAGCTGTTAGTTTATCTTAATTTGTATTCAAAGTCCGTGGAGCAGGGTTTTTTTTTTTTTTTTTTTTTTTTTTTTTTTTTTTTTAAGCTATAACCCTAATATACAGCAATGCAAGAACGAAAACATTTGTTTTCAATCGCCAGTTAATAATAACTTAAAAAAAAGGTGTTGGAATATTAGTGGTATTTCCTAGTATGGTTTTCTAAAATTTATATTTTTTCATTGGAGAAGAAAAAGTATATGGAACTAACACTGAAAATTATAAATCATTTTCATTTCGAATGGTAAAATTTTCGATAAATAAACTCATTTGAACTAACCAAAATAAAAACAGTTAACAAACGTGCTTTATCATACACTGTTACGTTATTCTTAATCCTTTTGATATATTATCTCCCCTTTAAGTTCGTACTACTATTTATGGAACACCCTTTATTTTGTAATTCATTCTAAATGTTTCTCGTTAAATTAATTTACATTATTTTTCATGTAAATACCAAGGACTTTCAGTGCACAGGTTGTACTTATAATTATAGCAAAAATTCTTCTGATACCTACGCCTTACTAAAGATTAAAAATTAAATAGTATATCAGTACTTAAATTTTGTATACGTGAATTGTAAATATCAAATATTTTAAATTCTATTTCAGCTCCTCGACATATATTTTGTTAATATATTAACCGAACAATATTTAATAAATGAAAATTTAATAACTACTAGTTAAATTTATTTTAAAAGTAATAATGGTTGTAACTGCTTTGAAAATGTGAAACTTAAACATTCAGTATAAAGAAATGCATAAAAATGTCTGTATCATTTGTGTATTCGTTTACTTTAATGTATACTAAAAGTCAGCTTAATTTTTTCATGTATATTAAAATTCAAGCTAAAATAATGAATCATGAGAGTGAGCACTACTTTGTTTTTCCTTCAAATTAAATGCATCTATTTACTTTAATGTCCGCGTGTATCATAGTAAAGAAACTGTTAATGAGTTCGTACTTGAATTAGTAACACAATCACTACTTAAAACTGCATTTAATAACGTTTCAAAACATCGGAAAGCTTAAAAATTGCTTGATGTATACAGGAAGACGCGAGCATCCGTAGGCCTCTTTGGATGACTCATCGAAATACACGCGCAGGCCCGTTACTAATAGCGAAGGCCCCGTCGGAGCCTTCCCTATTTGTAATGGTCATTTTGTCCCCAAAAATACTTTGACTTCTTGGGGACGCGAAAAGTCCCCAAATGTAAAGATTTGTATTTTTTCCCAGAAACTTTCCATTTAGTTTATTTCTTTCAGAAAAAAAAACTGAAAAAAAATTAAACAAAACAACTAAAAGCGCCTTCTACTCCTAGAAACAATGGGTTTTCAGGGATGAAATTCGATCCCTGAAAACGTTTCTTGTTATTCGCGATCTCAACGACCTAAAGGGGGCGCTGTAGGATATAAACAAATGTGCTCGGTGACGGGTAGCTTGTTCCGACAATAGTTGTGCCTGCATTAAGCAAGGCCGTTTTTATGCCTATTTTCTCTTTTTAGAGGTAACATTAATATATTGATCTATTAGCTTCAAATTAAGTACATAAATCCTAGAAAACGTTTAATATGTAACATTAGATTGGTATTTTGTTAAATCTAACACGTAGGTTTTGACTTTTTTAACACCACATGTCAAAAACCTGTCGATTAACAGGATAGTATAGAACCTTTAAATGTACATATTGTTGCGGAATTACTCGGCTACTCCTGGGGTTCGTCGTTCTAAAGTCCAGTTGGTGTATAAAGTTCAAGTAAAAAGTCTCTTGTCAGGATGGAACACAAACTTTATTGCTTCTAGAACTTCGTAGAACAATCAGCTGTACACAATTCACAAGCACAATCTAGCAGTAAAGTGCTTTTAACAGTTCGATTAGATCAGAAACTCTCACGAATGCTGTATTTCTCACACAAAATAGAACACTTTCACTGACAAGAATTCAGCGAAAATATACGAGAAATAACACTAACAGTCTCTCAAGACTCAGCAATGAAGAATTTACACACAGCACTTAAATTCAAAGCTTCACAAACAGCGCGAAACACAGCTTCCTTCACAAAGCAAGCGTATTCACTCTCTCAAAGCTTGATCAACAATGAATCGTCGGGGCGACACGCTTCTATAAATAGCCGACGCAGGAGGTACAAGAGGTTTCCAGAAAAGTCAATTTCTCGAGGGTTCTACATAACGCGTGAATATTGATTACGTCATAGAAGAGAAATGTTAGGTTATTATGCGTTTTTAATGCAGGAAAAACAACTTCCAGGCCCCATTGGGAAAATCGCGCCAAATGACCAAAAAGTCGCCAAGCTTGGCGACTTTTGGCGAAATATCGCCAAATTTGGCGCCAAAAATAAGTCCTCAAAAGTGAAGAGATCTAAGCTCTAGGACTAATATTTCTCGAGATTTCTAGAAGCCCATAGAAAAACATATGGGAAAGCGAAACCTCCGTATCTCCGGTTCTAATTGGCCGATTTTGATGCAACAAAAAGCAAAATTTATCTATTTGAAGCGTAGAATACGAATTTTAAACCATTCTAAGCCCCAGAGCAGCGGGTTGCCCCGAAAATTCGTAACATTGCCCCCTTCCCAAGGACTGCACGTCCCGGGCAGTAC